>OZ025297.1:126756475-127356475 GCA_964019185.1 Maratus speculifer | reverse complement strand
GCATTAGTCGCTGCATAAAACAAAACAAAACAAAACAAAAAATAAATGATGATTTGTTTTTCATGTGCATCTTTTTAAAGGATTGAAGGAGGGAGAAATTCCAGCTCATAAAGATTTCTATAATTTTATTGTATGAACATTATGTTTGTGAAGTTCTTCATTTCTTCCTAATTTTATAAAATATAAAGAAAATATTTTAAATACAATATTTGAGTGAAGTTATACATATTACACAAAATACCTGTAAAATCAAATGTAATTAATTAATCGTAGTTGGCAATATCATTCTAAAATTTATTAAACGATTTTGAAAATACTTCAATGTAGTTTGAAAAATCTTAGGTTCAGTATATACAGAACATCATTAAATGTACATTTTGAAAAAAAAAAATCAAGAAATTTCTGAGATATCATGTACGTTTTGATTAGGCACGTCATTGTTTTAGAAAATGACTTCAAACTTTCGAAAACGCCGTTGCAGCTTTTAGAAGGGTATAATTCTAAAATAGCTAATTTACGTTCTAATCGGAATTTAAAGAAAACAAATTATTAAAATTTTCATAAAAAAATAAAGTTTAACATATAAAAAAAAATAAAATTTAAGGCTTTAATAATCTTGAATCCTGTAAAAGTCTTCTGTATTTCCATTACATTTCTAAAATCCTATTGTACTCGTAAAGTGGTTTTTAAATAATAAGTTCATATAAAACAACAAGTAACAAATATTTAAAATTTTAAATGTGTTTTATCTTAATACAAACAATTCTCTATACTTTAGCAAAGCATCAGCAATTTCATAAATACCCTACATTCATAAATCTTGCAAGGTTATTAACTATTTAATATAGTTTTAACATAAAATATGAACCAAACGTTAGAAATACGTCTGAAATGTCAATTAAACCACCTACCTAGTTATTTGAGTTTCAGTTTGCGTTATGAATTTAACTAATGCTGGATTGGAATTCTAAAGTTAACAAGAAACATAACTATATTTAACGTGTTTTACTTTATAGAATGCATATTTAGCTTTTCAAATAATTTGGAAATTTTAAGTTGAAATATTTATACTAGACGAATACATTAAATGACGGAAATAGTCTTTTGATTTCAAATATTTCTGCGCCGGGAACAATAAAATAATTACAGTATTTAGCTGACTTTTATAGTTAAGAGTTGATTTAACCAGGGAAAAATGTTCAGAATAATACAATATAGATATGGTCGAGGTAAAATTTAGTTTCTTAGAGTATATGAAATATTAAGAAGCAGATTTAAAAAGGTTTTAAACTTAAGTCATTCGTGAAGTAGTTTAATTAATAAAATCATTTATGTCTTTTCATATTACCATTCCCGCTATAGAGCGGGTATCTATATTATAAAGGCCAAACGTATATGTGCGTAATGCATACGTCATTTTGCGAATGGCAACAGTTTCCCCTGAAATTTCGGTTTTGCAATTTTCGTTACTGCAAATTTTACATTTCTAAACATGGCACATTTTAAATTTTTACACCGTCTTTTAGTAAAAAAAATTTACTTTTAAATGCAATTTGTTTGAAAGCTGTATCTCAATTTATTTTTGAGATATTAATTTTTAATTAGTTTTTAATTGCAATTTTGTCATTGTGGCAAAAGAAGCACTTCATTTTCTCTTAAATTGAAAAGAAAAAAAATGAAATTAAAATGCCTAACACTTTTTCATGCAATTTCGGTTTCCTAATCTTCGGTATTGCAAATTTTGCACTAATAAGTATCGTGCATTTTAAATTTTTACACCGTCGTATAGGGAAAAAATATACTTTTAAATGCAATTTGTTTCAAAGCTGTATCTGAATTTATTTTGAGATATTAATTTTTTTATAATCTTTAGAACCGATTTTGTAATTGTGGCATCAGAATCACTACATTTTCTCTTAAAATTAAAAAAGAAAAAATAATTAAAATGCACATACTACATTAAAAGTATCGTCTGTTATAAAATCCGGTGAATTTCGGTTTTATTTTGTGTAATAGGGTTTTATAGTATTTTGTTAATTTCAGCTTCAAATAATATATATTTGAGAATTAGACTGAACAATATAAGATGTATTTTTTATAATACCTCATTTTGTAGATTTATTATAAATCATTGAAATAGTTTTTTCTTAAAGATTTTCTTTCGTCGAATTTCTACGGGTTCCACCTCGTGATTTTAAAAGCCATAACTTTTGTTCTAAACGGAATTTCAAACAATCAATATTTTATAATACATACATAAATTAAACATATGAAAAAATAAGAAACATAACTATATTTAACGTGTCTTACTTTATAGAATGCACATTTAAAATTTCAAATAAATTGGAAATTTTAAGTGGAATGCTGAAATGTTTATACTAGAAGAATATACTAAATGAGTGAAACCGTCATTTGATTTCAAACATTTCTGTGCCGGGAAGAATAAAATAATTAAACTATTTAACTGACTTTTATAGTTAAGAGCTTGTTTAAGCATGGAAATTTTATGTTCAGCATGATATAATATAGATTTGGTTGAGTTAAAATTTAGTTTCTGAGAGGATATGAAATATTGAGAAGCAGATTTAAAATATTTTAAACTTAAGTCATTATTGAGGTAACTTAATTAATAAAATCACTTATGTACTTTTCATATTACCATTTCCGCTAAAGAGTAGGTATGATTTTAAAAACCATAACTTTTGTTCTAATCGGAATTTCAAACAGTTAATATTTTATAATACATATATAAATTAAACATATGAAAAAATAATAAACATAACTATAAACATAACTATATTTAACGTGTTTTACTTTATAGAATGCACATTTAAAACTTCAAATAAATTGGAAATTTTAAGTGGAATGCTGAAATGTTTATACTAGAAAAATACATTAAATGAGTGAAACCGTCATTTGATTTCAAACATTTCTGTGCCGGGAAGAATAAAATAATTAAACTATTTAACTGACTTTTATAGTTAAGAGCTTATTTAAGCATGGAAATTTTATGTTCAGCATGATATAATATAGATTTGGTTGAGGTAAAATTTAGTTTCTGAGAGGATATGAAATATTGAGAAGCAGATTTAAAATATTTTAAACTTAAGTCATTATTGAGGTAACTTAATTAATAAATTTAACTTTTTCAAAAAAATGTATAACCGACTCCAAAGAAAAGCGCTAAAAAGAATTAAATAATTCTATAAAATTCTCTAATGACAAATCGTTATCCAATAACCACACATTGACTATCATGTACAGGTATAAAACGGTTAAATTTAATGTATAGAATTTAATATCCACCAAACATAGATTTTCCAGAGAATATTTTTTACAAGAGATTAATTTACATATTTTTTATTTAATTTTTGAATATATACATATAAAAAGTAATGAATTACTTTTTGATGTTGGTGCCAAAAAATCATAATCGATAATGATTTCCCCATTTTATTTATGGTACTAGACATAATATATCCACAATTCTTACTATACTTAAGACAGTTTGGCACCAACTTCAAAAAGTAATTCATTACTTTTTATATGTATCTATTCAAAAATTAAATAAAAAATATGTAAATTAATCTCTTGTAAAAAATATTCTCTGGAAAATCTATGTTTGGTGGATATTAAATTCTATACATTAAATTTAACCGTTTTATACCTGTACATGATAGTCAATGTGTGGTTATTGGATAACGATTTGTCATTAGAGAATTTTATAGAATTATTTAATTCTTTTTAGCGCTTTTCTTTGGAGTCGGTTATACATTTTTTTGAAAAAGTTAAATTTATTTCCTACTTTTTAGTTATTTATACCGTAATACATTATTATTCTTTGGAGTCGGTTACACATTTTTTTGAAAAATTTAAATTTATTTCCTACTTTTTAGTTATTTATACCGTAATACATAATTATGTGTACTGACATATGATGGCTCTTTGCAACGCTTTACTAATGAACGCACTTTGCTGAGTTCTGATGTATTCGCTTTACTTGTCACTGTTTGATTGTCAAGTTTTCAAAAGACACTTACAATATTGGTTAGTATCGTTGTGAATCTTTAGGTTTTCTGGATGTGGTAACTTCTTCAGATATGGCACGACGAAAAGCTACCGCATTCATGAAATCTTAAAGTCAACATCTAATCGTACGGACATCGGAAGTGGTTATCGAAAGGTGACAATGACTCAAGTAAAGTGTCCTTACACATAAGCGCGCGGCAAAGCGCTTCCATATATGAGTAAACAGCAAAATGACTCCATGTATCAATGAATAGTAAAATGCTTTTCTAGTGTAGTCAAAAGTGCTCCCTCTTCAGTCAGAAAAAGCAAAAAGAAAGATTTTAACAAAAATCTCTCTATGATTCAATACATAAACAGCAACAATCTAATTCCTATAAATGCAGTAAAGGCATCGGAAATGAGCGGTGATGATTCGACGAGGAATCCGAAAATCATAACCTGTACTTGGCTGCATCTATAAGAGAGTGACAGCATTCAAACCCCAAATACTTTTTTCACGGACGTTTTTGTCCCAACTAAACTGTTAAAAATTTCACCCTTTTACTGCATCGTTACTCCACCACTTTTATGGAAAACGATTATTTCAGCCTATCATGGAGCATTCTCATGGGTCAAAAGACAAATATTTTATTAAAGCGGGGGAGTGACGATGCAGCAAAATGGTAATTTTTTTTTTTTTTTTTTTTTACAGTGTATGTATGAGATATTCCATAAAAGGGATGGAGTGATGATGCAGCAAAAGTTAAATTTTTAACAATGTATCGCAATGCTAGGCATTTTCTATTATAAAATTTGATGATGATTTCCTGGTAGAATTCGATTGTACGCCGAATGATCCTTTATTTCTACACAGACATAAATGCATAATCCATATTATTTTACAAATTCGTGGAAATACAAGGACAAGATAGCACAAGGAAATATTACGTCACAAGATAAGTACAACCGGGAGCTACACATAAAGAGTGTGTGCAACGGAGCCAGTGGGATTCGAACCCACAATCTCCTACGCTCTCAAGAGATTAGCAGCGTGGTGTCTTAACCACTCGGCCACAAGGACCCCCTTGATGACTCATTTTTGTCCAGAATCATTTCAATCAATCGTATATGTGCTCCATGTGACGTCATATTCACATTGAGGAATCCTACATGAACAAAATCTGAAATCATTTTGGTGTCTAATCATGTAACCAAATCTGAATCTAAAGATAATTTTGTTGCACATATCTATGCACTTTATTTTGCATTGATATGTAGAGATATTTTTTTCCTCCGGAGCAAAATATATACTAAAGGATTTTCATCTTTTCAACAACTTAAGGATGTCGATTGGTATCGATGTCTATTTCCGCTTTAGTGGATGCGAGAACTTGTCCATTTAAGCTTTAACATTTAGGAAATTTATCGCATCCAGCAAACTTTAAGGCCGTACACTACACTGTTAAAAATCTGCTGCATTTTGCTGCAACGCACTCCCCTGCTTGTATAGAAAACGGTTACTTGGCCGTGAAATGGCGCTTGCTCATTGGTTGCAATAGAGATATTATATACAAGTGGTGGAGGGCGTTGCAGCATAATGCAGCAGATTTTTAACAGTGTAGGCACAGAAAAAGACCCGGATGATAATGTGAAGTCTATGGGGGCGTTCTTTTCAAATATCTCGATAAAATTTCAAATTTTTTACGTGATTTTTTTCCATAGAATAGCTGAGGATATTCCACAATCGGCCTAGTTTTTACTTTTTCAATTTTGGTTTCAGATTAAAAAAAAATATATTTTAAATTTCAAAACCGGTTTAAACGGTTCTGAAATTGAAACTATCATTATATAAAACATACATAAGCAAAATCGAAGAAGTAAAAACTAGGAAGGTTGTAGATCATCCTCGGCTAACCTATGAAAAAATAATCATGTAAATATATTAAAATTTGACGAGATACGCGAGAAAAGAACGCCTCCATAGTCTTTACACTAACATCAGGGTCTTTTTCTGAGACTAGTGTAGTGCCTTAAGGTCCACATTGAATTCTACAGACTTCGTAATTGGGCATTCAAAAGCTGACAATTCATCAGTACACGTTTAAATCATTGTGAAAAATTACCTTTGTTTTTAAAGCTATCTATTTTCTGACTAATGAGAGCGATCTAAAAACGTCTATGGAGCGTTTTCATTGGTCAGAAAATAGATAGTCTTTAAAAACAGACGTAATTTTTCAAGATATTTTAAACAGGGTACACTGTTAAAAATTTGACCCTTTTGCTGCATCGTTCCTCCACCGTTAATACAGAAAACGATTACTTCAGCCTATTATGGAGCATTCTCATGGATCAAAAGTGAGATATTCTATAAAAGCGGGGTAGTGACGATGCAGCAAAAGGGTCAGATTTTTTACAGTTTAAAGTACGCGTACACAATCAGAGCGCGTCAAGTTGCTTCTATGATTCAATGCATAGCAAGGTAATTCTAAATGTTCGTATGTATTAAAATACTCTTTTCAGTCATAAAAACTAAAAAGGAAGATATTATCAAAATCACACCATGATTCAGCATGCGTCTATATGAAAGTAGTAATATTTGAAGTTAAGAATTTTCTTTGATAAACGCGGTTTTCCAAAATACAGAAAATTTAATAATTTTTATTCCAGAACTTGGCGGTAGTCGCCTGAACGAGTTTGTTTTATGGGTGAAAGATGTTAAATAGCTTAACTTTAATGGTAAGCTTATCAAAATTTTTCGTCATTTATATTTGTCTAAATGTAAATCTAGCACATAGCAATGTACTTTAATCACTTTGTGAATCCGGCATAACAAGCACCCTGATACACAGGCACTCTTGCTTTAACGTGTAAGGCTCTTTAGAGATGAATTTTCAGCTTTTCGATATCGAATTCTCATGTCTGGATCGATGTGGATCTTTCACTTTGGTGGATACGAGAATTGTTCCAGCTAAGATTTCGTAGTTTGGAAAAAAACTAGCATCTCTGCAACAGTGGTTAGGATCCAGAAGGATTATTCGCTGTTAAGCAAAACAAGGTTGACCAATCATAAGCCTTCATTTTTGAGAACTTTTCATTGTTCGAAGGAGAGAGTCTGGAATACATGGAGTGAAAATCTGCTATCGACACTGTAAAAAATTTGACCCTTTTGCTGCATCGTTACTCCATCGCTTTTATAGAATTTCTTTGTTTTGACCAATGAGAATGCTCCATAATAGAGCGAAGTAATCGTTTCCTATAAAAGCGATGGGGTGACGACGCAGAAAAAGGGTTCAATTTTTTACAATGCAAGCAGTGCTAAAAATTTATATCCTTTAAATGTGCAACGATGCTACTGAATTCCAAAGTGTCGATCACAGCAACATCTGCGGCATTTTCGTGATACATTATCTAGACTAGCAATAATTCTTGCATTTTTAGAAAATGTCCTGCAGATGTCGCGCCTATCTTTAAATTTCATTAGCATTGTTGCACATTTAAAGAATAGAACATTTTAGCGCTTTTTTAAGTGTTACAGAGGGCGTGTTCAACACAACTTACCGGTTACTTACCGACCACTTACCGATTGTACACTGTTAAAAATCTGCTGCATTTTGCTGCAACGCCCTCCACCACTTGTATATAATATCTCTATTCCAACCAATGAGAAAGCGCCATTTCACGGCCAAGTAACCGTTTTCTGTACAAGCAGGGGAGTGCGTTGCAGCAAAATGCAGCAGATTTTTAACAGTGTAGACAAGTACGAAATGAAAATCAAAGCGAAGTGTGACGTCAGCTACAATTCAACAGAATAGTTTTCATTGATGCCACAATTTGCTTTCGTACTGCCCTACAATCGGTCGGTAACATTGGTTACTTTTGTAAGTTGCTCTGAACACGCCCCGAGATAGCCGATTTCCACATTATATCCCCTAGATGCTATATTTCCGGTTTCTTGCATAAAAGAACTTGTCCGGAATCCAGGTAGAATTTGCACTGTTAGCGAAACCAGATTAACGAATCAGAAGCCTGAATTTTAGCAAATTTTTCAATGTTTTAAATAAATTTTCTTGTTAATAAATCTCGTTTCGCAAACAGCGCAAAATTTATGTGAATCCTGGCCCTCGTCCAGTTAGGATTTTGCACTTTGAACACTGTTAAAAATTTGAAACTTTTACTTTATCGTCAATCCATCGCTTTTATAGAAAATGATTACTTCATTGTATTATGGTGAATTCTCATTGGTCAAAATAGAGATATTCCATAAAAGCGGTGGAGTGACGATGCAGAAAAAACTTCAACCTTTTAACAGTGAAAAGATCGTGTGTCTATGTAAATGTAACAGAAAAGCATGCAAAATGAACACTTCTAATTGGTCGATTGCTACAAAATGAATTTGAAATTTAAAGTTTTTATTTTTAAAAAAGTTCTAATTATCAGATTTTTATGAAATTCGAATGGGACCACATGGGCCTCATGCGCTTTCAAACAAAAAAAGAATTATCAAAATCGGTTCATATTTGCAAAAGTTATGCGTGAACAACAAATACATACAGGTCGAAATCATAACCTCCTCTTTGAAGTCGGTTAATAAAACCACTTATGTACTTTTCATACTACCATTTCCGATATAGAGTAGGTATGATTTTAAAAGTCATAACTTTTGCTCTGATCGGAATTTTGAACAATGAATATTTTATAATACATATATAATTTAAACATATGAAAAAAAAACAATAAAATTTGAAAAAAAATGAAGCTTTTAGCGTTTTGAATTCTTGAAAAGCCTTCTGTACTACTATTATATTACTATAATAATATTTTCCTTCTAAAATGTTTAAATAATACTTTATATATATATAAAAACATTAATGTGTTTCATCTTAAAATAAACAATTATCGATATCTTAGCAAAGAATCAGCTATTTAATAAAAACTCTACGAGCAAGCATCAAATATTCTGAGGTTTGTTAGCTATTTAATAGTGTTTTAACTTAAAATATGAACCAAATGTTAAAAATTCGTCTGAAATATCAGTTAAACCACCCACACAGTTATTTGATTCTAAATGTGTATTATGAATTTAACTGAAGTTCAATTGGAATTCTAAAATTAATATGAAACATAACCATATGTAACGTGTTGTTCTTAATAGCATGCATATTTTTATTTTCAAATAAATTGGAATTTTAAGTATAATGCTGAAATATTTATACTAGATGAATACATTAAATGAGTGAAAAAGTCTTTGGATTTCAAACATTTCTGTGCGGAACAATAAAGATACTTTCTTAGAGTATAGGAAATATTAAGAAGCAGGTTTAAAATTATTTTAAACCTGAGCCATTACTGAGGTAAGGTTTAATTGATAAAATCATTCACGTACCTTTCATACTACCATTTCTGCCACAGAGTGGGTATAATTTTAATTGCCATAACTTCTGTTCTGATCGGAATTTCAAACAATCAATACTTTATTATACATATATAAACATATAAAAAATAATAAAATTTGGAAATTTTTAAAATTTTTAGAGACTTGAATCCTATAAAAGCCTGATGTACTCCTATTACATTTCTATAATCTTATTTTCTTTCTAAAATGGTTTTTACATAATATTTTATACATAAAACAAAAAGTAAGAAATATTTAAAATTTTAAGTGTGATTTATCTTAATATAGAAAATTCTCTATATTTTGGCAAAACATCATCGATTTAATAAACATTGTACATACATCAAATTATCTGAGGTTGTTAGCTATTGAATAGAGTCATAACATAAAATATGAACCAAATGTCAGAAATTCGTCTAAAATAACATTTAAATCATCCACATAGTTATTTGAGTTTCATTGTGCATTATGAATTTAACTGCTGTTTCATTGGAATTATAAAATTAGCAAGAAACATAATTATATTTAACATTTGATACTTCATACAATACATATTTAAATTTTAAAATAAATTGGAAATTTTAAGTAGAATACTGTAATGTTTATACAATAAGAAACATAAATGAATGGAATTCTCTTTTAATTTCAAACATTTCTGCACAGAAACAATAGAATACTTACATTATTTTTCTGAATTTTATAGTTAAGAGGTGATTTATCTAGGGAAATATTATGTTCAGCATTACACAATCCGAACATTGTTGAGATAAAATAATATCATAGAGCATATGAGACATTAAGAACCAGATTTAAAAGTGTTTGAAAGTTTAATCATTATGGAGGTAATTTAATTAATTAAAGCATTTGTGTCGAATCATGGAAAAAAAATTAAACACCCTCTACTAACTAATGAACAAATTCCCTGAGAAGAAAGTTGCTTGTACCGAACAATTGGAAATAAAATCTACTTTTTAATGATGGATATTAAATTTGCTTAGAGGGCCATCTACATATTGAAACGAAACTAAAATTTTTTTTCACTGGCAACACACAATTTTAAGAAGATATTTCAAATCTTCGATTCAAACTAAGCCTAGACAATAAATTTCAAATCAATTTATGATTTTTATTAACTATAAACATTCAAAATTTAGTACTTCTAATCTTAAACTACATTTTCATACTTTTATAAATATCTCCTGAAATTATATTCCTAATGATTTATTAGGTAGCTTTCATTACAAAAAGTAAAAAGCTAGCAATTGCAGCCGTCCGGAGGAAAGCATTTCCGAAAAATTTTGGTGTATTTTCATGACTTTTATCAAAACAATTATCATGATTTCCAGACCCCAAAACAACACTCAGTCCAAATGTTGACACACACACACATATATACATATATATATATATATGGTCTTTGTCATTATGTAACTATTGTATTTATGAACCGTTTTCAATGAAACCTTGTGTGCACATAGTACATACAAATGTCTAATGTATGATAAAGGTACTAGGTAAACTACAGAGCTGAGCAAAAGCATTCGAGTCTCTTTCAAGTTGTTGACAGATAAATTTCCTTTTGTTATGCGTTTTCTTGCTGCACTAAATTTCTCCACTATATTGATTATAGATCAACTGAGAGATCAAATACATAGTTGTTTAAAACTATTAGAATATATATTTTACTATTGAGAGTAACACCTTATTTACTTAAATAACAAAGTCTTTCATGATCTATGCTTACCACATGATTTTTCTTACTTTTTTATTATATTGCAGCAAGCTAAATCTTACTAATTATTCTAAAGACAAAATTTAAATGTCACTTTTTTGCAGAAATGGACATTTGCACATATCTTATAAAAATAATTTACTTTTTATTTATGTAGCAGTATAAAAATTTTTAAACACATACATCAATTATTGTAGCTAAGTTATTTTATAATCAGTCAATGTGTTTACTAATTTTTAAAGTTATTTGTTTTTGTTCATAAATATAAAATGTAATTCCTGATTGAGATATGTACTTTAAATTGCAAAAGTAGTTAAATAATACATTTTGAACGATAGTTTAAAAGCGTTTATGAATTAGGTTTTTCTCTTTATCTGTCCGTTCTTCCATGCTGTAACTCGCTTAAATATAGTTCGGTTGCCCTCAAATGTATGTAAATAATTCAGGTTTACTATGGCATGTTCGGTATTGAAAATGAAGAGTGTGGCATTTTCGATTCATTTACAGGCCACGCAAAATAATTCCGTTACATTATGGTCTAAGGGAGGAAAACGTTTGCCGTATTATAGTATTTAAAAAATACTGCAGTTGATATACGATGACCTATTATCGATGCATAAGTGTTTATCAAAATTCATACCATATAGTATGGTTGTATAATACTCATCGTTTACTGAGGGATACACAAAATTATTTGGCTACAAAAGAAAATAAGAAAGAATTGAAATATCATAGCCTACGAACAATAAATTGTTGGAAATGCGTTTTCAGTTGGAGCATGCAATATATATATGCATATCGTTTTTTGATGGGTATAAATTCTATAAATCCCATGCAAGGCCGAACAAATGTTCCACAAAATATTCGTTTATTCGCTGAAATTGCTCATCGTATTTTTCCATTTTGTGCTATGTGTTTAACCTAATTAAATTTAGCAATTCTTGTAGTATGCAAACTTATCTGTAGATAATTTCTATAGATCAGAGCTGCGTATGATCGTATGTCCTAATGACTATTCACGGAAAAAAGCAGAAATTGCATTTTTAAATGTGTCATGAGTTTTTCCAAGTTGTTCATTTAAACGTCATTTTTCACCTTAGTATACTGCGAAGTCTTGTTAATACATTTTGAATGTATTCGAAAATCTTTCATAATTAATGATGCATGTATGATTTTTCTTTTTTGTTAATAAATATAAAGGGCTATTTTTTTATCCTTAAAACGATAGTAAAGTAATAAATTAATAAGTGATCCATTATTGAGTAAAAACTGTTTTCTCTAGATAATATTCTATACACCAGGGCTGGAAAAAAATACATGTCTTAAAGTCTTTTCATGGAAAAAGCAGAATTTACTTTTTGAAATTGTGATTTTTTCCAAATTGTTCATTTAGATGTCATTTTTCTCCTCAATATACTGTGAAGTTTTCTTATAATATTATGAATCTACTGGAAAGTGTTTCATAATCTATGATGAACGCATGGCTTTCCTTTTCTGTTTATAAATATAAAAAAGCTATTTTGTGATCCTTAAAACGATAGTGAAGCCATAAATTAATTAGTGATGTTTAACTCATTAAATACTCTTTTCTCTTTAGCCATTTCAAACAATCGGCCGAAATTATTGATCAAAACTCAGAATTACATTATGACTGTATTGGAAAATATTTCATATTCTATGACACACGCATGATTTTTCTTTCATCTTTAAAAATACATACAGCTATTTTGTGATACTTAAAACAATAGTGAAGCCATAAATTAATTAGTTATTCTTAATTCATTAAATACTCTTTGCTCTTTAGCCATTTTAAACATTCAGCAGAAAATATTGATCAAAACACTGAAATACATTTATAATTTTAGTTCAACCATCCATGCAGTTATTAGAGTTTCAGTACAGAAAATGTATTTAGCTGATGTCGGATAAATATTCTGAAATAAACAAGAAACATAGGCATATTTGTTATATGATGCTTTAAAGAACTGCATTGTTAAGGTTTTCGAATAAATGGGGCATGTATTAGAAATATGCTGAAGTAGTCATTTTGTAAGAAGTTTAAATTATTCGACTAGAAATGAGTGGAGCAATCTTTTGATTAAATAAATTCTTGCGTGTGGACTTTTGAAAGAACATTTTCGGTTACTGAATTTCATAGTTTGTAATTAATAAGAGAGCAAGCAGCAGACTAATGTTAGCATTCTGTTTTGTGCATTCAATATAATATTAAGAAAAGTATTGGTTTAAAAGTTACAAGTACTAGGGTTTCTAAAATGAATGAATTTTATCTATTAAATCATTTATCTCTTATCTAAAACAAACTGACTCAATTTCGATAATATAAATTTCATTCTTCTATACAGGACCAAATTTAATTTAATATCGAATCGAAAGATCAATTTTTTTTATACTTTAGGTCTATATTTTTTCAAATGTATTCCTTTACTTAATGCAGCGATGTATTTATTTTCTTTAAGCATTAAAAATCTTTAAGGAAAAAAAATCATCTGTTTTCAAAAATAAATTCAAGCAAAAGGTCTAAAAAAGCACTGATTGACTTCTATATTAGTATTTACTTCCTAAATTCTGTAATGATGACAAATAAGAAATATTGCTCGATCAAAGTCTAGTAAAGTCAACACTAGGATTTAGGAGACCCTGTGGCAGAGTGTAACCTCTACGCGTTTCTCCAACGAAATTTGGTGGCACTGAAATCCATTGTGTCAATGCTTCATAAAAAATGATGAGCATAAGGTGATGATAGAATCCAATTGCTTTGACTTGATTTTTCATTAGTTAAAAGCGTTAAACCCTGTCTTCTGGTAGTCGGTTCATGCTGGGTGTTGAAGTAACTATGTCAAATCCTTTCAGACATAATAAAGATCATTTAAGGAAGAAAGAAGGCACTAATAAAAAACACCCTTTTCAGTTACACATAAAAATTTCCAAACATTAAATTAAACTATCGGAAAACTCACCAACAAGAGATAAAGACTGCTCTATCATTATATTTTTACTCTGTCCGTAATACGAAATTAATTGCAGTTTTATATAAGTGTTGGTGATGGTATTAATAACGGTCAAATATCTGCAGTATGATTATAAAACCAAGAGCGGATATGGGAAGTGAAGCAGAACTCTGAAAGATTAGACCAGTGGGTGTGATTGGATTCAACCCCAAAAACATCCCGTGTATACCAGCTTTTAGAGGCGGAAACTAGTTTCTCTATGGGCTGTTTTAAATGGGAAAAATGTATAAAACGATGAATGTAGAAAAGTTAATCTAGCATACCTTTCTATTAAAAGGAAAAATTGCACATTTATATTCAAAGTATTAAAACAAGGAAATTATTTTAAAACCATTTTAGAGCTGTATGTTATTAAATTAAGGTGTATGAAAATTCCAATCCGTATGTAAAACAAAATAATTTATTTTATACTAAGCAAAATATTTTGATTGAAAATTCTCAGTGTAACATTATATTGATAATATGTATTTATAAATCATGTATTTGAGTTTGTTTCTTAAAAGAAAAAACTTTCATGACATAAATGATTGAATATGGAAACATGTTGATTTATTTTCCATTAATTATTGTGTACGACAAAAAATAAATTTTATGTAAAATAATATTTAAAAGAACATAAACGATATTTTTAAAAATTCTGGAAATTAAATGTAAAAACATGATATTAAAAAATCTTGCTAAATCCAAAGCATCATTATCCAGCACTTATTTACAAGCAATTGGAAGAGATAATGCTACATTTAAACAAAAAGTAGTCCCATAAAACTAAATCTAGTTTTATTTAATTTATAACAGTCTATTAATATAATTCTATAATTCCCTGCAAGCAATAATTTAACAGATTAATTTTAGTAGTTTTAAACATTGTTTACATTTTTTTTTTTTTGAACTTGGATTTAGAAAATATTTTTTAAACATTTCATTGCCATAAATTTTCAAGTTCCCTTTTTTTTTAAATAACATAAATGGTTTTTCAAATTTCATTGATGCTTTTGTATATGAATCTTTATTTTAAACGAAGTATTTTAGAATGGAATCTTTATAGAAAATCTTTTTTTGTGAAAAGATTAGTTTAATGAAAATTATATAACGCAAAACACATGGGACGTAATCTTAGAAATTTCTACTCCATTTTTTTTTTTTTTTTTTTTTTTTTTTTTAAGATAGATTTATCATATTTACGTAACTATAATTTAAAGTCTCAGGACAATTTTAATTAAGCGTAAAATATTAATGATACACTATCTCTTTGGGTAATTATCTGATGGAATAAACGTAGTCGAGTTTTCCGCGTGCTAAAATTATTTAAAAACAATTAATTGTTTACTTTTGAACGTAATACATTTAAACAAAAACTTGAGCCATAAAACAAAATCCCGTTTTATTTAATTTGCTATTGTCTTTTGATATCATTCTGGAATTCTCACCAAGATATACTTTAACAGATTACATTTCAGATTAAATAAACAGTTTTAAATATTATTAAATATTATTAAATTATTTTTTTCAACTTGAAGTTAGTTTGGTTTATTTTGTGTCGACCGATTATCTACTCGAAGTATATAGGCCCAGACGGAGGAGTGCCCTTCGTGGGGGGTCTTTGTAAGAAAATCTAACCCGTATTTACGCAAGGTTCGAAGAAAACTTCGGAAATTCTGAACGGTTAGACCGACGGCCATGATTGGGTTCAAACCCAGCACCTGCCCAACTTGCAGTTAGAAAGTATTCTATGAAATCTTTCACTACAATAAATTATTAAGTTTATTTTTTTCCATTTAAAACCGAAATGGATTTTCTAATTTCATTGATACTGCTGTATATGAATCTTTGTTTTAAACAAAGTGTTTTAATAAAATCTTAAAAGAAACGTACATGAATAGATTAATTCAATGAGAATTCTATGAACCAAAACATACGGAACGTAATCTTAAAAATGTCTAAAAAATTTCCACTTGAAAAAAATCATTTTAATTTTGATAGATTTATCGCGTTTACGTTAAAAAATTAAATAAATAGGGTCTGGGGACAATTTTAACTAAGCGTAAAATATTAATGAAATACTATATTTTTGGGTACTTATCTGACGGAAAAATGGGAGTCTAATTTTTGGGGGTTAAAATTATTCACAGATAATTAATTGTTTACTTTTGAACATTATACATTTAAACAAAAATTTGAGCCATAAAACTAAATCTCGTTTCATTTAATTTATAACAGTCTATTAATGTCATTCTGGAGTTCTCTGCAAGAAATAATTTAAGATTACATTCAAGATTAAATAAACAGTTTAAAACATTGTTTAACTTTTTTTTTCAACTTGAAGTTAGAAAATGTTTTATAAAACCTTTCATAAACATAAATTGACAAGTCTCTCTTTTATTTTTGGCGCAGCATGTCCCTGAAGGGATTTTGTGCCATTAAACCCTATACAACCAACCAACTCTCTTTTATTCATCTAAAACTGAAAGGACTTTTCCAATTTCATTGATGCTTTTGTATATGAATCTTTATTTAAAAAAACTGTTTTAATAAAATCTTTGAAGAAACATACATGAAAAGATTAATTTCATTAAAATTGTATGACGCAAAACGCACAGAATGTATTCTTAAAAATGCCTAAAAAAATGTCATTCAATAAAAGTATTTTACTTAAGAGCAATTTATCATGTTTACGTTAAAAATAAATAAATAAATAAAGTATTAGAACAATTTTAATTAACGAAATACTATATTTGGGGAAAATAGGAGTTGTATTTTCTGCGTGTTAACATTATTTACTGAGAATTAACTGTTTATTTTTGAAAACAATACATTTAAACAAAAATTTGAGCCATAAATCTAAATCCCATTTTATTTAATTTATAACAGTCTATTAATGTCATTCTAGAGTTCTCTGCAAGCAATAATTTACAGATTATGCTCAAAAATAAATAAACACTTTTAAACATTGTTTAATTTTTATTTTTTCAACTTAGAAAATATTTTACGAAACTTTCCATTACCATAAACAGTTAAATCTCTTTTTTCCCATTTAAAACAGAAATGACTTTTCTAACTTTGAGGATGCTTTTATATAGGCATCTTTATGTTAAACAAAGATTTTAGAATGATAACCATAAAGTAAAATACGCGAATAGACTAGTTTAATGAAAATTGTATGACGCAAAACACATGAAACGTAATCTTAAAATAAATTCTAAGAAATTTTTACTCGATAAAAGTATTTTACTTAAAGTAGATTTATTATGTTTATGTAAAAAAAAAAAAAAAAAAAAAAAAAAAAACTTTACGAAAACGAAACTTTTTTTTTTTTTTTCTTTTACTTTTACGAAAATTTTCATTCGGCGTAAAATACTAATCAAATATTATATTTTCGGGCCACTTATCTGGTAGAAAAATAGGAGTCGAATTTTTCTGCGTGTTAAAAGACTTAAAGACACTTAATTGTTTACTTTGAACATAATGCATTTAAACAAAAATTTAATCCATAAAACTGAATCCAGTTTTATTTAAACTATAATAGTCTGTTAACATCATTCTGGAATTTCTTTCAAACAATAACTTAAAAGACTACCACACTTTAGATTACATTAAGCGATTTAGAAATAGTTTAATTTTTCTTTCTAACTTGGTGTCAGAAAAGGTTATATAAGACATTTTAATACTGTAAAATGTTTTTTTTTTTTTTTTTTTTTTTTTTTTTTTTTTTTTTTTTACCTTTATTTATAGCGGAAATAGCTTTTTCCAATTTTATTGATGCTTTTGTATATGAATGTTAAATTTAAACAAATTATTTTAATATGAAAATTTTAAAGAAATATGCGCGGATAGATTAGTTTCATGAAAATTGCATGACCCAAAACACATGGAACGTAATCTTGTAATCTTAAAAATGTGTAAGAAATTTCCGCTAGATAAAAGTAATTTAATGAAGATAGATATATAATGGTTACATAAAAATATAAAAAATAATAATTAATTAAAGTCTCATGACAGTTTTAATTAAGCGTGAAATTTTAATGAAATGCTATTATTTTGGGCACTTATCTGATAAAAAAAGGTAGAATTTTCCGAGTGTTAAAATTATTTACAAACAGTTAATTGTTTACTTTCCAACTTAATACATAAAAACTAAAAAAAGAAAAAAAATGAGTCATCAACCAGGACACGTTTTATTTAATTTATAACAGTTTGTTAACATCATTGTGGAATTTCTGGCAATTAATAATTTAAAAGACTAGGACATTCTAGATTACATAAAGTACTTTAAACATAGTTTAAGGATGTTTTGCTTTAAATTTGAAATTAGTAATTATTTTATAAAAATGTACTTTACTATAAAATTTCAAATTATTTGCTTTTCTTCATTTAAAGCTGGAAAGGCTATTTTCACAGACATTAATGTTATTTTAAGAATCTGTATTTAAAATAAATTATTTTAGTATAAAAATATTAAGGAATTTTTGTGAATAAATTAATTTAAGGAAATCATGTGACATACAATACATGGAGAGTAAACTTGAAAATGTCGGAGAAATTCACCGAAAATAAAATTATTTTACTTAATGTAATACTTACCATTTTTTTCTTTAAAAAACTAATTTATGGAGGCAATATTAATTAAAGGTACAATATTAATGAATAATACCTTCCTTTGCGTTTATCTAAAGGAATATTAGAAACTACATATTACGAATGTTATGTTATTTTCTGACAATTAATTGCTTATTTTTGAATATAATATTTTTAAATATGAAAAAGTAAAGGAATTTTTTTGCGAATTACTTAGTTTATAAAAATTATGTAACATACAACACATGGAAAATAAACTTGAAAATCTTTGTGAAAATGCCGTAAAATAAAACTGTTTTATTTAATGCGGTATTTATCATTTTCCATAAAATTACAAAATTCTGAAGGGTATTTTAATTAGGTATAAAGTATTAATGAAATACTATATTTCTTGGTGACTACGTAATGGAATAGAAGAAGCTAAATATTACGACTGTTAAGATTTTTATTGTGTAAACATGAGTTATAAAACTAAACTCATTTTATTTAATTTATAACACTCTGTTAACATCATTGTGGAAATTTCTTGAAAATAATAATTTAAAAGACTATCACATTCTAGATTACACAAAGCGATCTAAACACAGTTCAAATTTATTGTGTTTTGAACTTGCAGTTAGTAAATATTTTATGAAACTTTGCATTACCGTATAATGTCATTATTTTTCCCTTTAATTTAAGCTGGTAAGCTATTTTCTGAGACATTTATGTAATTCTATTTTAAGTATCTTTATTTAAAACGAAGTTTTTTAATATAAAAATATTAAGTAATTCATGAAATTTGTTTAAGGGAATTATATGACGTACAACACATAGAAAATAAACTTGAAAATGTCTGAGAAATTTCTCCAAGATAATATTGTACTACTTAAAAAAGTATTTATCATTTTTTCCTTAAAATTAATTAATTTGAGAAGTAAATTTCAATTAAGTGTGAAGCATTATGAAATAATATATTTCTTAGTGGTTGTTTGATGAAATATTAGAAGCTAAATATTACGACTGTTATATACTGAAAATTAATTGTTTTATGAAATCTTTCATTTCCATAAATTCGTAAGTTTTTTTTTTTATTCATTTTAAACCGAACAAACTTTTCCAATTTCATTGATGCTTTTGTATATGAATCTCTATTTTAAACAAAGTGTTTTAAGGAAATTTTTAAAGAAACATACATGAAAAGATTAATTTAATGAAAACTGTCTTAATCAAAACACACGGAACGTTATCTTAAAAAAGCCTGAAAATTTCCCACTCAATAAAAGTATTTTATTTAAGATAGATTTATCAAGTTTATGTTATAAATAAATAAATAAATAAAATACTAGGGCAATTTTAATTAAACATAAAAATTTAGAGAAATACTATACTTTTGGGTACTTATCTAATGGAAAAATAGGAGGTGTGTTTTCTGCGTGTTAACATTTTTTACTGACAATTAATTGTTTACGTTTGCACATAATACATTTAATCAAATACTTGAGTCATGAAACTAAAACCCGTCTAATTTAATTCATGACATTCTGTTAATATCATTGTGGAATTTTTTGCAGACAATAATTTAAATGACTACCACATTTTATATTACTTAAATTCCTTTAAAAATAGTTTAAGGATGTTTTATTTACAACTTCGAGTTAGTAAATCTTTTATGAAATTTTGCATTACCATAAAATGTCAAACATTTATTTTCTTTATTTAAAGCTGGAAAGGCTATTTTCTGAGACATTAAAGTTATTTTATTTTAAGTATCTTTATTTAAAACAAAGTATTTTAATAAGAAAATTTTTAAGGAATTTATGCGAAGGAATTAAAGAAATTCTGTGACGTACAATACATGGAATGTAAATTTGAAAATGTTAGAGGAATTTTCCTAAAATAAAATTATTTTACTAAAGGTGGTAACCATTTTTTCCTTAAAAATAATTAATTTGAGAAGTTAATTTTAATTAAGTGTAAAGTATTAATGAGATAATATCTTTCTTGGTGCTTATCTAATGGAATTTTATATGCTAAATATCACGACTGATAGGCTGTTTACTGACAATTAATTTTTTTCTTTTTAACATGATACATTTAAACAAGAATAATTTAAAGAAATTTATACAAATATGTTAGTTTATAGAAATTATGTGACGTACAATACATGAAAAGTAAACTTGAAAATGATTGAAAAATTCTCCTTAAAAAAAAAAAAAAAAAAAAAAAAAAAAAAAAAAAAAAAAAAAAAAAAAAAAAAACTTTTTTTTATCTAAAAATGTAAAAGTAAAGGAATGAAAAAGTAAAGGAATTTTTTTGCGAATTACTTAGTTTATAAAAATTATGTAACATACAACACATGGAAAATAAACTTGAAAATCTTTGTGAAAATGCCGTAAAATAAAACTGTTTTATTTAATGCGGTATTTATCATTTTCCATAAAATTACAAAATTCTGAAGGGTATTTTAATTAGGTATAAAGTATTAATGAAATACTATATTTCTTGGTGACTACGTAATGGAATAGAAGAAGCTAAATATTACGACTGTTAAGATTTTTATTGTGTAAACATGAGTTATAAAACTAAACTCATTTTATTTAATTTATAACACTCTGTTAACATCATTGTGGAAATTTCTTGAAAATAATAATTTAAAAGACTATCACATTCTAGATTACACAAAGCGATCTAAACACAGTTCAAATTTATTGTGTTTTGAACTTGCAGTTAGTAAATATTTTATGAAACTTTGCATTACCGTATAATGTCATTATTTTTCCCTTTAATTTAAGCTGGTAAGCTATTTTCTGAGACATTTATGTAATTCTATTTTAAGTATCTTTATTTAAAACGAAGTTTTTTAATATAAAAATATTAAGTAATTCATGAAATTTGTTTAAGGGAATTATATGACGTACAACACATAGAAAATAAACTTGAAAATGTCTGAGAAATTTCTCCAAGATAATATTGTACTACTTAAAAAAGTATTTATCATTTTTTCCTTAAAATTAATTAATTTGAGAAGTAAATTTCAATTAAGTGTGAAGCATTATGAAATAATATATTTCTTAGTGGTTGTTTGATGAAATATTAGAAGCTAAATATTACGACTGTTATATACTGAAAATTAATTGTTTTATGAAATCTTTCATTTCCATAAATTCGTAAGTTTTTTTTTTTATTCATTTTAAACCGAACAAACTTTTCCAATTTCATTGATGCTTTTGTATATGAATCTCTATTTTAAACAAAGTGTTTTAAGGAAATTTTTAAAGAAACATACATGAAAAGATTAATTTAATGAAAACTGTCTTAATCAAAACACACGGAACGTTATCTTAAAAAAGCCTGAAAATTTCCCACTCAATAAAAGTATTTTATTTAAGATAGATTTATCAAGTTTATGTTATAAATAAATAAATAAATAAAATACTAGGGCAATTTTAATTAAACATAAAAATTTAGAGAAATACTATACTTTTGGGTACTTATCTAATGGAAAAATAGGAGGTGTGTTTTCTGCGTGTTAACATTTTTTACTGACAATTAATTGTTTACGTTTGCACATAATACATTTAATCAAATACTTGAGTCATGAAACTAAAACCCGTCTAATTTAATTCATGACATTCTGTTAATATCATTGTGGAATTTTTTGCAGACAATAATTTAAATGACTACCACATTTTATATTACTTAAATTCCTTTAAAAATAGTTTAAGGATGTTTTATTTACAACTTCGAGTTAGTAAATCTTTTATGAAATTTTGCATTACCATAAAATGTCAAACATTTATTTTCTTTATTTAAAGCTGGAAAGGCTATTTTCTGAGACATTAAAGTTATTTTATTTTAAGTATCTTTATTTAAAACAAAGTATTTTAATAAGAAAATTTTTAAGGAATTTATGCGAAGGAATTAAAGAAATTCTGTGACGTACAATACATGGAATGTAAACTTGAAAATGTTAGAGGAATTTTCCTAAAATAAAATTATTTTACTAAAGGTGGTAACCATTTTTTCCTTAAAAATAATTAATTTGAGAAGTTAATTTTAATTAAGTGTAAAGTATTAATGAGATAATATCTTTCTTGGTGCTTATCTAATGGAATTTTATATGCTAAATATCACGACTGATAGGCTGTTTACTGACAATTAATTTTTTTCTTTTTAACATGATACATTTAAACAAGAATAATTTAAAGAAATTTATACAAATATGTTAGTTTATAGAAATTATGTGACGTACAATACATGAAAAGTAAACTTGAAAATGATTGAAAAATTCTCCTTAAAAAAAAAAAAAAAAAAAAAAAAAAAAAAAAAAAAAAAAAAAAAAAAAAACTTTTTTTTATCTAATTATCATTTTTTCCTTTAAGTAAACTAATTTCTAAAGACAATTTTTAATTAAGTGTAATGTATTAATGAAATAATGTCTTTCTCGGTGCTTATCTAATGAAATATTAGAAGCTAAATATAACGACTGTTCAGTTATTTACTGAGAATTAATTGTTTACTTTTAAAAATAATCTATTTAAACATGAAAAATTTAAAGGAATACCTGCGAATAAGTTTGTTTATAGAAATTATGTGACGTACAATACATGAAAGTAAACATGAATATGTCGAAGAAATTACCCAAAAATAAAATTACTTTTTTAAAGGTGGTAGTTATAATTTTTCCTTAAAAATAACTAATTTCTAAAGGCAATATTCATTATGTGTAAAGTATTAAAAAAATACTACATTTCTTGGTGCTTAAATGGCGGAATATTAAAAGATAATTATGACACTTTTTCAGCTATTTACTGGCAATTTATTGTTTACTTGAACATAATATTTTAAAACAAAATCTGGAGCCATAAACCTAAATCCCGTTTTATTTAATTTATAACAGTCTGTTAACATCGTTGTGGAATTTCTTGCAAGCAATAATTTAAAAGTGTGCCACATTCTAGATTACACAAAGAGCTTTAAACATAATTTAAGGATATTTTATTTTCAACTTGTAGTCAGTACATATTTTTTATGAAACTTTGCATTAAAATAAAATATTTTAATAATTAAAATACTGAAATAATTACAAAATATTTAATGTAAAGAATTGTAAGGAATTTACGTGAAGAAATTAGTTTAAGGAAATTGTGTAACACACAAAACATGATTGGTTCTATTCATTACGACCGATATCAATCCTACGGGGGAGTGCTCTCTTAAGGGATCTTTCGATATGAACCTAAAACGTATTTACGCTAGGAAGTCCAAGGTTCGAAGAAAACCATGGAAAACTACCAACGATTAGGCTGGCGCGAGCGATTAGATTCGATAAATTATTTTATTTAAATTACATGAGGTAAAATAAATGTAAAATAAACCTGAAAATATCAGAGAAATTCACCTAAAATTAAATTCTTTTACTTAAAGTGTTTTTATCATTATTTATTAAATTACATTTTAAGGTTTCAAGGCAATTTTAATTAAAAGTAAAGCATTATCGAAATATACTATTTTTCTTATTGTTTATCTGAGGGAATATTCAAAGCTAAACATTACGAATAATATCTATTGACAATTAATTTACTTTTTGAATATAAAATATTTAACCAAAAGTAGAGTTACAAAACAATGTCCATTTTTATTTAATGTATAGCAGTCTGCGATTATAATTCTGGAATTCTTTTCAAACAATAACTCAAAAGACTGTTATACTCAATATTCCTTAAAGCGCTTTAAACAATTTTTAAGGGTTTATTATTTTCAACTTGGAGTTTGTAAATATTTTACGAAACTTTTCATCACTGTGAAATGTCAGAATTTTTTTCTTTCTTTTATTATTGGAAAGGCAATTTTAAGAGACATTAATGTTATTTTAATTTATGTATTTTATTTTAAAGAAAGTATTTAAATATGAAAATTTTAAAGAATATTATGTGAATTAATTAATTTAAAGAGATTATTTGACAAAAAAAAAAAAAAAAAAAAAAAAAAAAAAAAAAAAAAAACATGGAAAGTAAACATGAAATTTTCTAAAATATTCCTTCAAAATACAATTATTTTAATTAAGGTGGTATAGATATTTTTTCCTTAAATAATTAATGTCTGAAGACAAGTTTATTTAAGTGTGAGGTATTAATGAAATAATATCTTTTTAGGAGCTTGTCTAGTGGAACATTAGAAGCTTTATATTTCGACCTTATATACTGATAATTACTTATTTACTTTTGAACACAATACATTCAAACATGAAAAATTTAAAAAAGTTTATGTAAATAAATGTCTTTATTGAAAGTATGTGACAAAAAAACACAGCGTGAGAAAATGAGAGAAATTTCACCCAAATAAAATTATTTTATTTAAGCTAGCTTTTATTATGTTTCCTGAAAATACAGTTTAATGTTTCACGGTAATTTTAATTTAGAATAAAGGATTAACGAAATACTATCTCTCTGTGTATATTATATTCTTTCTGATGGAATATTATACGCTAAATATTATGGCTGTTAAGCATTTCCTGACAGTTAATTGTCTACTTTTTCAGCATAATGTATTTAACAAAAGGTAGAGCTATAAAACAACGTCCAGTTTTATTTAATTTATAGCAGTATATTAAAACCATTGAGGAAATGAGTAAAAACAATAATTTACAAGATTACCACAATTAAGTTTACATTAAGCACTTTAAACGTAGTTTAAGAATTTTTATTTTCAACTTGATGTTAGTAAAAGTTTTAAGAAACTTTGCATTGCCATAAAATTTTCTTTCATTTAATGCTGGAATGTTTATTTTCAAAGATATTAATGCTGTTTTACTTTATGCCTCTTTTGTTAAAAAAATTAATTTATGTGAATAAATTTGTTTAAAGAGATTCTGTGACGTACAATACATGAAAAATAAACTTAAAAATATCACAAAAATTTTCCCCCAATATATATATATATATATATATACATATATATATATATATATATATACATATATATATATATATATATATATATATATATATATATATATATATATATATATATATATATATATATATATATATATATATATATATACATATATATATATATATATATATGTAATATAATACCATTAAAAGTAGACAAGATTCACCAATGGATTTTATCAACAAAACAATAAACCAAAACGAAGAATTAAATTGAATTATAGTAAACAATATTAACCATTTGAAATTAACTATTGAATTTAATAACTTATAGCACATTGAACATGGAAGGGAAAATGAATAATATGAATACAAATGAAATTTGTAGAACCAAAGCAGAATCTTCAGGTCCCAAATACTTTGGAACTACAAATGGAGTGTGTGGTTTCATCTTCGTATTTGCCATGAAAAAGCAAAACAATACGAATTTGGGACTACCATCACACAAAAACCAAATTATTAAACAAGGAACAAAGATATTTTACAAAAAGGAGTTGAAAGTAAGTAAAAATAATAGTTATCCATAAGAAACAAAAAAGATAAAGCTGAATGGAAATATAATTGAACCGGAAAAATAATTAATAATCGATATTAACATAAAATTAAATTATTAAAATGATTAAAATTAGAATTAAGAGATAACATTCATATTAACATATAACTTAAAATACATTATTGTTACTTTAATCAGTAACATTTATTGTGACTTTACATGGTGAAAACTCATTATCTTAATATAGGATAATAAAAATTAAAAAATAAAATGAAAGAAAAATAAAAAAAAATAATAATAGTAATAATATTATTAATAATAATTCCAAAAATTTTATCAATAACATTAAAAATAATTTGATAATTAAAATATAGCTATTTTACTATAGATAATAACTAGACAAATATCCATATATTGGTGTAAATTAAACAGTTTAAAAATTATGTTAAAATATATAACCCACGCTCATTTTTTTTTTTTATAATAATAAATAATTAACCTTTGCGTTTTTATCCAGACAACACCACCCTCCTCCGTACTCTAACATCTACCCACCCAACCAACCTATATATATATATATTTTTTTTTTATTACTTTTTAACATTTTTAATTTTTTATTATTATTTTTATGTTTTATAATTTTTTTTATACATTTTTTACGCAAAGAATTAATTATAAGATCATGTAATATCTAATTATAAATTAAAGAATATATGAATTTTTTAGGATAACCATTATTTATAGCATCATATACAAGCTTTTTAATATTAGTATTAATTAAATGGGAAGAACATAGACATTTTATTCTATATAAATGGTTAAGTATTATATTACGATATACAGAATTATGAAGACATGATTTAAAATTAGTAAAGCTATTAACTTTAAAATTAAATTCTTTCCTTTTGTCATAAATATCAGTTATAAATTTGTTCTCTTTTAATATAATTTTAATATCTAAGAAATTGATTGTATTATTGAAAAGTAGGTTTTTTGAAAGTTCTAGATTAGAAGGATAATCAACAGGGAATTGAGATATACAGGTGTTATCAGTATCAATTAAAATTACATCATCTATATATCGATATAAATGTATTGTATTATTTAAATAATAACGTTCATAGTAATATAAGTATAAGTCAGATAATATACTAGATGTACTACCACCTTGTGGTATACCAACATTTTGAATATATATATTGTTATCATGCATGATAAAATTATTATAGATAATGAAATTAGTTAAGGTATGAAAATAATCAGAATCGATATTATGTGATATGTCCAACTCGTGTTGATATTTTTTAAAAAGCTCATTTATGATATTATGTAAATCCGATAAATCGATATTATTAAATAAATCTTTAAAATCATAGGTAGTGATATTTTTTATACATTTAAGATTTTTCATAATATGGACCAGTTCATAACTATTTTTTATGCAATGTGTATTATCACTTTTTTTTGTAATATTATATATTTGATTAAGAATTACTAATAGAAGTTTGTTAGCAGCATTATTATAAGTATTGCAACCAATTGTAACAGTTCTGAATTGAACAGGATGCTTATGAAATTTGGGTATAAGGACTAGATAAGGATATTTAAAGTTAGTAGGGTTAATGTCTAATAATTTATAGAATCCTTTAATTTTACGATTATTGGCAAGTAAGTTATCATTAATTTTTTGGAATGTGTTATTATTAGATATACTAGATTTAAGCAGTTGATGATAATAAGATTTACAAATAATGGCATAATTATTAGGAGATTTATCAACATAAGTTATTACAAAGTTTTGTTGTAATTTATTGATTTGCTTAAACAGATGCTGTGTATTTACATATTCTAGGTGTGAAATATTATATTTTAAGGACCTGGTTAATTTATCGATAACTAATATTTTCCATTGATTAAAATATTCAATGGGTTTATTATAATAAATTGCAAGTTTATAAATAAATATATTTATATCATATGTAAATTGTTTTATGATATATTTAATGTTTAATTTGGATGGAATTCTGTACTTGGTCCCATAACCCATAATTCTTCTAAGTTGTAAATCATCTACAAGATTACCAGTAATAATATGTCCATGATCTTTATTTATATATTTTTGTAGAGAGGGGTCATTGCATTTACAGGGTAAAGTACTAGCATCAAAAGAAGATTTAGCGAAAGAATTATAGTTAAAAATTGTTCTGCCAATAGAGATGGGATACTTAAAGGTTTTAGAAATATGAATATTATTAATAGGAAATTGACAGTTTTTATCATTTAATATGGAATTATATATATATATATATATATATATACACGTAATACTTAAGTTAGCTTTCATCATTTTTCATTTTTTTTAACATTTTAACATCTCAAGGCAATTTTAGTTTAGTATAATTTGCTTTAACGAATTACTATCTTTATATGTGCTTATCTAATAGAATATTAGAATGCGAATATTAGGTTTGTTAAGTTACTTACTGCTAATTAAGTGTTTATTTTCTAACATAATTAATTTCAATAAAAAATAGACCTAAAATCAAAGCTTCGTTTTATTTAATTTATCACATTCTGTTAATATCTTTGCGTAATTCTTTGAAAAAAAAATAAATAAAAGACTCTCTTCAAGATTAAATAAATGGTTTTAAACATGGTTTAATGATTTTTTATTTTCTACTCACAGTTAGTTAATGTTTCATAAAATGTTGCATTACTTTAAATTGTCAAAAGCTTTTATATTTCATTTAATGCTGGGAATGCTATTTTCGACACATTAATGATATTTTATGTGTCTTTATTTCAAGCACAGGTTTTAGTATGACATTTAAAACGTAATTTATTTGGATGGATGAATTTAAACAAAATTATGTAACTCAAAACGCATGAAACATACCCTTAAAATATCAGAAAAATTCCCATTAATTCAAATTGTTGTATTTAAGATACTTTTTTATCGTTTTTACTTGAGAAAAAATATAGTTTCACAATATATATTTTTTAAATAAATATAAAGTATTAATGAAATGCTTTTATCTCACAGAAAATGGAGTTAGGGATTTAAGGGCATTTAATTTGTTAACAGACAACCAATTGTTCACTTTTAAAAGAAATTCACCTTCTATTACATAGTTATAATCTATTACTACATAATTTTTTCTATTTGTTGAACTAGTTTATTATTATTATATCCATGATGATAGACAATCGAATTTTTCAACCGATGACATTATAAAGAATTTTGTATCAAAGCAGTTTTGAAAACACTCTTATTACAAATGTATCCATTTAGAAATGGCAAGAAAACTTTCTACACAGAACTACTTATAAAGATGACGTTTTCTGAATAACTATTCACATTAAACCTTTACTCCAAGAATTTTTGTAATTCTAATTAAACTTTGATTCCATCATCTTCAACGGCTCATATAGAATCCAAATCTTGAAATAACACCATTTTATTTAAGAAACAATTACATAGTGAAGTCCACTTTAAACGAATAACAAGTAGGAAACCGGCGTCAAACATAACAAACGAGATGCTTTCTTACTATAACAAAATTTTAAAAATATTTGATCTTGGTGTAATTGTAAACAGTATATTGGATACAGTACAGTGGTCGAAATCTTTGTGTGTCCATATAAATACTATCTGTTTTTTTATTATAACGAAGTAATTTGTAGTAATCCTCAGAAATATATATAAATTTCATAAATCATGAAATCGTTTAATAGTAAAACGCGCTCCCAATAGCCTTTCTCTCTGTACCATTGTGTAAAGGAAAACTTTTGTGTGGCTCTGTAAATCTACAGTAAATATTCTTTGCATAACAAGTTGTGCAAAATGTATATTTTAGTACATAATTCATAGATGCATATCAATCCTATAATGCTCAAAAGAGTATAACACTATTAAAATTCACTTGAAACTATTTTTCCAATTGATGGTACTGTAACGGAATGCTTTTGGTTGTCTCTATAATTATACTATACATACGACTTTCATAAAATTTAAATGGCTCGACAAAATTTGCAACTTAAATTAAATTTCTTGTCTTTAAATTACAACTTAAAAGACAAGTGACAAAATTAAAATATAAAGTGTTTTAAACTTAGTTTCATATTTTATTTTCCTCAAAGGAGTTAGAAATATGCGAACAATTGCATTTCCATGAACTGTCAAGCATTTTTTTCCCCTTTAAAATCGGAAAGGCCATTTTTAGTCTAGAAAATGCTATTATAGGTACTGCGCGAGAATTTTTTTTTCTTTTTACGTTAATAACATATACACCAGCTATTCAAGTACATTAATTAATGTTTAACGAATATTTCATTTTCAGAAGTATAACGAATGTTGTTTTGCTTATTATTAAATTTTTATTCACATCGCAGTTTTTTTTTCAGATGTTAAGAACATATAATATCACAGTAAGTTTTAACTGATATTACAAGTTTCTAATACTTTTTTGCGCTTTAGAACACAGCATTATTTCAGGAAAGTATCACTTTTCTTAATTTTAAAGAGTAAATTGTTTAAAATAAAATAATCTCAAACGATGCAAAGGAAATTAAGCAAATATTTATTGTTATTATTGTTATTATTAAATGCTTAAACGTTAATTAAGTCATATAGTAAATGCATAGGCACATACTGACATTGTTACATGTAAATATTAACAAAAGTATTTCTCAAAAAAATACTCAATTAATAGACATGTACTATTAATAGTACACGAGACCCAAAAGTATTAAACCAAACCTTTCATTTTGAATTTGAAAAATAAGAAAAAACTAGAAAAAAAAATCTGACACACAATATATTTGAAATTTAAGAAATTCAAGATAAATAAATATTTTTTTATTAAAATTATTTTGATCATTTTTACTTAATCGAATTTTTAACGTAATTTGGCATTTTTAATTAACTTTCGAATATTAATGAAATATTTTCTTTCTTCGTCATTATAATCTAGAAAATTAATGGTGAATTTAATGAGCACTGTAGTTAGTATTTTTTCAATGTTAATGTCTTTAATATGTGCAAAGGAATAGCTTTTTGAAACACATTTATAATTTGTAGCTGTGGATGTTTATATGAAGTTTGCAATGCTATAAGAAAAAAATATTTTATTTTTACGAAGGCACACTAATAATAAAGCTTTGTCTACTGTAGTTTAAATTGGGACAGTCTTTTCTTATTTTTTCTGGGCTTTTGTGTAAATTACAACTTAACAAACAAGATAAAATAAAGTGTTTTAAACTTAGTTTCAGTTTCAGGTTTTTTTAAAGCAGTTGGAAAATATGTGTACCATTGCATTACCCGGAATTCTGAAATATATATATTTTTTCCATTTAATGTCGGAAATGCCATTTCTAATCTTGTTAATGCTATTATAGCCACACACTTTAAACAAAACTTTTCATTTTTAATTTAAACAAGAAATTAAAAAAGCATGCGTCAAGCAAAGATTATGAAGCACTCTTCAACACATTCAGAATAACATAACAAATTTGCACTGTTTAAAAAAATGAAATATAACGTCCAATTTCCCCACATTGAAATTGTGCATTTCAAAACCAACTTTCAGTGACTTTCACACACAATCGAAAAACTATCCGAAATTTTTAGCAGCTCTGCATATGACATAGAAATGTGAATTTATTAGCAACGTGCATTCAAAAATTTAGTTCATTTCAGAGATACATATACTTCAATTTAAAATTCCCCTTCCGCAATTTCCTTTTTATTAGGCGAATGGATGCGAATACTTTTGTGCACCTCTGTATATGAGGTATAGAATTCATATATAAAGAATAGCATGCAAAAGATGAGTTTCAACCATGTAATCATTTCCCCCCCTCTCCCGAAGTTTCATTCAGCCAATCCTTATCGTTATTTTGTAGCCTGTATTTTTTTTCAGCCATTCGCAATCGACCAAATTTGATGGGAAAACACACACACACACGCACAAAATGTCTGGTTGCTCAGATGATTGCTAGGATATGACGTCAGTTTAAACTGATGAATTTAAAAGCATACCCTCCAGCAATTATTATGCAAAGGCAGTACTGTAACTTATTTTTTTTGTGTGTGTCCCTGTAAATTAATAAAAAATGTTATGAATGCTCTGTTTCAAAGCGATCTTTGTAAAATGCAGTGATTTATCTCAAATTAAATACATTTGAAATAGTGTAATGGCATTAAAATACACTCCAAACGATTTTTCACCATATAACATAATTAATCTAATAGTTTTTTGTGTCCTGTAAATGAACCATTAATCTTACAAACTTCATATGCAAGAACAAACATGATTTGGGGACCCTAAATAAACTTTATCAAAGTCATGAGAATCCGAGTATATTTACAGCAGTTAGAGGGTGGACAGACGGAGAGGAAAGCCGAAAACATAAGCACTTTTTCAACTTCTTTGGAAAGTGCTGTAAAGAAAAAGAAAATCGCAAAAAAAACTTATGACATGCGATACATATGAAATCTAAGAAATTCGCGATAAATAACTTTTTTTTTATCACTAATTTGTTTTTGTCATTTTTATCTAGTCGAATTTTTCAATGACTTCTGACATTTTTTAAATTAACTTTGAACTATTAATGAAATATTTTTCCTTTCGTCGTAATAATTTAGAAAATTAGAAGATGAATTTTACGAGTACTGTATCTAATTTTTTTCTCAGTTTTAATGGCTTTCCTGTTTGAAGGGAATTGCTTTTTGGAACATATTTCTAGTTTATAGCTGTGGATATTTATTTCGATTTTAAAATGCTAAAGCAAAAAAAAAAAAAAAAAAAAAAAAAAAAAAAGCATATTTTTACGAAGACAAAATAATGTATCCATTCATATTATAAATAAATAAGAATTTTTTTTTTTTTTTTTTTTTTTTTTTTTTTTTTAGGACTAGCATGAATTATTTCTATCAGGCAATAATTAAATTCAACTCTAATAAATAGCAGTATGTGACATAAATCAGCCATTAAACGATATAAATGTATCATTATATAACTGAATACTAATATTATATCTTCTGAAATTTGTTAAACTTGTAATGTCGCTCATTTTTAATTGTTACACTGTCATCTAGGGCAAAATAAGCACTTTTAAATGCAATTTGTTTGAAAACTTCATATCAATTTGATTTTGAAGCATGACTTTTTTTGGGGGGGAAGGAAGAGGGGGGAAGGGTGTGGTTTCAGAGTTATTTTAGCAATGGTGGCAAGATATGTACTCCAATCATAAAGGGAAAAAAATCAAGAGAGAGTTATAGAGTAAAAAGAAAAAATAAAGATTAAGTGCGGTGACTGATAGAGACGTCAAAAATGTAATACTCTACATTCCGACTAAATATAACCATGTGCTTTCGTAAAAATGAAGAAAAAAATTAGTAATATAGCTTTTAATTCTTAATAGAATGAAATACTACTTTCGAATGTTTAAATATAAGCAGATAATTTTTATTGATACAAAAACGGCATGTGTGATATCAAAGAATCTGGTCCGTTTTTCCCGTGCTTCTTTTGTTTAGTCGGAATGAGGACATTTAAGTTTGAGCAATAACGCGCATCATATTGCAAACCATTTTTATGGCATACTGCATCTCCATCTATCTCTTAGAAAATAGCAGATTGTTATATTTTTTTGCCTTATTCGCATGAAACTGAAAAGAAAATGCTTAAACACTTGCTGTGCCAATAATATCGCCTTCTATAAAATATATTTAAAATAAATGTGTGTGGAAGCTTTTTTTCCCACAATTTGCATAATTTTAATCAAAACGCTAAAAGAATTCAATTTTAATTATCCATGTGATATAATATTTTCCGAATTTAAACACAAAATATGAATAAATGATTTCTTACAAAACATGAGACTATAAAAAATATATTTCATTTTCAATATCCATTTTAATGTACAAACAAATGAAGACCAACAAATTATTAGATACCCGATATTTTGTCGAGTTTATTGAATATCGACATCGTTTTTTTTTCCTCTGGATGTCTGTATTATTCCGCAATAGTGGCATCATGTGAATACTTTATATAGAAAATGTTTAAAACTGGATAATAAATTTGTTATGATTAAATGGAAGCGAATGATGTCATTTTTTTTTAAAGAAGAAGGTATATTTTTCTTTTTAAAACTACAATCGAGCTTGTATTATCTATGTTTATATACATTATTATTTTTGATTTGGAGCGACACTAAATTCTGAAAAATCAGAATTCCCGTATTCTAATATTTAACAAAGCCTGCTTACGTTTTCATATTATATAGGACAAATGATGCCGTGCGTAACACTGACGTCACTTGGATGGAAACAACAGCAGACAGTTGTGCTTGACTTTTCTCTTTCTCTTTTCTTTTCTTTTTTTTTATTTCACTTTTTCTTGTAAAGAATAATCTCTGGAACTACCAAGTGGTACTACTCTAAAGTAAATCTGAAGCCAATGTATACCATTTCATAGGATACATTTTATGTCGTTTGTGTAAAAATTCCCAGAAAAGATCAGAAGCAAATACAGTTCCAAAATTGCAATTTCTGCAATATTGCTTGGGTAAAAAAGTAGAAATTTCTTGTGGATACATTTAAAATGTAGTTACACGCAATGAACGATTTCAAGCAATTTCTAAAAATAAAAGAATGAAATGAGATTGAAATATATTCTAAAAACATTCTAAATTTTATTTATTTGGATCTGTTAGGGTAAATTTCAAATGCAAAACTGAGATTTTTTTTTTCTAAAACATTCTATATTATGATTAAAAGTTTAAAGTAAAATGCAATGAACTAATAAAAGCAAAAGTATATTTTACAATCTCTATGATACTATTTTTAAGATAAAAATATCTGCTTCAAGAAATTTTCTAAAAATCTTTAATGTAAAAGAGTTCGTAAATAATAAACGCTTTCCGCTATATTACTGCGGTAAAAATTGTGTAAAAAAATAATAATAATAATAATACAAATAATAATAATAATAATAATAATAATAATAATAATAATAATAATAATAATAATAATAATAATAATGTTTGGTAGTTAATTTAAGGATTAAGTTCTCATAAGAACAGTTGCAAAAAAAATGAAAGTTTGAAAATAAAGCAAAAAAATGCACTAAAATTGTTAGGTTGGCATAATTGTTGGTAACAAAACAATTATAAAATAAACACAGTACATGTCTGGTTAAAACAAATGGTGACAAAACAATTATAAAATAAACATAATTTTGGCCATCATAACAGGAGATACTGTCATAGCACTCCACTATGACCCAAATAGACGAGATTGTTTTACATATTGTTCAAAAACAAACTTTAAGTTGAGAAGCACTTTTAAACAAGGAACAATTCAATACTATTATTTTTAACTTAAATGTATAGTTATGTATTTATTATACGTAGTTTAAGACAATTAACTGAAAATTAGCAATACCAAGGATTGTTAAATGATGTATTTTTTATTTAATATCGAAAAGTCAGTTTCGAGACATGGATCATTTCTAAAACATAGATTTTTTGGGGCCTTCTATCATTTTCCAATTAAATATGCAGCATTAATGAAAAACTCTCTTCTTGGTGATTATCATTTAAAAAATTGGATGCTGAATTTTACGACCGATTATGTTTTGTGGCTATTAATAGCTTTAGTATTGGAGGTAAATTATTCTTTTTTATATTCTTTTTATATTATAATTTATAACGTCGAATATTCCGATTTTTTTGTTAATATGTTTGTATGTTATTTATCACAAAAAATAATTTTACTTTTATGAAGCCTAGATAAAATATATAACATGCATTTGCATATCACATCGCTAATTATAATTGATGATGAGGAAGTAATTCGTTTAATGTGTTCATATGAGAGATAAACTGGTGATAAAATAAAGAATTCGTTGAAAAAAGTCGTAAAACTTAAATGTTGAATTATCCTATAGATTTTTTTTAATGTTACATTCAGCCAGCCTATATAGATTGAAAATATGACATTACATTTATATTTTTTTTTCAAAATGTTTAACTACAGTGCTACCTATAGGAATTCTACTGATATCACTGCCGTGTTCCATGCTAGGAAACGGTAGAGGTAATAATAAAAAAGAAAACAAAATGTGTGAATTATAATATTGCATTTGAAACTATGTGAGGTATTAAATACTCTCATCTCGTACACACGTTTAAATGCAAAATGCATTAATAATTAGTATATTTTTAAAATACACAGATTGTACATAAATGAGTATCTGAAATTTACAGGACTATAAAAAATGTACAACCTTGTTGTTTCTCACGGAAATTAAAAATTAATAATTCAGTTTTTAAATTCAACATAGTTTCAAGTTAAAACACGAATTGAATATTTACAACTGAAATAAATAATGGCCATGTTAGGAATCGAACCCAGGTTCTTGGGTTACATTACGAATGCTCTACCAGTTAAGCTACCTGGGCTGACGACGAGCGAGCAAATTTCGTTCACATAATCTAATTGGTAATAACATGTGATCTGTCATAAACAACTCAACCAAACAAACCGACTTGAAAGAAACTTCATAGAAACTGTGAGTTAGCAGGTATAATATTATTTTTAACACAACCACACTGAATGGTAAAGTTATCATACGGAATGAATTTTTCCAACTGAGAGAAAAAAAAATACCAAAACCGGAAATCAAACCCAAACGTTTTATTTAGATTGCCAACACAAAGAGTAGATAGGAAAATGTATTATAGTCATAAACACTTTTGAACTATACTGGATATTTTTTTAAATGTTATTGTTAGACCAAAAAACAATGTGAACATATATTTGACAGTACTGTCTACTACTAACTTTAGTGATATAACTGCGTATCGGTTATGCACATCCTGAAGAGATGTATCTGATTACAGAAAAGTAAAATGAAGTAAATAAACTCAATAAATGAGCTCTGCATGATATTAGTTAGAGTAAAGCAAAAGTGTGCAAGAAAGTACATTTAACATAACATATCTCTGATACAAAAAAAAATATTTTATTTGAAATTACAAGAAATAGCAATAGGATAACCATTTGTCATATAAAAATGAACTAGTTGAAAATCGTAAAAATTTTCTTTATATCTTAATATAAAATTATATAAATAATTCATAACTTAAAAGATCTGTAAATCATTAAAAATACATTATAAATGAAGAACTTTCTTCTAATACTTAGCAATTATGAAAATTTTATATTTAAACAGCAGTTTCAAATTTTAGTTGCCCATATCACTCGTGAAGTGGCAATTTTATCAATTTGATATAGGCAAGAAACCTTCTTAAAACCTATTTAAATTTTAAATCCTGGTTATGGGTAAGTACTAGCCGAACGTACTCGATTTGTAATCTCTTTTCAATCATTTAATTATCTTCAAAGTAGTGAATTACTTATGTAATTTTATAATATTCATGTCCCACAGTTTTAGGTAACATTATTTACGAGCCATATGACCGCTGATCTTTTTTTAATGAGTAGAACATTTAACACAGTTGAACGTTATAAGCCATTTCGTGAACGATACGAGTCTGTGTGTAACATTTGAAACCTCTTTTGTTTCAGTGAAAAATTTTAAGGATATCAACGTTTTGGTACTTTGAAAACCACTAATGCACTTGAACACAGTTGTGTATGTCAAGAAAAAAAACGTGTTTATATATTTAAACAAAAGAGTATTTTATTTTTTTTTTATTTTTTGGCACAACGATTCAATTTACAAAATATAAGTCTGGCATTATATCGTTGAAGAAAGACGAATTTCTGAAACATTTCTTTTAAATCTTTTCCCATTTGTTTTTCTAATGTTAGTTTTTCCAAACATTCTTCTTTGGCGCAACATGTCTTAAAAGGGACCTTGCGCCATAAAACCCCATTCAACCAAACTTTTTCCTAATCTCTCTAAAACGAAAAAAAAAAAGATATATTTTGTGTAATTTTATTATCTTTTTCAAATGCTGAGGATTAAGAAAAAAATAATATGAAGCATAGGCAAAAATTATAAAAAATTATTTTTTTAAATCAAATTAAAAATAACTTACATTACCTCTATTTTCTACCTAAAGAGTGGTTAGCGATTTTATCTCAATTGTTACATTTAATAAATTCTTATAATTTTTAATTTTACATATTTAAATCTACTTTAAGAGTAATTCCAATGTGCATTATTTAAAATATCCTTAAGAAATAAACTTTATTATATGAATATACTAAATTGAAAAAAGAATTTTTAAATTACTGTATACCAGTTATGCATTACATTAATTTATCACTTTTATCTTCAATATTTCAAATATACTTAATAAATAAATTTTATAATATTATAGAATAAAATTGAAAAAGCGATTTTCAAAGTATTACACACCGGTTACGTACTATAAATAAAAGTCTTTTAATAGTTTTCGTTCTTTTTTATGATGGAAATTTTATTTTCTAAAATTCGAAAGAAATAATCCTACCTAGTTCCATCCAAAAGCTTAATATAATTCCTAAAGGAAGATTTTCAGACCTTCTTCGTTCGAACTTTTAAAGTTTTGAGGTTTAATTCAAAGTTCTCTATATTTTCCAATCATATTTTTACTAAATCTAATCCTCGGAGGGTTCTCAAACCATTGTACCAATTTGAGTTACTTACTTTAAAGATGCGGAATATGGATAGAATTGTTGAAGAATAAAAAAGGCTTTGAAATCCTTTTCACTGGAAGATTGAATAGTTAAGTTTCCTTAATTAAGTTACGGCTTTTAATATATTCGCATATTATATCGCAAAATAGCAATTTATTCAAATTGAAATTTTGTTATATCGCTGCAGTATCGATTATTTTGATTTAAATTAACACGAAAAAGTGTGTTGAGATCTTTAAATAAAGATAAGCGCATACAAAAAAGAAAAAGAAAACTTTGTAATTTTGCAAATGCAAAATTGCAGAAATGTGTACGCATACTGAAATTTTTTTGTACACGGTACAAAAAAATGTAAATTTATAAAATTAGTTTTTGTAAAGTCTCAAAAATCTGTAGCTTAACAAAAGAGTCTACTAAACTTACAGTAATATTACTTACATGCTATCAGTAACCTATCATGCAGTTACATAAAAAAAATGTAGCCAGTAACTTAAAAAATTCTTACTAGCCTTAACTCTAACTTGGATTTGTTATATTACTTTTTGGTGTTGCCTTTACTTAAAATGTTCTAAGTAGCCCAGTTTTTTATGGCCATTTTCAACATAGTGTCAAGTCCGCTATTAAATTAAATGTCAAGTCTGTTACCTCACAGTTTTTTAATGATTATCGATTTTTCACCATTCTACTTTTATTTTTTTTCAACTAAGAAACAAATATGAAATTTCCTGAAAATTTAATAATTTACATAAATATATACTGTAATTATTAGAACAAGTTCTTGTATAATTTCTATGTGATCAAAATCTTGTAGCTAAAACTGTCTCTCATTTCAATTTAAGTATTATTGATAAATATCATGTTTTGAAATTTAGGGACATAAGTTATTTCAAAGTAAGTTGTTTTTAGGAACTTTAATAAATTTAAAGCTAGTATTTTCAATAATTTTGCATGGTAACGGATTTGACAATTTGCCATTCAAGCCATTTTCAAATAGCATTTACATAGCATATTATAGGGAAAATTGAACAACCAATTTCTTTTTCATGTACCTTAAATATTTATTTTAACACCTATCTGCATTTTTAAAAGAAAATTATTAAGTTTGAATAATAAAAATAAAATTCTGAAATGCAAGCGAATGGTGAAAAGGAAAAAAAAAATGAAATAGAAAAAAAATCCAGTAATTTTAAGGTTTATTTTTTTTTTTTTTTGAAGTCGGTTTTTTTGCAAGGACGAATTTAATATGACTATTTGTTCCCATGCGTCCTTGGAAGTGGTGTTATAAATAAAACTTTTACAAGGAATAACAATCAAATTTATATTGTAATCGAATATATAAGTTAAGGGAGGAAACTATCAAAAAGGAAACTATCATAAGTATTTCTACCCATGCGTCTATGGAAGTTCTGTTAGAAATGAAAGTTTTACAAAGAATAAGAATCAAATTTACATTGTAATCGAATAGTTCATTTCCCTTTATTAAGTTACGGCTTTTAATATTAACACATACCATGTCACAGAATAACAATTTATTCAAATTGAAATTTCGTTATATCACTAAGGTATCGATTATTTTAACTAGTGTTTATAAGAAAAATTATGTTAAAACCTTGAATAAGAAATAATGCTCAGTTGTGTTTTAAATATGAATTTAATATGAGTGTATTTCAACCCATGCGTCCTTCGAAATAATGCTATAAAATAAAAGTTTTACAAAGAATACCAAACAAATTGACACTTTAATAGAATAAGTTTACAGATAGCTTACAGAAATTTTGTACATAGAAAAATATGAACTATAGTCGACTTTTTCTAGATTCCTCAAAAATTATCCCATATTGTCATTGACATTCTGATATTACACATGCTGGAATTTGTTATATAATGAATGATGTATGTGTTCGAAGTATGTTAAAATTTAAAAAATAACATTTTCGATAATTTACTGAAACAATTTGTATTTAACGAGTAGAAAATTTTAATCAAAGAGACAACTTATTACTTATTTTAGAAGAAAATTGAAACATGGTTTTTGACAAAATACTGCACTGGTGAAAACAATTAAAGGGACAAATGGTTTTTTTGCAATAAAAAAAAAACTAACAAAGAAAATAAAACCAAACTTGGCCAAAATATCACCAGATACAAGATTAATGCAGGGAAAAACAAAAATGGGCGCAACCTGAACCCTAAATAAGGTAATTGTGCAAGTGCCCAGTACAGCAGACAATTGACACTCTGTAAGTCAGAGGAAAACATGTCTAATAAGGTGTGTGATCGCCTTTAACAGCTACACAACTCTCGCATCGGCGTTTCATACTGTTTACCAATGTCTTTATCAATCCCTGTGGCAACCTCATCCACTCTTGCACCAAGGCATACTTGAGCTGATCGATAGTCGTTGGAGCTGGTCTTCGAGCTGCAATTGGTCGTCCAAGGGCGTCCCATACGTTTTCGATTGAATTAAGGTCAGGGGACATCGCAGGCACTCCATTCGTTGAATGTCCTCCGATTCGAGGTATTCGTCTACCAACTGAGCCCTAAGTGGACGGGCGTTATCGTCCATAAAGATGAAATTTTGTCCTTATGCTCAGCGAAAAAGTAGCACATAGGGTGCAAGAAACTTGTCCCTGTATCGTTGACCTGTCAGAGTACCTCTATCAAACTCATGGAGGCCAGTACGCCCGTCCGCCATGTTACCTGCCCAGACCATCAAACCACTTCTACCATAACGGTCCTTTTCGACAATATTAGAGGGCCGATATCGACTCCCGGGTTCTCTCCATGTGACAACACTTCTCGAGTCGCTGTCCAGACTGAATCGTGACTCATCACTGAAGAGTACCTGCCCCCAATTAGGTGTTCTCGGCACAATGCTAGACGAGCCTTTTTGTGGTTCTTACTCAAACTGCAGGTTGTCTGGCATATAGGTCACCTGCATTATGCCTCTGGGTGACTGTTATCCGTGAAATGGATATTCCTGTTGCATTATATAGGTGACGAGAGAGTTGTGTCGCAGTAGCGGACCTATCGCTTTTGGCTAAAAGTTTCAAATAACGGTCTTCAGCCGGCGTTGTTGCACTCTTACGGCCTTGACCAGGCCGGTGGATCACTGCTCTTGTCTCTGTGAATTGTTTCCACAGAGTGGAGATCACATTTCTGGATCCCGAGCTCTTTACAACATATAGCTTGTGATTGGCCGGCCTCATATCTTCCAACAATCCGCCATCTTGTTGCATCATCTAGACGATGAAGACTAGTCATATTAACTACAGGTTTAAAAAGAAATTCAAAAAACAAGGATTGAGTGCGTCTACGTGTTTTCAAAACGTCCTCACGTTACAATCATCGGAGAGCAAAAGAATTACCTTTATATAATAGCGATCGCAGCGCCAGTACATTATGGCAACGCAGACCACTGTGCAGCAGGTGTGTCCGTAATGAGCTTAATTATCATCTGATAACTTATTTACGTCTAGGCATAACTTATTTTGTTCGGTTTCTTTTAAAAACCATTTGTTCTTTAAATTGTTTTCACCAGTGTTATTTGATATTCTATTAGTCTAATCCAAAAAAGGTATAAATGCGAAAAATATTCTTCTCCTTGCGTGAACGTTTACAAAACATTAAGAAAAAAATAATTTTTTTTTGTATATAAGTTAAAAATCGAATATCAAATATCTATATAATTTAAAAGTCATTACCTGAACAATATTGCTTGTCATTAAGAAATAATTACGAAGGTTCTGATGTACATTTGCTTTTCTACAAATGGTAGGTCCTAGTTAGGATAATGACAAAACGTTCCAATCATCATTATTAAGGCGCAACACTAGATACACAAAAATACCCTGATGATAATGTAAAGTCTATGGGGGCGTTCTTTTCAAATATTTCGTCCGAATTTCAATATTTTTACATAATTTGTTTTGCACAAGATAGCTGGGGACGATCCACAACCGGCCTAGTTTTTATTTTTTCAGTTTTGGTTTCAGATTAAAAAAAAACAGTTCTGAAATTGAAACTATCACAATATAAAAAATATATAATCAAAATCTAAAAAGTAAAAGCTAGGCCGGTTGTGGATCGTCTTCAGCTATCGTGTGCAAAAAAAATCATGTAAAAATATTAAAATTTGAGTGAGATATTTGAAAAGAACGCTCTCCTAGACTTTATATTATCATTCGGGTCTTTTTCTGTGCCTAGCGTGGGGCCTTAAAGTGCTATTAAATGCGGTGTCAAAGTCACTTTAAATTCCAGGCTTCTCCCTGTTATCGTATGACTGCAGGGGTGTCGCTTTAAAAGTAAGCATCTATCGCCTGCCTTTGATGCTCTTTATGAAGTAAGTCGCCAGTAACAGACTATCAAATACTTGGAAACCTGACGATGGAAAAACCTTTTCTCGAAAAGCCAATGAAATGCTTAGAAAACAGAAAAAGCGGTTCAAAGTTCTCAGAGCACACACTAATCACACGGTAAAAGCCGAGTGCTAATGTAAAGTCTAAGGGGGCGTTCTTTTCGAATATCTCGCTGAAATTTTAATATTTTTACATGATTCTTTTGCACAAGATAGCTGAGAACGATCCACAACCGGCCTAGTTTTTACTTTTTCAGCTTTCGTTTCAGATTTTCTTTAAACAATTACTTAAACTTTCGGAACCGGTTTAAACCGGTTCTGAAATTGAAACTATCGTAATATAAAAAAATATATAAGCAAAATCGAAAAAGTAAAAACTAGGCTGGTTGTGGATCGCCCTCAGTTATCTTGTGCAAAAAAATAATGCAAAAATATTAAAATTTGAGCGAGATATTCGAAAAGAACGCCCCCATAGATTTTGCATTAGCGCTCGGCTTTTACTGCGTGACTAGTGTACGCTCAGGGAAACTGACGAGTCACAGACAATTTTCGGAGCTTGAAATTTTTACTGAAAACAGCACTTTTAGAGACATAGAAATTGTATAACATTAAAATAGGAACATGATTTTTTTTAATGTTGATATATGTAATTCTCATCAGAAATGTACATTATTAATTTACTGAGTTACAATAGAAAATGTGTTACTTACCTATATATGATAAAGCATGGAAAAGAAAAGAAAGAAAAATTAGTTCATTTATAAAAGGTCAAAAATTCTAATACAGTTATACATATGCGAAGATCATCCAGAAAGTAAGTTTCCCACGGCTGCAAGTAAATCAAACAAAGTGTAATTATCTAAAAATATTTACTGCAAAAGATACAGTAATGTTTCAGATACTTCTCAGCGTAAGAACCACCGGGATTTAACACATGCCAGAGCGCAGGACACGTTTTTGTTGTCTAGTGTCATAAAAGTCTGCCTTCTCGGAATTGAACCGGCTTATCGCAGCTTTTAAAATATGTCTCATCGCACGTAACGATGCTCTTCGATCTCATCATGATATCTCTACAGAATATGCAAAACTGATCAGCGACGCATGAAAACGTCATCAAACACAGGTTGTTCCGAAAAATTGTGCGCTAGATAGGTGACCGAAGAACTTTATATCTGAATACCAAAGATTCAACTTTATGCCTGAGAACCAAACGCTGTGAAGAATCATTCGATTTTCTGCAATGATACCACAATGAGACAATGAGCACCTCAAAATAATTATTTCGGATAATGAGACATGTATTGAAATCTGAGAAAAGCTGGCTACATTCCCAAGCGGCAGACTTACATGGCGGTAATCGTACTATTTAATTATTCCGTCGACCAATTTCGCGAAATTATACATATTGACATAATTTTTATATTAAATAACGAAAAAATAAATAATTAGCAGAACATCAATAAAATAAAAATAAAAATCATTTTTGACGGTTTAGACACATGTATCGTATTTAAAGCCATTGAATGTGACATTCACGATCATCTATTATTGGCATTTAATTTTATTGTTTAGCGATATTATTTTGGTCGATGGGGTAACCAAGTAGTACCTAAAAAATATATCCCACATTACATCAAGTGTTATATTTTGTGTGGTTCTTTTATGGAGAATTAACTAAAATAATGTACTATGAAACTTATGCAAAAAAGAAAAAAATATCCATGTCTTTCTTTCCTTCAAAGGGTCTTAGAAACTTACTTTATGGATTGCACTCGTACAAATAATTACATTAAAATAAATGATAAATATCTAGTAACAGAATATCATTGATTATGGCTACCATGTAAAACAACAAACAACACAGATTCAACAAGCATACGCATTCCAAATATTTGCATTAAAAAAAAAATTGGTTAAATGTTGATTTAAAATTATAAATATTAATATAAAATGCCGGTATTGCTGAAACTTTGCCTTTAAATTAGAAAAAATTTCAATTGATTTTCAGTGCTGTAAAAATACGAGCTTTATATTCTTGACAATCACAATAACATTTTTAACGTCTAATAAGGTGGTCTGGGGTAATAACGCCAGGCGGGGTAATAACGCCAAGTGCTAATATTTTGCATAATTATGAAATAATCTGGTAAGTGACACCCATGTGCTTTGCGCAGAAGGGTTTTCCGTCATATAAATCTCAAAAAACAGCTTCAAGTTAATTTGTTTCATTTTTAGGTCTCATTGTTTTTACATGCAACTAAAATTAACGCTTGTTCTAAAATTTGCGAGATACGTTTTGTGATGTGAAGACCATTTTTTTAATCCGGAAATACTTTGTTAATTACATAAATTTGTAGTACATTTCATGGACTTTCAAAATATTGTTGAAGATTTTGGATATCCTCTCGAGATAATTCGTAATTTAAAATTTACAGCGCAATAACTATAACGGGGTAATAACGCCAATCCTTGTCATTAATTCCCCGGTTGATTACCTACTGTGGCTGAACTACATCCCAAATACTGATTCAAATGAACACAGTTAAAACAGTGCAATGTTTCTAATAATTCTATTTAATCGGTCCTTTTTAAGCAAAAAAGAAGCTCATGGTCTGATATTCTTTTGTCTCATTCTCCCCCACCCCCCCACACACACACCACACATTTATTTTTACACATTCACAAAAAATTGTTGTTTTTATGTTGCCGTTTTTATGATTCCCACAATAGTTGTATCTCAAGAACTAATGAAAGCATTTTTATAAGACTTCAAATTCCGTTAGTTCTTGATATAATATGGTTCTGATTACGTTTTGTTGTTAATCGCACAATAGGTAGATCTGCTATGCGGCATTGTTCATAAATATCACAATAGCACTATCTCTGGAGTTAATGCGCGAATTTTTATCAAACTTCAGATTCAGTTATCCCTGACATAAATTAGTATTCTTAAGTTTTTGGAATAAATCACTCAACAGGTGGCTCTACTAAGTGACATTATTCACGATTATTGTAATAGCTCAATCTCAGGATCTAATGCACGAATTTTCATAAAACTTCAGAATCAGTTTGTCTCTGGTATAAATGAGTATACTTTAGTTTTTGGAGTACATCGCTTAACAGAAGGCGCTGTTATGTGGCATTACACTTGATTATCGCAATAGCTCTATCTCAGAAACTAATGCACGAATTTTGATGAAACTTAAAATTCAACTCATCCTTGTTATAAATTAGTATTCTTAAGTTTTTTTAATAAATCGCTCAACAGAGGGCGCTTCTACCCATTTTTTAAGATTACTGCAGTGATTCTTTCTCAAATACAAATTAACTTAATATTTTATTTAAGAAGAAAAAAAAATATTTAGTTGAATTGAAATAGGTTGTTGCAGATTAGATTTTGATTCTAACCGGTAACACTGCTACTTTTCTTTGTAAATATTAACATGCATGAGATAGAAGAAAGTTTTGGAATTGCCATTTCCAACTGTTTTTCGTTTTGTTTTCGAATTGATGATAGATAATTGGAAAATGTTGGGTAGTTTATGGAAATTAGAAAATGACAAGTTATATATTACACGATAAAACGTACATGGATGCACGTTATAAACTCAGGGCTTCGGTGCAAAATGTATTATGTTTCTTAATTCTTTAACGGACAAGGTATTTTCATTCCAAAGATGTTGAAATAAATGAGTGACATCGGTAACTTTGAAAAAATATAATTGTAAATAGGAAAAAGGGATTTTTCACATGCATGATAAAATGGATTTTTTAAAATTAAAATTCCGGTGTTGTTGATGCATATCACAATTAAAATTTTGTTCTTTCAAAGAGAAACCGATAAAAGTTAATGGGTTAAATGGTAAGTTGCCAATTTCTTTCTGGAATTCAAATTACTTTTCTGATAATTGCTGAAAAACAGAACACTGAAACATATATTATTATTATCATTATTATTCGCCACGAATAATATTGTAAAATATTGATTTTTAAAATTTAATAATAATAATTCTAACTTAATTAAATAAATGGCATGCTTTTGTTTTGAAGATTTATTAAACACATATTTCTCGCGGAAATTATAAGTAATGCCATTAAGAGTAAGACAAGCGAAAATACCAAATTTGTGTAAATTTAGCAACACTGATAATTATCCATACACTCGTGAAATCCGTCTGAAAAATAATTAATTTTTATAAATGGAAAAAATAATATCATATCAAATTTCGTATTAAAATATATTTATAGTGTACATTGTCATGTGGTAATAAACAGATTAAACAAAGTTGATTGGAAATTCTTTTCATATTTATTGTTTAATGTAAGAATGTTTTAGATGAAATTAAAATAATAAACGTTGTCTTAAAAAAAAAAAAAAAAAAGAATAACTTTTTTTTAATTAATTTTTTTAAATAACTCTCAACGGTGATCTCTGTGCATTCGAACATTCAAAATATCTCATTAAAATAAATAAATGAAATTTTACAAAAAAAAAAAAAAAAAAAAAAAAAAAAAAAAATAATAATAATAATAATAATAATAATACGTTAGATAAAATAAAATATTTATAAATTTATTTCATTATTAACGTAAACAAGATAAAAATTGTAGCTAAACAATATTTATTTTAACACAAGAACATTACATCTAATTGATATAGAAAAAAATCTTTTAAAAATAATTAATTTGTAATTAATTTTTTAGAAATATTCAAAACAATAATCTGATGAATTTGAAATTTATGTAATGATGCAATTATTATTATTTGAAAAGAAGGATAATAATGTGCTTATCATGTTTAAACGTTTATTTCCAAGTAATATATATATATATATATATATATATATATATATATATATATATATTATCAAATACGAAAATTATTTTTTTGAAACGATATTTATTTTAGATCTTTAAATATAGAAATATATAACATATAGAAATATTTAATATATAGAAATTTAACTAATTAAACAAATAAAATTAAAAGTAAAAAAAATAAATATGAATAATCTATATTATGTTTATAATTTGTATAAAAATAAATTGTGAATGCATTTTGGAGTACGTATTGTGTTTAATATATATACATCGTTCTATTGTAAATTCGGTACTTCCAAACAATAATTATTTTTCTTGTTTCTTAACACATCAGCACATACGCTGGAATATATCTGACTCCGATCACTTATTTAAAAAAAAAAATTACAGCTTTTTTGACGTATTCTGTTCTTTTCAAAACGAAGGTTGAGAAAGTGTGTGTGAGAGAATGCTCATCCATCGTTCGTTTACAATAGAAAGAAAGATGCTTCTTGCGATTAAATTATCCCACGCGTGTACGAACATTTAATTTCGATACGTTCATTTCTTACGGGATAATATATGCTAAACACTTTTTTTTATGGAATAAGATCATAAAAGTATTTGTGTATATTGATAAAAGACTATTAAATATACATAATATCAATTTTGTGAAACAATTCATGTTTTAAGGAATAAAGGAATTTTTTTGAATATTTTATATGAAAAACCTTGTTTTTTATAGAAATTACTAGTAAAACTACAAATAACTATAAGAATAATGTTTTTTCCCCCAAAAAAATAAATAGAACGGATATTTTTTACAATAAAGACCAGTAGATTTGTTTTCCAAATGTATTTAGCCAAAATGGGGTGAATTTTATTTCACATGTTTACATACTGTAAAAAAAAAATGAAATTTTTTTCCAGTAGAATTAAATTTTAAGAACTTTTTATGCAATGGCAACGATAAGAATTTATGTAAAAGATTCAAATTTGCATTTTGAATTAGACAAATTTTAAAATTACTAAAAAATTATTGGGGAAATCGGATTCCCAGAAGTTTTTAAGTTACGGTAACGAGGATTACAGATAAAATTTTAGTAAAATTACGAAAAGTTTACTTAATTCCTTTGTACAGTTACAGATGTCTCTAGTTTTGCTTACAAGTTTTGTTGATTGACATCATTTTCTGGTACAGTGAACAGATGAAATTTTAGTAAGCATAACATATTTTGGTAAATTTAGATTACTAAGGTTACAGAAAAAAAAAAAATTCCCACTGTAATGTTCCAAATGTAGGCGCGTGTGACTACGGGTTAAAATACTTTCTAAATTATAATTGCCTGTCCTTCTGAAGAAATATACAGTCTTTAGGTAATATGGACGATACACTGTAAAACATTTGTGGTAACGTTACTCCATAAAATTGGTGGCAGCTACGATTTACACTTCATTGAGTAATTTTTCACTTACATAATGGAGTAATAAAAACATGCATTACTGGTGTAACATTGCATTGTTACACGAATTATATCGGTTAAAATACTCCACCAAATTGGAGGCAGCAAGGCTGCCACCAGTTTTTTGGAGTAACCTTACACAAATATTTTACAGTGTAGTTTGCTTAAATAGACATTTCAGTGCTGGGAAAAGACAATTTAGTTTGTATAATTTTATGTATAATTTAAAGTCTACCTGATAAGAATTTTAGACTAAATTGTTTAAAAATACATTTGTAAAATGTGTTATTTCGTTTTTTATTATTCATAAAAAATGTCTACGCAAAAATATATTTAATTATTATGAAAAGAATATACGCATTGCATTTTTACAAAAACAAACTTTTATGATTAAATTAATCTGATGTTCAAACGAATTCAAAAACCAGTTAAAAAAAATAAAATTCTTTTTAGAAATTTAAGTATAGTTACTTTTAATACAGATCAAACATTAACGTAAATATATGGTTTGGATAGTTTTTGCTGTGTCAAATGTGTATAGATGGACAGACAGACGGGTGACCAGATCACAACTATAAGTACTATGTATTTATATAACTATGAACTTAACTTAAAATATATTTGATTCATATTTCATGGAATAATAAAATCAAAGCAAATTAAAGCAGACTGTTTTATCGGTGATATTCAGTTATGCAAAGTCGGTAAAATTTTCTACCAGTTGTTGCATAATTGGTTACTATTTATAATTTAAAAAAAGTTCTTTAAAAAATATACTATACTGAAGTGTAATAAATCACAATAAATTATTTAACGTATAATTTATAAAACGTACATCCATTATATTATCCTTCCTAAGAATTAAATAAGGCAGATATCTCTAATAAATCTGAAAATAAAACTTCAAACGAAATTTGATTCCTGTAATTAAAAGTCGCTTTTGAAATCCATCCCTTTTGCAAAAAATTTTATCTGCCTAATGAATGTTTATTTTTCTTACTTTTTAACTATTCCTGACCCGAGGGAAAAATCAATCTAAGGGTAATTTGTCTTGAACATCCGGAGTGGTTAACGCCCTACAGACCAATTTAATTTTACCCTATCTGATTGTTCCGCTGCGGGTGTGACTGCTATCCAATAAGAATAATAACGGCAAAGGAACTTACATTATTTTGGTCACGACAAATGTGAATGTTTTTATTTTTTATCTTTTCTCGCAGAGCCATGTTTGGTTCTGTGTAAAAGTTTAAATAATATGAATTTGTCAAAAGAAATTTTATACAACAAAATAAATGTTGAATATGTCTTGTAATATCCATAATAATAATTTGTTCTTTTCTTATAAATATGATATTCGCGCACTAATGCATTAAATAAGTATTATGTAATTACGTAAGTATATCCACTGCATTGTATATTTAAGTGCTTTGTAAAAAAAAAAAAAGAAAAAAATGTATTGTTTACCTTCTCTAACTATTTTTTCATGTCTGATTGCTATTACTTTTTACTTTCTTATTGGCTAATTCTCTAAATGCCCCCTATTCCCGCACAGTCTTGCTCCTGCTTTCAAAGGAGAAGTACGTATAATTTATGTTTGATGGAGGTTGACTATGATCGTTTGAAATTTTTTGTGAATTTCTAAATGTTTTGGCGTTTTCAGACTTTTTTTAACCTTATCGTTATTTATATTATGTAAATCATCAAGATATATAAGCCTATTTATCTTGACTGTATTTTAGATTTTTAGTTTTTAGCTAAAAATGAACAGAATAATTTATAAGGAATGGCTTTGGAAAATAAAGTATTGATAAATAATATTACTTATAACGATGGGTATCTATTCTACCCAATAGCTCCAATATTCTAACAAAATAAATGTTGAATATATATGTAATATCCAGAATAATAATTTTTCCTTTTCTTATAAATATGATATTCGTACACTAATGAATTAAGAAGTATGTCCACTGAATACGATATTTATGTGCTTTGTAAGAAATAAATTTGTACTTTTTCCCCTTTTCTACCTATTTTTCTTCTCATGTCTGTTGCTTTTTATTTCCCTACTGGCTAAATCACTTCCTTCCTTTTTTCATTACCTTTTTCCCCTCAGTCTTTCTCCCGCTTTTAAAGTAGGAGTATGTATAATTTGTGCTTTATGGTGTTACTTTGAAAATTCTTGTGAATTTTTAAGTATTATTGTTAATTTAAGACCTTTTTTTATTTTTTTTAACCTTATTATTAGTTGTACTATGTAAATCATCAATCCAATAAGCCAATTAATCTTGACTGTATTTTACATTTTTATTTATTTATTTATGAGTGCTTAGCAAAAAATGAACAGTTTTTAATAAATGCCTCTAAAAAATAAAGTATTCATGAATAATATTATTTATAATAAAGTATGCCTATACTACTTAGATTTCCCAAGGGGTCTAGCACCATTATATATCTTTTCAGATACATAAAGGAAAATTTCTATTTAATATCTAACCCCCGTTTTCAGGATAAGTTTCAACCCGTAGTTTTTTTTTTTTTTTTTTTTTTTTTTTTTTTTTTTTTTTTTTTATGTGTTACATTGATTAAATGTGTTCGACCTCCATATAATGAATAAGTATTCTAAAAATAAGATAAAAGCTCATTGGATATAGTTTATAAAATGTAATCATGATTTATAAATTAGGTATGGGAAAATGAATATGAGATATGAGGAAAAAAAATGTCATTTAACACTAGCAAACGCTGCGTATTTGTTCTCGTAGTAAATGAAATATGCCAAATTGATACTTGTACTTCTAATTTTTATGAGAAGAAATTATATTTTAGGTATAATTCACAATTTTAATCTCAATCACAGTTTCAGTGAATTATTTAAAAAAAAAATAAAGCTAATTCTAAATAAATATTAATTTACAAATTATTTTGAAACTTTTATTTTTAATTTATGCGCTTATATCAAATAGCTTTGAGTTTTGAATTTGTTAGAAATAATCTTCTTAGTATGCATTTACATCTTAGAACTAAGCCTGATGTAGAATTCAGAGATTCTTATCTAACGATCTACAATTTCTCTGCCTCCATTCAGATCAGCCACCATTAATAAACAAATATTAATTTGGAAATCTATTAGGCATTTCCTAATATTCCATACTAATGTAAATTAGGAAGTTTTTAAAGACTTTTGAATAAACAATTTTATGTTACTTGAGACAGGTGTAACGAAAAATTAAAAACAAATATTATTGACATGTTTCGATTGCAATCTAATAAGAAAATTTTCTTATAAATAGATTTTCTTATTAGATTGGAACCGAAACATTTGAATAACATTTTTTTTTTCATTACACCTCTCTCAAATAAAATGAAATTGATTAATGATCTACATACAAGGTAAATTTCTTAAAATATTGTAATTTAAAAATCTAAATAATTTAATATATATTTTTTTATTATAAAGCTTTTTTCAGAACGTTTGTTGTTTCTTCCAAATTCAGGTAATAGAAGCAGCGGAATAAAATATAGCATGCTTTGGCTGACAGATAGTCACAATCGATTCCAAAACATCACTTTTATAATCGGTTAATTATTTCCTGAGATTGCACAGATATCGTAGTTTAGGAATTTTTTAAATGCTGTTCGTTTTTTCTTTCGTTCCACAGCTTATTTAAAATGTGAATTTACTTTCAACTATTTATGAGAACATTTGTATTTTATAAGTAACTGCCACGCATATTTAAAGTATCTAGCCTCTTTAATATTCCAGGAATCAGGATTTAGAATGTTTATTGCTCCTGTAACTTTCTGGTGGTATTGGCACCGACATAAAATGTGGCTTATGTTTGAACAGGTTTTTATCCCCAACAATTAACAACCGTTATTATTTAAACCGGTTTGGTATTCCATCGCAATTTAGAACGTTTTAGAATGCGTTTTGCTCACTTCTTTTTACTAAATTTTAAATTTTCTTTCGATGGTTCTCAGAAAGCATTTGCATGTTTTAATTAATTGCCATACCAAATGTGAAAATGTGAGACCCCTTGGTTGTACAAAAAAAATGAATTTAGAATATTTGTGTGTTTTTACAAACTTTAGGCGGTAGTGACAGCAACATAATATTTAACCTATATTGAAGCAAGTACTGTCGCCATTCTTGCATTTTATGAAATAGATGACTTTCTATTAATCCATCTACACTTTATTATTTACACAAATTTATTAAAATTCGAAGTTTATCAAAAATTGAACGCTAGGAATAAATGGGTTAAATTTTGAGTGAGCAAAAGAAGGTACCATTTAATACCCTAAACGCATGATACTTTAGCAAAATTATACATACAGCTCATATTAAAAATATTAGAATAATTGAGAAAAATAATAAGAAAAAATTATTTGTCATTTATTTATTTTTTATACTAAGTAAATGCAATTAAATTTCTTATAAATTAAATCTGGAATGTTTAGATAAGATTTTAACATTTATAAAATATAAAATACAGCACAATAAATTAGGTATACAGCTTCCTTAAACACACCAGAATATCAGAATAAAATTTAGATTGGTTCAAAATATTAGAATATTTTATTTTACGCAACAATATTACCTTATGAATATGAAGTAAATGGTAGTCAATATTTTGTAGCATCCCCTTTAGCTTTCATAACAGCGTACAATCGATCTTGCATACTATATACAAGGTGTTTACAAACATTTCTATCAATATTAGCCCAAATAGACTTTATACGTGCCACTAACTCAGTTTTACATGAATGTGGATTTTCTTGAAGTTTTTTCTTCATTATACACCATAAGTTTTCGATGGGATTAAGATCTGGTGAATTTGGTGGCCAAGGAAGTACCTTAATGTTGCGTTGGCGGAACCAATTCTTAGTTGACACCGAGGTATGCGGGGACGCTAAATCTTGTTGAAAGATGAAATCATCTTCAAATAAATCTTCTGATGATGGAATCATGTAATATTCTAAAATTTCTTGATATATCAGAGAGTTAACCTTTTCGTAGACGATGCATAACTTTCCAGGTCCTTCTGCACTCATACAACCCCAAACCATGACACTAGCAGCAAATTTTACGGAACGTTTAAGACATTCTTTATCAAATGCTTCTTGCTTCATTCTCCAAATTCGAATACCTTGATTACCATATGAAACACAAAACATACTTTCATCACTAAATAATATATTTTTTCAATCTTCATTGCTCCATAAACGTCTTGATTTACACCAATTCAATCTTATACGCTTTTGTCTTGCAGTCATGAGAGGTTTTGTTTTCGGTACACGAGATTCAAATTTAAATTTATGGAGACGTCTTAATGTTGTCGATGTAGAAACTTCAACTAATTCTTCTTTCCATTTTCGGTGCAAGAATCGCACACTTTTAAAACGGTTTTTCTTAACTATACGCTTCGGTTTCCTGTCATCTCTAGCAGATGTTTTTGGTTTTCGGCCACCATTTCGGCGATTATTTTGAAATTTTCCAATTTTTGAATATTGTGTTAGTATTTTACTAACGCTCGATTGCGAACAATGTAAATAATTCGCTATAAAACATTGATTTTTACCGTGCCGATACAAATCAACCATACGAAGTTTAGTAGATTCAGGAATATCACTCACACGGCCCATTTTAAGACGAAAAAGAAACAAACTGCAAAAAAGAATACTGATTTTAAATAAAATAGTCTGAATTTAATCAATGATGCCACCAGTTAAGAATTGGTAATAATTAAAGGAGAATTAATGTGAAATATTCTAATATTTTGAACCACTTGAATAAATATTCTAATATTTTGACTTTTCAAAATAATTTTTTTTGCAATTAATCTTTTCAAAAATGATATTAAATTAAAGATAACAAGTAAGTTTAATCAACAACAAGTTCTTAATAAAAATATCGTTTGCATATTTTCATTAAAAGACATTAAATTACCAACACGATATTTTCAATTTCTTAAAAAAAGGTAATTATTCTAATATTTTGAATATGAGCTTAAGTTACCTTGGAGTAATAACGCCACGTTAAGGTTCTATCAATTTTCACGGCTTAGTTTTAAATTGTATTTTTCAAACAAATGTAGGATTTGATACAGCAACTCATTGACTATCTATATTAAAAAAAAATAATTTAACAGATATGTATTCATAAAATGTAATGGCGTTTTTTCTTGACCAATGCTATTTAGCGTTATTACCCACCTATATGGGTAATAACGCCATGCAAACAAAACTATTGAATAAGATGGAATAATGGCATGTAGATTGCTCAATTCAAAAATGCAAACTCTTGACAAATTGCATTCTAAGCTATTGAAAATGTTCATTTTTTGTGGAAGTGTAAAAAATAAAATAAAGGTGTGGTGTGTGTGGGGGAGGAGGCAAAAGAATATCAGACCGTGAGCTTCTTTTTGCTTAAAAAGGACCGTTTAAATATAATTATTAGAAACATTGCACGGTTTTGACTGTGTTTATTTGAATCAGTATTTAGGATGTAGTTCGGCCACTGTTGGGAATCAACAGGGGTATTAATGCCAAGGATTGGAGTTATTACCCCGGTATAGTTAATGCGCAGTACATTTTAAACTACAAATTATCTCGAGAAAATATCCAATTTATTTTTACCTCACCACTTTGGAAGATTAAAAGAAGATTAGAAAGTACGGTTTATTTATGGCACTCCTATAAAAGTTAAAATAAATTGAACTTCAGAACGATTAATATAATTTTATTTTTTAAGGTCAAACAATCGGCTTTAAAGAAAGTGAAAAGACATACAATAGCAGCTAGCTTTCCCCAGTGAAATCTGAAAATAGGACAAAATCCTTTTAAAGTTTTCAGCAATAAATTATTGGTCAAAATCAGATAAAACAGTAAGGTTTGAATTATGTCACATAGAGTTTTATGATACAAAGCATCACATTTCATCTGATTCAATATAAAAATCAAACATTTTTTTTTAAATATATGTATGTATATGTATACATACATATGTAATCAGTACACTTATCATCGTTTAAATAAAGAAGATTGCAGCTATATACAATTTTTACATAAAAATTTTGTTATTGTTCCTGTTGATAAGGCTTCATCTAATTATGCAATCATTTGAAAATTATTTTACATAGAAAAAGTTACTAATGAATTGAATGATACTAAATATTATCAAAAATATAATCTGAATCACAATGCAATTATTAAGAAATTTAGTGCTTATTGAAGAAAGGTTAAAAATCTTTATGCATACAATTTTCCTATTAATAATTTTCAGTCTTCCTTTTCTGTTTTTGACACCCAAGTTTCACAAAAATCCTTTAAAATTTAGATGTATATGCTGCATTTCCAGAGTAAAATTTTCAATGGTAAAAGTTTCAATGTTAAGTTACAGGATTTTTTGAAGAGAATTTATGGTTTTTTTAAAATTTAAATTTAAAAATTCTAGTTATTTTTGATGTATTGATAACAGTATTGAAATTTTAAAGAAATTAAACACGCCTACAACGCCCACAGATCTGTTTACTTTTGATTTTGAAAATCTTTTTTCAAATATTCCTATTGATCTGTTGTTTAAAACTCTGGAGGATTTGTTTGATACTTTTTATATCGAGGAAGAGCTGGGTATTAATAGAGATTTTTTTCTGAGTTTATATAATTTTTGTTTTTATAATAATTTTATAACTTTCAATGGTTCTGTTTTTTATCAAGTATGTGTAATTGGTATGGGTACAAATTTTTCAAGCACTGCAGCTAACCTTTTTTAATTTTTTTACGAATATAAATTTATTTTAAATTCTAACAAATCGTTCAGGGTTTTGAAATATATCGATGACATAATTGTCTTCGATTACAACTTTTTGGAATCGATTGATCACATTTATCCACCTTGTTTAAAGTTGAATTGTGCTTCAGATGATAATTTACATGTTGTTTTTTTAGATCTTGACTTAAATATTAATAATGGTGAATTAGTTGTCAAATTATTTGATAAAAGGACTTTTTAAATTTTAAAACCCACTCCATGCCTCATTGGCACTCCAATTTAAGTGAAAGATTATTTGTAAATATTGTTTTAGGTCAAATAATTAGATATAATAATATATGTGGGTCGAAAAACAATTTTAGAAACACAAATTTTTAAATTTGCTGCAAACTTGTTTTACAATAATTTTTATCCTCATAATTTTATATTTTATTATGTAAATGAATTTCAGAAAGTTTTCTTGAAGTGGCAACAGCAGGGCCAAACGCCATAATGGAGGTTGCTTCTTGGGTGTTGAATTTATGAGGATCTGTGAATGAAAGTCCAACAAGGAAAGTTCACAGGGCGTTGGTTGTCAACATTTCGGAAGTGACAGACCAGGTTAGAAAATGGAGAGAAATGAACAACGGATGGACAATTGAAGGAATTTTAATCTTTGAAGCTGGCCTGCTACCATCCTAGGCCTAACAGTTTTCCCGCTCATGCAAGTATGGAGGTGTAATGTTATAATTTTTTAACAGGTATCTTTTTTCTGTTTTCTTCACAGGTAAAGGTGGGGGCATCGCATTGCTGCATGTCTTTTTAGTTTAGTTTATTGCTTAGTTATTGAGATTTTTCATGTTATTTTTGGAAATTTCAAAATATTTTTTGTTATGTTACGAGTTGATTTATGCTATGGTTTTGTTATTGGCTATTTAGTAAATTCAGTTTTTAATGTTAATTCATTTTATAGTTTTGGTTTATTAAAAAAAATAATTATTATTATTTTCAGTTATTTTCTTTATATAGTTGGAGTATGCAGTTTTGTGATGCCTTGCGAAACCTGTGAGGATACACTTTTCAATAACTTTTTTATGCCTGTTGCTCCTCCCACCTTCCGAAGAGCAGGGAGTTTATTTTATTTTATTTTATTTTTTATGTTGTTCTTTTGTGGATCATTGTTGTTTCACCTATTTTTAAATTTTTTTCATCTTTTCATCATTTTTATACTTTTTTCATAAAAGAATATATATATATATATATATATATAAAGAGAGAGAGAGATTACATTTGCCTCTTTATCACTTTTGTAATATTTTGTTATGGTATACATCAAAGGATATTTATCAGATATTTTTCAATAAATACCATAAGGTATAAATAAAATTAATTATTATAATATATATATATATATATATATATATATATATATATGTACATATACATATAAACATCAATAAAAGTATTTTGAAAATACATTAATAATTCATATACACTTTAATAATTTATAAAATAAATGCACATTCTTAAACGACATCTATAAATGCATTTTTTACCATTGCATTCTTTGAGTGCGAGCGTGTATGTAAATATATTTTCATTAAATTATTCAGTTATAACTATAGATTTTTTAAACGTATTTAAAACGTTTCATGCCCATTATATGAACACACTTTTGTGTCCATTATATGAAATTCATTAAGGGTTGTAGTTATCGTGTTTGTTTACTTTTTAAATTTAAAGGAAACGAAATATAATAAATAATATTGATCAACGTCTGGTAAATTCATTGTTTATATTGTAATATTTAAAATTACTATTTTATATTATAAAACGTAATCTCAAACAGAACAATTGTTAATTACACATACAGAACAATTGTTAATTATACATATTTTATTCAAAAACATTAAAAAAAGAATAAATAAATAAAAGTTCTGCTATTAACTCTTTCAATTTGCACATTTTTTTTAAATGGGTATGCGTCCAATGAATCACGTAACGTTCATGTTTGGTGGTATAATGGTATCAAAGGAAATTTTTAGAATTGGATTTCACTAACAGAGAAATAAATATATTTACATCAATTTCTTTATAAACGCATTTTTTTTTCTGCAATTTGTTGATTTAATTTATATAAACAAATTTTCAAACAGTGATATACCATGGAAAGCACAAGCCTTATTTTTCTTTGAAAATCTTAAAGCATTTATTAGAAACCTAAAACCATAAACATGAAAAAAAACAATATTGCATTATTTGCAGAAATCTGAAACATGCGCTTTTTTACATTTTATCTAAAATAAATCGAATATACTTTTTTAAGACCTTTATCATCATCTCATATATCATAGAAAATATTTGTGGTAGCAAATAAATATTCATAGCTCTGGGGAAAAATACTGTTAGTTTTATTTAACGTTGTAATATTTATGCAAGAGAGAATCGTTTATTTTTGTTTGCCAGAATATTATGTGTGCAAAGACACAAATAAATTATTGATCTTTTCACAAAATAAATAAAGTAACCCCTCACTCAAATTTGATTTAATTATTTTTCACGAAGAACAAATTTATTTTAAAGCATTTATTGAACTCGAAAACTGACTGCTCGTTAGTAAAGTATTATTTTTGCTTTAAGTTTTATTTTCTTTCCTTATTTAAATATTTAATTTATTCTGTGAAATATATTTTCCTCTGATAGAGGTAGATTTTATTTGCTGTCAGTAAATTTCAAATTTTTATTAAAAAATAATATTTTGACGTGAGACTTGGATTGAGAAATGCACGTTTTTCCTTTCGCATACATTCTTAGATAAACTAATTGCTTAGTGAATTTTTAATGCATCGTAATTTACATGGTATAAATAAATAAACAAATAAACAAATAAATAAATAAACAAATCTATAAAACAAATGAAAATTTAATCTTAAAAATAGGTATTCCTTTTTATTAATTACATTATTTATATAATAATAAGGTACTACTCTGTTATCCTGTCGACCGATTTCGCCAAATTATACAAATCGCCAAATTAATAGCCAAATTATACATATTGACGTAATTTTATTTTAAATATTAAAAATACAAAAAGAAGTTGAAATAAAAATCCCTTAATGACATTTTAAATACGCGTATCGTATTTAATGTCATTGAATTGACATTCACAATCATACATTATTGGCATTTAATCTTATAATTTGGCGATAGTATTTTGGTCGACGGGATAAGAGAGTAGTACCAATAAAAATAATAGTAGTAATATATATTCTACAACGAAAAGGTAAAACTTTCATTATGAATAATTATTTTCTTTAGAAGACGTCACATTAAAGTAACATCTTATAAGCAAAATAATCACCTATCATATAAATTGTTATCTTTTGGTTGTAGAAAATACATTATTATTAATATGATATAGTTATTAAGGGACGCAATCAAAACTTACTGCGTTTATAATTCAAAATGATATTAAAACAATAAACAAAAATCCCCCCCCCTTAAATACATACTTCGAAAATACAAAATTTCACTTAAAGTTTTCTAAATTTTTCATAAAAAGTTCCCAAAGTTTCACTTTAATTTGAATGTGAATTCAAATTAAATTAATCATTCTCTTGCAAGTTTAAAATATGTATTTAGATTTTCATTATAATGTTTTGATATCTTTTATATTACGTATATTACTTTAATAGTTTAATTTCCAAACATTATCTTATTTTTTATTTACTTTTTATTGTCTAATATTTACAAAAGAAAAAAGTAATTGGCTTTTCCCCCCTTTTTTGAGGTGCATCATCACATGATAATAAAAAACAAGTGATATTATTGCACATTCATTGATTTTCAATTTAAGGAAATAATTACAGTGATCTGAAATGAAAACGGGAGAAGAAATATCTTGCAAACCAATGTGTTTGTATGAATCGATTTTATCTATACCCAGAAAGATATTTCTAAACGCTGTTCTCTTTTATGAAAAAATTCAAATAAAACTTCCATACAAAAATTATAACAATATAAATTATATGATGATTAAGCTCTATATATCTGTTTTGAAAATAGGGACATTTTAATATTCTTCCGTAGAAAATATTTTTCATTAGATGTTAATTAACTAAAAAAAAATACGTAGCGATAAAATATTATTATTATTCCTTGTTTATTTATTTATAAATAAGGCTTAAAAATGTCTTTAATGTCGGAAATGTCTTTAATGTTTAATTACCACTCACACAAATATACAAACATGCATATATATATGTACCTTATTTTATCATTTATACACTATTTGTAAGAACTTTTAATAATATAAAATTTATAGATGCAGTCAAAATCTTAATAAAAACTGCCAAGAGCGGGAGTAATTTCGACATATTAATGTCGGAAATTCGCACAAACACATAGAAAGAATAAGAAACATATATATTTGTATGTGACTTGCTTTATCATAAAGAGAAAATTATTCTTTTTACAAATAATATCTATCGTTTTTGAACTGATTCTACTAAATAGTATCGCATGTAAATAAATAAATAAATAAATAAAAATAATATCATGTGCCATTTACAAAAAAACTGACAAAATACGTTGTATTATTAAAAAATATTATATAATATCAAAAACGTTCGAATTTCTATATTATTGTTTTCCTTTAAAGTAAGCTCAAAAATCCTTCTCACATATCAGATCTTTCATCACTTCAAAATAGAAACTATGCGTAAGAGATTTTCAATAATATAAAATTTATAGCTGCCTTCAAAATCTTAATAAAAGTCTGCCAAGAGCGGGATCAATTTTGACGTATCCAGTTTCTGCGTCCCACCCAAGTGGTTAGAAGCTAAGACTGCATGACTTCATTCAGCTGACTTTTGAGAGAAAATTGATATCTGGGAACCCAATTTTCAAAATCATTTATATTTCATGCATAAAATACCGAGGCGGGGAGGTCGAGAGTATGGGGAACCTAAAATCCATGTTTCCTCTTGTAATTATAGAAGGAAGAACAGCATAAACAGCTGGATATACATCTTGTATATGCGACGATAGGGAAAATCCCAGTTTCGTTAAATTTCGATGTGGAATAAGTGCCTTTATTTAATAAAAGCTATTAGATATCATCATAATCATCGAAAGGTAAAGACCAGATATTAATTATTCAATTTGATTGTCAATTAAATGATGATGAAGTCGGGATAATGATGGTAAGTACCATCATTTGCAGAAGGTCGATGATTTCAAGTGATTTATGTTAAATGATTTATCGGATCCTCATGCAATATTAAGGTTATTACAATATAAGAATGATCCAGGAAAATGGGAACCTTCTTGTTTTAATTCTTTTGTGTAATGTTTCAGAAAACATGTGAAATAATAAATATTTTTATTGACATTTAAAAAATTAAGAAATTCTATTAACGCTTTTAATTTGACTTAACTCTCGGGAATGTTTCTATATCCAATGTATTTACATTACATTTTACAAAAAATGTATTTTTACTAAATTCTCTTGAAAATATCAGAGCATTAGTGTACGATGGACGTAATTTCTTCCAAGTTTTCTATGAACAAAATAAAATATGATCCTCTTGGACATATATGCTCTTACCAGTATTCAAGAGAGTATACCAGTATAAAGAGTCACCAGTCAGTCAGAGAGTCACTAGTATAAAGAGTATAATTTTGCTTAAAGAAAAAAAAGTATACAGCCAAATTTTCGATATATGAGAAAGATATAGCGAATTGTTATTCTTACGTATTTAAATACAATTTAATAAAGGAAATGATTTAAAGTCCTTTCTTAAAAAGCTTTTATTTAATGGCAGCAGGTATTTTATCTGCCCAGAAATGATATTAAAAGGGTTGAAACAAAAATAGTTTCTAATATTTACGTTTAAAAAATTAATTAAATGGAATGACATGAAATATTTTCCAACAAAAAACCAAATATATATATATATATACCTTTAGCATTTACAAACATTCTTCTGAAATAATTATGAATTGGACAAATTGCACTATAAATTATACTAAAAATATGTACTAAAATAAATACAGATTTCTAAATGGTATACTTCAAAATATATATTTACAATACACTTAAAAATTATCTATGTTTCATATCACTTATGCGAACGACGTCAGGATAAAATGGAAATACATTAAATTCAATTTAAAGTTTCAAAATATAAACATATGCGTCAAAGAGTCCATGAGCATGCTTGCCCCATTAAAAATAATCTGAAGATTATCTGAAGAAATCGCCTCTTTCTACAGAAATTTTATAGAAATTTGAAGAAAATTTGCAGACTTAGCTTTATCTTTAAAATATCTGCAGAATTTTTAAAGATATTCTTAAAAATTTCTGCAAAGTATGCCAAATACCTTCGGGTTTCCCACAGATTTTGGGCCAAAAAGCTATAGATTTTCTACAGATTTTTTTTAGTGGGGTGAGTTGATGGCGCGTAAACCTGATTTTTTAATTATACCAAATCATGCAAAATTTTATGAATAGTATATAACAACTGATTTTTACAAGCAAGTTGCCCAAGCTTAATGATCATAATGGATTCTAAAACTTTACCATTTAGCAATTGGCATTTATTTTAGTATATATTCTTGTGGAATTCTGGAAAAAAAAACAGTCATAAAATTAAATTTGCTGTAGTTCATTAAAATGTACAGTAAAATCCAATTTAACAATCCTTTCGCAATATTAGTTTTCCTCTTAAAAATATAAAACTGATTAAATATCTTGTGCATATTTATAATCAATGTTAATTAAAATCTTCCCTAAAATATAAGGATGGAATAAATTGAAATAATCAAATAAAATTACTATAATATGCCCTGTTTGTAATTATGTAACAATGTAGTAAAAACAAAAAAAGTCTTATAATACGCTTCAATTGCATTTTTCATGATAAATTTATAAGCATTTATGACAAACAAGCATTTAAGGCAGGAATAGCATATGTCTTTAAGGGGTAACTGGACAGATGAAACAGAAATGTGAAATATACATATATTTTATTTTTAGACACTAAATTGTAATCTTGTAAATAATTGTCTACAACAGTAGACATAATTGAAAGCGTTTACATATATTCGGACATTAATTCAAATGAACATTAACGCTTGGAAGCAGAATTGCCAGAATATCAAGAATCGCATTATAAGATCATGCTCAGTTGCCCCATGTAACCTTACATATGTTCAGTAAACATTCGATTGCCCACGGAATTGAGTCACGCAACTATCGCGGATAAGCCGATAACTCGGGTAATCAACATAATTGTGAAAAAACGGAACAAATCAACATAAATATACACTTGAACAGTTTATAAGCACAATAGGTAACATGAATATGCATTTGAACAATTTATATGAACATAACATCACCATTCATAACTAATATACATAAACATACATGTAACAAAAACATACTTATTATTTAAGAAATAATAAAATTATTCTCTTATTACAAATTTTTAGATTTGCTTCTTTAAGAAATCAATCAAAAGTTTTTTTTTCTTTTTGTTCTGAAATACTTCTTTTTTATTTGCGATCAAAGACTTTTAGATCTATTTTATCACAAAGCGACGCCCAATCTTCTTGATCTAAATACAGTATAAAACTCTCAACGTAAGCTAAACATGAGTCGTGGCTTACAATCTTCTGTTTCTTAAATTTTCTTCATCGTCTCTTCAAATGTCATACCTAACAAATCTTCTATAACTTTTTCATCAGTCATATAACAAATATTGGATCTAATCCTCGGTAAATCATTTTTAATTTATACTAAATTGTTAATATAACTCTTTTCGTATTTACGACTTTTCTTCAAAATTTGAAATTCACACTCGTGGATATTTCGTAAGACAAGAGACTCTATATCGATTGTTGCTGTATAACTGATTTATTAAAATCAAACATTCTGTAGTCTACTGATTTTAAAATCGATTTTAAAATCGAAACTGATTTGTTTCTAAAAGAAAAATGTACTACGGGGATATATCAAATTAACTGAGTTTGAAAATTGGTAACGGTAAGAACAGTGAATGAGAAAATCTTTAATGTTTTTCTATATTGAACTTCGATTATAATTTTTTAATCTTTTTTATTTTTTATTACACTTTTCTATGGCTTGAAATCTCAATGTAAATGTTTTTAACACTAAAGATTTTAAGAATAAAACTATATATTTTAAGATGCACAACGTTTAGTACACAATAACAAAATGAAGCAAAAATAAATAAATTTACTATAACGAATAGAAACACTTTCAGCTAGAATATTTAAGCGTCTGATGAAGAATTTATTTGATAAAGTTTCTTGTAAATTACTTTTAATCGCATTAATGTTGTCTAATTTCATTTAGTTTGCAATGAATTCAAGCATAGCAGCTATTTATCTCATTCGAGAAATTCAGTAACGTTATTACTAATGGGATGTGTATCTCTTACTTGAGTATTTTAGTAATGTGATTACTAATGGGATTTGTGTACAGCCGTGGGGAAATAGTCTTACGTGAAATGCGCTTAGCATGTACTTTATGCAAATAACTGCTTCTCTAGTTTTATTTTAAAATTAAGTAAATTTCTTATGAAGAAGAATTATGTGTTAAAATTGAGATATTCTTGCTGAAAGACCGAGCCATTGTAAACCAATTTAAGTGCAACTAAACAACACATTTTAAACTTTTGGGATTCAACAATTAAAATTTTGAAATTATTTATTCAAATGTTAGAATAGGGTACCCCTACCAGTAATTATTCAAATAAAGCCAATGCTAAGGTTTTTTTATTATCATATTTCATTCTTTTTATGGAATCCTAATACCTTTTAATATAATTTTTGGTCAAAGTATCGATTTTTCATTTTTTCAATAATATTAAAACTGTTACTTTTGTCTATCGCAATCATTTGTAAGTATCTAAAACAGAAACTGAGTTATGGCCGTGTGAAATTACATCTATTAACAGCTCTTGAATTGTGTCTTAAAGTTATTTTTAACTTTTTCTCAAAATGAGGTTTTTCAGATTTTTACTAACAGCAAAACATCTTAAGACATGGAATTATTCATGAAATGCCACGAAACTTTCTGTACTTACTCTACAAATACCTTTTGAAGAAATAGAGTACACTCATGATAATATATTAAATAGTTTCATATTTACACTGGTATAAATAACAAAATTTGAGAGAATTTTTGAGAATTTTTCATTACATTAGTAGTATTTCGACTGTCATATCATCTGAGATAGAGATGCGATTGGAATGTGTGCAGTCGTATATATCATAATATGAACAATTAATTTCACCATTTATTTAAAACATGACTAATAATGATACATTACATGCCGAACATTATGCATTTTATTTGAATATTCGAGAACTTTCGGTCTGTAATACAGCAACCGTCATCAGGTAATATTTTTATCAATTGTCGTTCGATTCATTCAAATATATCACATATTTTGAGATAAGTCTATAATTTATGGTATACTTGGATATAGATGAAATAGTGGTTCGAATTAAATTTCTTAAGAGGAAAATATTTAAGAGCCCACAATAGTCACAGGAAAATTACAGAAAAAGACCCGGATGACCATGTAAAGTCTATGGGAGCGTTCTTTTCTATTATCTCGTTCAAATTTTAATATTTTGACATGATTTTTTTTGCATAAAATAGTTCAGGACGATCCACAACCGGGCTAGTTTTCACTTTTTCGATTTTGGTTATATATTTTTTATATTATGATAGTTTCAGTTTCAAAACCGGTTTAAACCGGTTTTGAAAATTAAAGTAATTTTTTTAAAAAAATCTAAAACCAAAATCGAAAAAGTAAAAACTAGCCCGGTTGTGGATCGTCCTGAACTATTTTATGCAAAAAAAATCATGTCAAAATATTAAAATTTGAACGAGATAATAGAAAAGAACGCTCCCATAGACTTTACATGGTCATCCGGGTCTTTTTGTGTACTTTTCCTGTGACTATTGTGGGCTCTTAACTGTCGTTTCATTCATTTTTTACACGTCACTTTAGTCACACGTCACTTTGCGGCTGTTTGATTAAAATGCATAGCGGGACAATAGTAGAAGTAGCAGCCCTTTGGATGAAACTTGTGTGGATAAAAATATTTAAATATATTCCATTCATTTTACTACGTCAGTTCGTATGAAGCGTGAATGGGTAGTCAATTTACATTCTAATAAAATATTATTAAATAACATCAGTTTTTAATGCTTTTAGAGTTACAAATGTTAACTTCAATTGTTACAAAATAATGGACATTAGAATTTAATTGGAATTAAATTATGCAATGTTTCGTCACGTTTCTCATTAAGTGATTCTTAAACTTAACGTCTTTTTAATGATGGTTTCATGAAAATATTTTTTGATATTATACTAAGTACTAACTTATTCTATTTTCAGATAAATACTTATAAAGTTTAAGAAGTTGAAAATTATAATTTTTAGCAAATATTTTTAGAGAAAGAATCATATGATTAGACATCAATATTAATTTTACAAAAGACATTAAGAGTAACTTTTTACATGGAAAATCTTCCAATGCTTTTTATAAGCGCCGAAATAAGTGTCAATTGCTTTTATTGATTTTTACTCATGAAAATATGTACATAAATTTTACAAATATTTTGAACATAAATTTCTGAACAAAATGTTTCATGTGGAATATAACAATTAAATATTCTATGACTAAATTCTTCATTGTTAAAAGAATGTTACGTAAAGGAAGAAAAATACAATATTCGATTTTAATATTTCATTATTAAATAAAGTTTTGGATGCATCAAATTAAAATTTAAAAGTACAGAATAATTAAATCTATCGTTTAATTTAAATTGGTTTACGCAATTGCATGTCGTACCGAAAATCCGAAGTAATTCCAGTGAAGGCATTTGTGAAATTACGTCTTGACGTAGCGCAGAGTACCGATGTAAGAATTGTTTAAATTCGCTTGAAATGCAAATAATTTCATGCGTTTTAGAGATATGTAGCAAATATTAAATAAATTTTGAAAGTAGTCATTTAGCAGATTTAAGAAATAGCACAGATGTCATTTACGCACCACATTGGCGAGTTTGCAACGAAATGGCGAATTTATGCCCCACTTGTTAACTTGACTATAAATACTTGTTTATAAATTAATAAATTTTTTATGTATTTTTTAAATGATACAAATTATTCCGCTCTATGATTATTAAATATATATTTTTTTTATTCATTGTTCCCTTTTTAAAATAATAGAAAATACTAAACAATATATATGTAATCAGTATTTGAAAAAGTTTTTGTCAAGTTGGCTTCAGAATAAAATTTCACCAATATGATATGTATATGACAACTGTGTCTAAGAAATCTTGTTGGAGAAATAAACATATGATTCGACACCAAAATTATGTTTATGAAGAACCATTAAATAGTCAGATAAAAATAATTAAAAACTGAAAGATTTCGTTTTTAGTTAATATCCGTAATTACAGTTATATATCCAAGTATTTACCGATTATTTCAGGTATTATTTCATTTGAGATTGGAGCCTATGCATGTCTGTTTTATTGATAGCTTTTAAGGAGTCGTTTTAAAAGTTTTTTTAAAGTTTCAATTTACCGTATAAAAATATGATTTCAGATGTCTTCTAAATTAATTTATTTACATTTTTCTACCGATAAATTTATATTTCTTATTGGTCTATTCAAAATAATAATCATAGTAAAATTTTCCAAAATACATATTCTTGGTAAGATTAAAAAATCGCATTAAAAAGTTCTAAATTTGGAGTTATTGAAGCAATACTGAAACAATTGGTAAATTTATTTAGGTATATATATTTTATTAGTTATTTAAAATAATATATCTATTAATAATTTGTTATACATATTCAAAGAATAAATTCAGTGATTGATTCTTTTAATTGTTTTTTACATGTTAACGGACGTATGTAAACTTTACGAATATTTTGAACATTAAATTTTAAAAGTTGTGTTTTACATTGAATATAACAATTAAATATTCTGTAACTAAGTTCTTCATTTTTAGAAATAGTTACGTAAGGGAGGAAAAATACAATATTCGATTTTAATACCTTTTTAAAATAAAGTTTTGGATATTTCAGATTAAAATTTAAAAGTATAGAATAATTAATTTCATCATTTAATTTAAACTGCATTTCGCAACGGCATGTCGCACCGAAAATCTGATGTAATTCTAGTGAAGACATTTGCGAAATTACATTTTGACATAGCGCAATGTATTGAAGTTTAAAATGTTCAAATTAGCTTTAAATCCAAACATTTCCTTGCGTCTTAGAGATGCCTAAAATGTTACAGGCATTTCGAAAGTGGTCAGTTAGTATAGTTATTAAATATTGTTTGAGAAACAGACACATAATTCGACATAAAATATTATGCTTACGAACCTAATATTTAATATTATTAAATAATGTTTGAGGGCATTAAATAGCTACCTCAAAATAAATAAAAACAGTTTTTTTTGTTAATACCTGTAATACTATTATATATGCTTTATATTAACTATTCTAATTCTATTCTTGCTTTATATTTATTATTCTAGATATTATTTCATTTGAAATTGGAGCCGTTTATACGTATCTGTTTCCATTAATAGTTAAAGCTTAAAAGTTTTTTTTATACTTTAAAAGATTCAAAATGTTTCAATTTACCATATAAAAATACAATTGCAGAAGCTTTGTAAAATAATTTATTGGCATTTTTCTATCTATAAAGATAGTACTTCGTGCTGGTTTTCTCAAGATATAATTATAAAAATATTTTCCAACATTACTCCTAAATATATATATATATATATATATATATATACACGTTAAAAAGTTCTAAATTTAAATAAAAAAACAACAACATTTAAAATACACGATAAAAATTTCTAAATGTGGTTTGAAATAATATCTGAAATAATGGATATATAAATATATAATTCAGAACCTCGGAAGTCAACTGGCAAAACTTTTATTTGAAGCAAATTTAGTTCAAAGATAACTGATGTTAAACTTGAACATCGATAATAATTGGATGAATGGAAATAGGAAAGTGTCGCTTGTTTCATTGTGGTTTTTGATCTCTTATTTGAATAATTGTGAAAAATGTTGAATAAATTTCTCTTTAAATTTATATTTAATCAATATTGATTAATATTCAGCAAAAGTAGTTGATATTTAGAACACAACACATAATTAGAAAATCACATATATTTCGTTACCTGAAAAGGAAAAAGAAAAAAAAAAACATTTTTCATGCCATCTATGCACTTCGTTCATTTTTTTTTAAATTTTGTGACTTATACACCTTGGGCTTCTGGGGTCCTAAATTAAATACTTATTTTAGAAAAATAACATCTGTTAATTTTTACTTATACACTACTAAAGAGTAAGTTTAGTGATTGATTGGTTTAATTGTTTTTTACTTGTTGAAGGTCTTGCATGAACTTAGAGAATGTTATAAACGTAAATTTCTAATCATTTCTCTTTCAAAATGACATTAGAAAAAATATCTACCCATTTTATTGAAACTTTTTACTTGGCAATAATCAAAACATATTAAGTGAGTGAAAAGATAATTTTGACAATAAATAATGCATTAATATAAGTGATATTGTGATTATTAACCATTCAACAATCGAGTACTGAATTTCAACTTGGAATCAGCCCCTAAAATAGACTTATTTTAAAGTAATTAATTTCTGTGGAAATAACCGTATGAATTGGATAAAATTTTTTCTTTAGGATTATTTAAGTCTGTAGAAATTATTTATGATGTCAAATTTGGGTATTGCTATCGAAAAAATTCTACTGAAAAGTTTTTGTTTATCTTCAGAGGCAGATGGCTTCATAAAAAAATTTGATTTACATTATTTAAAAGTAGACTTTACTTTGAATCGTTCGGTAACAGCAACTTTCTCTTACAATAATATGCTCCAGTGTTAATAAAAATTGCCTTTTTTATCGACTGTGCATATAATTTAAAAATTACAAATATAGTTTGGTTTGGTTTATTTTATGACGGCCGATTATCAACACGTTGGATACAGGCTCTAAAGGGGTGGGGTGCCCTCCATGGGGGGGGGGCATTTTAAGAATTATAACTATAATCGTCTTATTATCTTTTAGCGTTATAACATCACTCTTATTTTTAGATTTATTTTTAAATCTGCAATTATTGTTTTTCGTTTGCATTAAAATAATTTTCCATTTTAAATGAATATTTTTAAGTAACATCATATTTTAAATAAAGTTTTTGGTGTTTAAAAATAAGAGGAGAGTTTATCTCAAAATTGATTTAAAAAATTTATTTTTGTTTTTGTATATGGTTTTATTCATTAAAGAAAAGACTGCTTAGTTTTGTATATCTTTGTACCCTTTTTATTCCCATGTAGCATTTATATCGTGAGGTATTGTAAGTTTTAATAAAATTCACGATTAATACGATTAATAAATACGATTCCCAGCGCAGTCTCTCACAGAAAAAAAAACATTTTTAACGGTCAATTCTCCATATTCATTTTTTCCCACTTTTTAAAAATGCTTTTTTTTATATTGGGGTCTTAAAAAGAATGACATACTTTTTAATATGTATGTGATGAATCTGCCCATTAGCTTTTACATATTCATTTATTTGTTTATTTATTTTAATATGAAAATATATGAAGATGAGTTATATTTCATATTTTTACAGTTTATATATCAGAATAAAAATTAGGTGAAATGTAATTCTATATGTATCTAAAAACGCATACGTAGACATGAATAATGCACATTTGAAAATCTAAGAAAAAAAAATTCGTCAAAAATGTTAATATTTAAGAATGCAGTACGGATTTTTTTTAATGAGATTTTCTTCAATTTTTTATTTTAAATGTAATTAAATATGCAGTTATCATTTTTTAAATGTAGTTTTAGTTTAACACGGACAAGCAGTAATCTCGCCATTTGAGAAATATTTTTTTAAATAAATAAAAAAAAAATGTTGAAAACTTAAACTATTTCCTTAAATTTTAATAGTACATACCAATTAAATTTATCAATTAATTTAAATTGAATTACGTAATATTTCGCCCCGTTTTCACCGAAAATGGATTTCTAATGAAGACATTAGTGAAATTATGTTTTGACATAGCGCTAAGTACCGCAGTTTGAATCGTTCGAATTCACTCTGAATCCAAATAATTTCTGGCGCTTTTGAGATGTCTAGAAAATGTTACAGGAGTTTTGAAAGTGGATATTTAGTATATTTAACAAATGTTGTTGGAGAAATGAAACATGTGTTTAGGTATGAAATACTATGTTTATGCATGGCATTATAAAGTTATTTTATAGAAATAACATCTGCTATCTTTTCGTTATACATATCAAAAAGTAAGAGTTGTTATTGATTGTTTAAATAGTTTTCTTTATTTTCATTTGAAATTCATTACATATATTTTATGCATAGTGTGAATATATATTTCTAAACAATTATGTTTCATATCTATTTATATAAAAATTCAGATCTATGTATGTCTAAGTTTCTTTGCATCCCTCACAATTCCTACTCACTCTCCTCATTAATTGCGGTCATCATTACGGTAAGGTAATTGTTTGACTGGTGGAAATGATCTGCGTTATATCACATTTTCTATTTTTCATTTCCTCTCACATCTTCAAAAACTATACATTCATAATATTTTAAGTTTTAGATTAAAAATAACATATATTTAAAAATTAATGAAAAATCAATAAGTAGGTCAAAAAAGTAAAAAATAATAACAAGAAAAAAGTGAGATATTTCTGTTCAAACGTAACAAATAAGGTGCATTCATATTATAACGAAATTTAAAAAATATTCAGAGAGTGGTGTAATAGTATACAGTATAGTATACGATATCTTTTATGTGCCCATGTAAATACTATCTGTTTTCTATTATATAGGATGTAACTTGCAGTAAACTTAACCTCTAGTAATATACAGTAGGGTGTAACTTGCAGTAATATTAATTTCATAAAATGTCGAGTAGTTTAATATAGTTTAAATGCTCACCAAACAATGCTTCGTCCTATATCATTATGGAAGGGAATGCTTTTTTGCGGTTCTGTAAATTAATAATAAATATTCTTTCCACCACAGATTGTACAAAATGTATATATTGCTAAATATTTTATAGATTCATATCTATTTTACTTTGTTCGAAAGAGTGTTTTAGCATTAAAATGCAACTGAAACATTTTTTCCCATTACCCGTAATATATATCGGAATAATTTTCATTGTCCTTGTAATTGAAATATACATCTGATTTTGATACAACTTTAAATGACTCGAGAAAATTATGCTACAATTATATATTTTAAATTTCAAACTATTTGGATAGATAGTTTTTGCGTTGTTATATGCGGACACACGGACGGACGGATTTAATGACTATTGTGGGTGTTACGTATTTGTAAATTACGAACGTACCTTAAGAGGAAAAATCAATCTACATGCTTGAAAATCATGTTTATTTCTCTAAATAATCATCATCTACACTATCTCATATGTCTTATCTCTTAAGTGTTTTTCAATATCTGCTGCATAAGTGTTTTGAACAGCCATCTAAGTACCTCACATTAATCATTTACAGCAGTCAGCCTAGGATATACAGAGAAAACACCGTATTACAGTTTGTATGCTGTCTATAGTTCTTCGCCTGTTAGCTCTGACAAAGTCCTCAATTTTTTACTGTTTCATCGTTCGAAATTTAAACAGGACGAGCACTTTGTTATTCGTCACCAACAATGGAGCATCCCTGTTCATATTATACAATTGCTGTCTCATAAATTCGAAATCAGCATCGATAGAGCGTCCACCTATTGCCATATTTGAAAACAATTTACTACTGATTTCCGACCGGTCATATCGGTTTGTGATCTACTTTCTGACTTTCCCTCTTAAAAATAAACAGATTAACAATATAAACGAACGAACATTTCGGAAGTAATGATTCATTTTAAAAATGTAAACAAATTGAAGTGATTCATTCCTTTTCTAAAACTCATTGATAAAACTTAAAAAAACTTTCGCGCATTAAATACATGTAGTTAAACTCCCGTAATATTTATATGCCTTTGATATTATTCGCCTAAGAACAAATAAAAATTGTTTTTAATTTAAAAGCAAAGTCATAAAGAAACACAACTCTATTTTCGGTATTTTAATGCTACCCGGGGAAAAACATCGCCAATATTTTCCTCATTAATATTCATTTTTTTTTCGTGTTATTTATAAACAATTCTTCTAAGTTTAAATAAAATGATATTTTTATTATAATTATTGTTTTGTGTCTATAAGAAATATATTTGCCCTTTTGGATTACATACAGTTTTTAAGTACATGTTTTAGTATTTGAGATTAAAATTTAAAAATAAATAATAATTTAATTTATTAATTTTAACTTTATTACTCAATGATTCACAGTGTATTCACTGACAATCTAATGTATTCTTAATGAACACATTAGTAAAATTACATTTTGACATAGTGCTAAGTACCGAAGTTTGAATTGTTCAAATTCGTTTTGAATCCAAATAAATTCTCTTAATTTAGAAATGTCTGGAAAATGCTACAGGAGTGAATGTGGAAAATTAGTATTTTTAACAAATCTTGTTGGATAATGACACATGTTTTTAGACATGAAATAATTTATTTACAAATGACATTACAAAGTTATTTTATTGAAGTAACACTTATTAATATTTGATTGTACAGATCGATCAAACAAGCGTTGTTATTGGTTTTAAACTCCCTTAATAACTTTTACTTAATATTGTAGCATACTTTATATAACGAATATGTATTGCGTAACTAATTCCATTACTGTTAAAAATAGCTACATAAAAATAAATACATACATAGTTTTTGTGGCATTATAATATCACTGTAATTTTTTTGAATAAATTTTAAAGACTTGCGTTTTACTGTTATGTATCTACTTAAAAAAAGTTTGCACTTTAATTTGATTATTTTGATGAACATCAGTTTTAAAATAAAGTGTTTCGTATGTAGCACATTTGTAGCAAATCATTTCCATGTAATTATATACTAATTTTAAGTTCTAAAATGTTTAAATTTAAAAAACTTTAAAAGCAGTAAAAATAGATTAATTTGAGTCGAAACATCTGAACATGACTGTTTACTATGTCAATGTCACATAAATCTATTTTTACTCTTTTTAAAAATCGTCATTTACATGTTTTAGCAATTAAAATAAGTATGCAAAGTTTTTGGTATTTGAATTATCATTTAAATGTACATAACAATTGAAATTCATTTTAATTTTAATTGTATTGCACAATTTTTCTTAGCATTTATACCCATACCTAACGTAATTCTAATGAAGACATCAGTAAAATTACGTTTCGATATAAGGTGTAAATAGAGATGGTTCAAACATTCGATTTCACTTTGAATCCAAATGGTTTCCAGGCTTTTAGTGAGAGTCTGGGAAAAATACGGAAGTTTGAAAGTGAACAATTAGTACATTTAACAAATACTAATGGAGAACAGAAATATTTGTTTATACATGAAATATTATGATTGCGAATGGTATTACAATGTTATTTTTTTTAAAATAGCATTTATAAATATTTGTTTATACAGGTTGATTCTTAATTCATGGTACAAAATTTAAGGGTTGGTCGAGGACAGTGTACTATCATTTATTGTATAGGAAGATATGGACACTAATTGTGCGTTGACGAACAAACACCAGGGGCAAATTTGGTTCATTTTTATTTTAAAATGTCTCATGCGTACCAGAAAATTCTTGTACTTTTCTTTCTTTAATTTAAAACAGACGTTTCATGATTACGCAAAGAAAAAAGTTCTTGGAAGTTACCATTATGAAATTGAAATTTTTGTATTAAGAAAAACTTAAAATTTATGTATTTAATGTAATTGGCAGATTTGCCAGTTTTCCGTTAGTTTTTAACTCTTAAATTTCGATTTCATAGCGAAAATTTTCGAAGCAGAATTATTTCTTTATGTAATCATAACATATTTGTCTTAAAAAAAGAAAACAGCATATGAATTTTTGTATGAATAAGAAATTTAGAAAAAAAAAGAGCTGATTAGACCATTTCGGGTTTGTATCTCAACGCGCCACTTCTGCAAATGTAATTCCTATGCATTAAATGATTTTTACTGTGTTCTGTACCAACCCTTAAAGTTTGTAGCATGGAATTCGAACTACCTGTATACATCGAAAAAAAAACTACCGATATTTTTATTGATTGTTTTAATTGTTTCTTACTCGTTATGACCTTACATAAATATTTCGAACATAAATTTCTATAGCAATTCTTTTTGAAATTACATAAAATAGTTAAATCAATTTTAAGTTTTAAAGTTTAATCGAATTAGTTTAAAGTTGTTTTACTTCTTGCCAAAGAACCAAAAATTCTACATCACAGATATTTGATGAAATTTAACAAGTATTGAAGGAGATAAAACATGGTTTTAGGGGGATAAAATCATAATTACGCTAATTCTCGTTAAACGTTGTTTTTAATAAGTTTATTTTTAATTTGAAGCTGTTTTTGCGAAAATTCTCCTTTATCATTTTTTGTTTTTGAAAAAGATGCCGTCAGAGCACATGAAACATGTAAAATTAAAAGGTTTCTTTGCCATTTTATTTTATTTTAATGGATCACTTATAGCATGCATACATAATTTGATACTTTCTTTATGTTTATTATAAATTATAAATTACATTTCAAATTTTTCATACTTTTGCACTTGTAAAAAGCAGCTGCAGGAAATATCAGATATATACAGTGCTGCACATTCATAACGATCAATAAGTATATTATCTGCACAAAAAATTTGAGTTTCCCTTCCGATTCCTAACATTTTCTCGAATAAGATACAAGATTTTTGATGTAGTTCCAAATGTTTTAATATTATATGCAATCATTATAATGTATGCTTGTTTAATATACATTATATTTTGAACGGAAATATATCTGTAAAATACTAGAATATGCAATGTGACATTGTATAGTGAGAATTATGATATTATTCTGCAACTCATATAGATAAATCATGCATCAAGAAATAAACACGTTTGTTCATTTATTATGTATGATATACGTGTATATAGCTAAATACATACTGAATGAACTTATGTTCAATATATACTTTGTGAAACTTACTTCAAATCATCAACTATGCATCTATTATAAATGGTTGCAATAATGTATATTTGGTGACGATAGTCCTGATCATACATTAACTTAAAAGCTGTTATCATTTAATAGTATATAGCTGCAATATGTAATAATATGTAAAAAGGTAATTAGTTCTTGTTAACCAATTAATACATGGAATTAATTCCTTTTGATTTTTATATGGACTTTAATGTGTATATTTATTATAAAAGAAAAATTAATTTATATTTTTAAGTAAAATACATTATATTAAATTTTTCGCAAAAAACAGCTTCATTTGACTTGTCGTAAAATGCGCCTTTAAAACGAATTTTCTAGAATTCGGATCCTAACAATCCCCTTTCTCGGTTTATATTTAGTGTAGGGAGGAAGTTCCTGAAGTAGTTCCAGTCGTTTTATTGTTAGACGTAATCAGGATATTGTATACTTATTTTATATATACTGTATTTTGAACGCAAATATGTCTGCAGAATACTATAATGTGCAATGAGAAAATGTATTGTGAAAATTACTCATGTTATTCTGATATTAATATAAGTAAACCATGCATCAAGAAATAAACACATATTTGTTCAGATATTATGTATGATATACGTGTAGGGGAGAGTGGGGATACTTGAGCATAGGGGATACTTGAGCCACCCCTATTATCTCTACAGTTGGTTAATGTTTCTTTCTAAAACTGCCAATATGATAACATATTTATAGTTCTGAACATGTAAAAAAGAAATCACGCATCTTGGTACCATTTTGAAAATATAGTGATTAATAGTTGTCTTTTCCCTATCTGAAGTAAATATTTGGGTGCATGGCTTTTTTGTTTTTTTGTAATCAAAGTTTTGTTTAAAGTTGCAACTATATACATACATTCAATAAGCATAATTTCAATTGTATTTTGAGTCTAAAATAGTTCTAATAGCTGCATGCTATATTTAGTAAAACTCTGGGAAACAAAAATAGTGATAGTGGGGATACTTGAGCCAATGATAGTGGGGATACTTGAGCCATGTCTCAACCATCCCCACTAGAAATTAAACATGGGTGAAACAAACAAAAAATTAAAATTCCATCCTTATATTCTCTAATAGATATTTTTCTGGATAAAAGGGAGAATAATTTTTCATTTCATTTTTTTTTCGTAAAAAAATAACGACCTAAAAATGTTTAAAAATGTATATTTTTTAAATGAAAATATCTATTTTATTTTTCATTTTGACTAACAAAATAGCCTGTCTAGATAAATGTAAACATAGTTTTCAATTTAACTTTCATTAAATTAAAATAACTTTTTAAAACGGTTTTACAGGCTATAATCTCTAATACTTTAATTAGTTAGGTCCAACATATTAAAATATTTATTTTTTAATATAACGTATTAAGATTAATATTTCATATTGAAATCGTAATCTCTGTTGCTGTAACTTTTTTTTTTTTTTTAACTAAGAAAATTGAAGAAAAATTGGTAAAAAGAGCGCACAAAAAACAAGAAAAGCAACAAAAATCCCAGTTCAAACTTACCTGCATGGAGCCAAAGAGGAAGACAAAATCTTTTCCTGTGAAATCAAAAAAGTGTTTGAAATAGTAGAATGATACATCTGGCTTAAATTCCGACAGCTACTAAATTGAAAGCATGAGTTCGACACTATCATTAGAGGAAAATTCTGTCAATGATGGTGATGATGTGAAAAGAAAATTGATGGTTGGTTACTAATAAAATATGCCAGAAAGAAAACTGTAAAAATATTTGTTGGATAAGTGCTTAATATTTTGAAAATGAAATTTGCCCGAAGAATTGCAGATTCCAAATTTAAATGGCTCTGAACTGAGGATGTGTCTACCGTCGTTATAACTCAAGTTGAAATTACCCTCCGACAACCAGTTTTAACGACAAAAAATGATTGTATTACTAGCTTTGTTTTCTCAATTGGTTTTGAAGGACTTTACGTTTCATAATTTATCATTCTGTAAAATGTTTGTGCAAAAATAAAGCGAAAAAAATTACTTTTGTAGGTATTTTTCCTTAGTGGCTCAAGAATCCCTTCACTATGGCTCAAGTATCCCCGCCATGGGGATACTTGAGCCACGATGTAAAACAAAAAATAAACATTTATTATACATAGAAAAATAGTTCAAAATTAATTGAAACTGGTTTTTAGTTGAAGAAAAAATATCAAATTTTCATTTTCAATATTTTATTTTATTCTAAAAAAATATAAAAAATTAAAAAAAATTAAAATTCAAAAAATGGCTCAAGTATCCGCATCTTCCCCTATATCTAAATATATACTGAATGAGCTTACGTTCAACATACTGCTATGTGTTCGGTAAACTTACACCTTGGTCATTCAAGTGAATAAATAAAATGAATAAAATCTAAAGTGTTCCAATATATTTTATGAATATTTTTGTTATAATATTTTTTAAAATGTAGATATAATGTTTGTCCGCTAAAACTTATTTTAATAAGAATGGTACTTTTAGCGGAAAACACACGAAAATTCGAAATTAATTATTCACTATAGACTAAAATAGTTTAAATTTTCATTCGCGAATTTTCATAATTCTGAAAGCTAAATAATCCTTAATTAAACATATAAGGCGATGAGGCACGATATCTCGAACTAAAGATAAACTCTTTGAGCTTCATAAATCAAATAACAGTTTAACGAAAATTTGAAAACATCTCCTACATTTAAAGTTAATGTTAATGATATTAGTAACTGACATATGTTATTTAATTGCTTAAACTGTATAAATTTTAAAGACATGAAAGCTATTAAATTTTAATGGGTGAAATTTGTTTTACATTCAATGAAACAGGGAATGCCAAAGTATTTACAGACAGTAGAAAATTTATAATAAGATTACTAAAATGTAAAAACACCAACATATTAAAAACACCAGTGTTTTAAATTTTAAGCACCTCCCACATTCCTTTAAATTTAAAGTTAATGATATGAGTAACTGACATATTTAATTGCTTAAACTGTATAAATTTTAAAGACATGAAAGCTATTCGCATGAAAGCTATTATAAAAATTCGCATGAGTGAAGTTTATTTTTCATTTGATGAAACATATATTGGAAAAGTATTTGCAGACAGCAAGAAACGTATAATTAAAATTATTAAAATGTAAAAATATCAACTTTAAAATTATCAATAATTTTAAATATTAAACAGTTTCCACAATCCGTTACATTTAATGTTAATGATAGGAGTTACTGACATATGTTATTTAATTGCTTAAATTTATAAATTTTAAAGACATCAATGTTATTAAATTTTAATGAGTGAATTTCATTTTCCATCCGATGAAAAAGAAAGTTGAAGAGTATTAGCGAGTGAAAACAAAAATATACGAAAATTTCTGTCTGCACAATAAAATTCCAATTAAATGTTATATAATGCAATTTATTTTGATACATTCTGATAAAAAATATCCTTAGAATTATTTTCGTTAGACATTGTCATTATACTAGCATAAATAATACAATTAAAATACATAGAATTTCAGATTGTTATTTTCTTGGTATGCCAAACTGTGATGTGTGCAAAGCAAAGGGCCTTCAGTTATGTTTATAAATATCTTTTTCTATTTTTTTCATATTTCTAATTAATATTTATACCTTATAAAATGAATATATAAGTAAGGTAACAAATTCTGTATTTTACAAATAAGTTTTTATAATTAATATGTGATTGTCACTGAACATGAGTGTATTTTTTCTGCTTCGTATTTTAGATATTTATGACATGTAAATGTTGCACTGCAGAATAATTCATTTTATTTTTTATTTGGTTAAATAAGAAACATTAAAATCATACCTACCAGCAAGTTTTTTTAGATATTTCTTTGAAAATAATGCATTTTCTTTGTAAAAATTGAACGGACTTTTATTTTATAATTTTCTGGAATCCCTAAATTAACTAATAAAACATGAACATTACATGCAGTGTTCTCGCAGACATTTGACCAACGTTAATAATTTATTCGCCAAATGAAAAAAAGTATTACAAAAATAGATTCATCATGAAGCACAAAAAAAAAAATCTTTAATTCTTTAACGTACCCCCTTTTTTTTCAATATATTCTAAAATAACCTAAGTTTTTATAACAGCGACAACGATTGTTATTAATCTAATTTCAAATATACGCTGCAAATATATTAAAAATATGTATATATTAAAAATTTACATGAAAAACGAAAAAGAAAAGAGAGAAAGAGCAAAAATTGAGCATTAGCAATTTGGCGAATCTAATGTATTGTTTACTCGCCAAATGAAGAATTTAGTCGCGATTTGGCGCAGTGGAGAGCGACAGCGAGGACCCTGATTATATGCATTTTGATCTACATTATTGCAATGAAATTTCTCAGACCTTTTTTTTTCTGAAACTAAGGTACCCTGGGGTAATAACGCCACGTTAAGGTTCTACCAATTTTCACGGCTTAGTTTTAGATTGCATTTTTCAAACAAATATAGGATCTGATACAGCAACTCATTGACTATCTATATAAAGTAAAATAATTTAACAGATATGTATTCATAAATGTAATGGCGTTTTTTCTTGACCCATGCTATTTGGCGTTATTACCCACCTATATGGGTAATAACGCCATGCAAACAAAACTATGAAATAAGATGGAATAATTGCATGTAGATAGCCCAATTCTAAAAATACAAACTCTACAAATTTAGAAATTGACAAATTGCATTCTAAGATATTGAAAATATTCAATTTTTGTGAAAGTGTAAGAAATATAAAGCTGCGGTGTGGGAGAGGGGGATGAGGCAAATAAATATCAGACAGTAAGTTTTTTTTTTGCTTAAAAAGGACCGTTTAAATAGAAATATGAGAAACATTGCACAGTTTTAACTGTGTTTATTTGAATCAGTAATTAGGATGTAGCTCGGCCACTGTAGGCAATCAACCGGGGTATTAATGTCAAGAATTGGCGTTATTACCCCGGTATTGTTATTGCGCAGTACATTTTAAATTACAAATTATCTCGAGAAGATATCGAAAATCTTCAACAACATTTTAAAAGTACATGAAATGCACTACAAATTTATGTAATTAACAAAGTATTTCCGGATAAAAAGATAGTCTTCACATATACAAAACATATCTCGCAAATTTTAGATCACGCGTTAATTTTAGTTGTTTGTAAAAACAATAAGACCTAAAAATGAAACAAATTAACTTGAAGCTGTTTTTTGCGATTTATATGACTCAAAACCCTTCTGCGCAGAGCACATGGGTGTCATTTACCCGATTATTTCATAATTATGCAAAATATAAGCACTTGGCGTTATTACCCCGCCTGACGTTATTACCCCAGGGTACCTTATTTTTTTTAAACCGTCTGCCACATATGAATGCCTTGTAGGCCAAGTTTCCAGGTTCGATTCCCGGCCTGGGCAATTTTTCGCTCAGCTGGAAATATTCAATTCGTATGATAACTTTAACAATCAGTTAGATTGTGCTAAAATAATAAAATATTACAACTGATTGACGAATTAAAAGAATTTTGTAATAAGTAATTTTTATGGTACTTATAATTACCATCGGTAGATAAATGGTTAAAGTATGTATATGCAAACATTTGGTTAAAAATTTAGTTACATATAATAAATAATCATAATATGTTAGCATAATAGTAATGTGAGTGGGTATGGCGTCTAAGACTTTTTTTCCCTCAAGGAACCGAATATAATATTTGTTGTCGCGTTTTAAAATTTAAAAATATGACGTAAGGAAACCCTGAAAATAACTCATTGGCACTCTTTATATTTTTAATATGTTATTAAGTGCATTATTGGGTATATTAGCAAATTAAACGAAATTTTAATAATTAATATGAAGATAATGATACATAATTATATAAAGGTACATACCAATATTATATGATTTTAAGTTATTTTACTTTAATTTAATTGTTCCTTGGAATGATTTATTTCCAAGTGCTGTTCACAGATGAATCTGCTATTTGGAATTGTTAGAATGGTTCAGGAAATATGAATTCCAATTAGATATGGACCAAATAATTTGCAATATAAACAAGATATTTTAAATATCTTGCGAATAATTTAATTCAGTTTCACGATTCTATAATCATTAACGATTGACCTTTAACAATCTTTCATAAAAAATCTCGATAACCTGCATATGAGTACATTAATGTACTGATAACTTTAGCTTTGATGCTACGATGCAGCAAAAAATTTTTATGTATTTTTATCTCGCATTAAATTCATTATATAACACATTTAATTCGCATTTATTATATATATATATATGAAAAAAACATTAGTTTTTAAACAGATTTTCATCCACTGTAAATTTCTTAATTGTGTGAACAGATTAAATGTATGGGTTATTCATTATTTGTTTTCTTTAATTACATTGATTCTTTTCATTTTTCAGTGAAATTTTATTCAGAAGGACTAAAGAAAATAACAACAAATGCAATAAAATTATATACTTGGTTTTCGTGTAACATAATATTTAAAAAAAATTGCCTGTAGTTATATCAGTAGTCTATTCGAATCTATATCGTAAAGATGACATTTATTTCCATGGAATAAAATGCTAGCTTAGTATTGTGTGAAGATCTGTAGCATGAATTAAAAATGGCGATTACACAAAAATAAGCTACAGGTTCTTGTGGTTCTTCAAAACAAAATAAGTCAACATTACGCAACTTTGCTTCAGAGAGTGCTTGAAAATTAAATTTTATAAAATCTTAATAAAATCTTATTTAATTGATTAACAACGTTTAGAAATGCAATTCTATAAATACGTAACTTCGTTTGCAATGCATTTCTGAAATTTTTCAGTAGTACTTAAGGAATACAAAATAATATTTTTGTCGCATTTTAAATTAACAACTTAATAATCGCGCCCGAGACATTCACGGGCTGAAAGTTTCACTATTTTTATTCAGTAGTGTTTGATTCCCACCAGTCTTATAAAATAGTATAATAGTGTAATATTTTATTCTGGTTTCATTTTACTTGTCATTAAATAAAATCATTATTAAAAAACAGTGGTGGGAATAAGGAATCTGAATTTTTAAACCGTAATTTAATGCGACCATGAAGTGGTTAAAAATTATCACAGACAAAAATTATTAGAAACCCCCAAAATAACTTATTGGCTATCTATATTCCTTATATATTGAGTAGTTCATTATTAGTAAATTAGCAAATGAAATTAATTTTTAATAATTAATATGAAGATTGTTATGAGTAATCATATAAAGGTACATACCAATGTTATATCATCTTAAGATATTTTACTTCAATATAAACATTCCATATGGAATGATTTATTCTCAAGTGCTATTCACAGATGATTCTGCTGTTTCGACTTAGAGTGGTTCAGCTAATATGAACACCAATTAGATATGATGCGTATAGTTTGCAATATATACAAGATATTTTGAATATCTTGCAAATAAATGAAATTAGTTTACGATTCTCTAAGCATAAACGATACAGCTAATAGGATCTTTCCGACAATTTCTCGATTGCCTGCGTATTCCTATATTAATATGATGACAATTTCAGCTGTTTTGGTATGGTGTAGTATTTAATCTAATGTTTTCTTTTAAATTAAATTCAATATTTAAAGCAAATCATTAGCATTTATTATAAAAAAATAAAAATAGATTTTCATTTTGAGTAAACTTCTAAAATTTGTAGACATGTTAAATATATAGAATCAAAATATTTTCTTTAGTTAGTGACGTTCTATCCGAAGTCTTACACTTATAGCATTTCGACTTTTGTTAGATTTGTAAATGTTTCAATAAAGAATGTACAGTGTATGATTACAAATTATATGAAAATGAACTTCTTGGACTTTTCTAATATTCATTTGCGCTTTTATATAAACACGATTTTTCTAACTTTGAACAGTAGAGTTATATATTTATATATCTTTATTTCTTTTTACACGTTTTTCGTATTTTAAAGAAAATATTTACAGTACACATATGTAAAGTTAGAAATTGCACTTTCATTTAATAGCATCTTAAAAAAAATGCTACAGATAGAAACATCATATGATAAAAGACATTACTTTACAATAATCTCATTATACTCGTAAATTCATATATTATGTATATAAAGCATATGTAATTTCATATATAACGACACAACCAAAGTTTCGTAAGTAACAAAAGAAAATAAATAAATAAATAAATAAATAATAACAATAATGATAATAATAATAATAACAGCAACAATTTACAATATTAATGGGGCTTCATTATTTCAAAATAGAACAGAATTTAAGGCTTGCAAAATATCTTTTTTTGTGTGTGTGTGTCTATATGTGATATGTCTATTGGCAAAAATCGTGACAAATACAGCAATGCGGAGCTACATTTTGAATGATTTTTGCACACAGTTTATAATAATCTAGTTGTGTCACGATATAACATAGTATGAGCTTTCGTGAAATTCTTCAAATTAGTTATTGAGGTACAACGTTTTTGAAAAACAAAAAAATGTATAATAGCAGTGTCTGGTATTGTGCGATTTAAAACAAAACCGTTTTGGCATCCATTTACATAAAAATCTAGCATAAAATGAAGCTTGGTGAAATACAGGGTGATTCAGCTCGTCGGTGACAAACTTTAAGGATCGATAGAGCACACCTAGACGAACATTTTTGAATAGGGAATGTAGGGTCCCTGACGCGATGGTAAGGCGCTAGGCGCTTTCGAAAATTTGGGTGCCGAAATTCGAAACGTCATAAAAACTAGGGAAATGGTTAGATTTTCTTGCTTGTTGCGTCGAAATGATTCTGTTTGTTTAGACTTTCTTCAGTACCAATTTGATAAGCGTATCTCTTAAAACATGGATAGGGGGCGCTGCAGACTTTGGAGAGATAGACAACAACTTTAAGCTCGTTATTTTGATAATTTAACACATGCTCGCCAAAGTTTATACTCTAACTTAAAGTTTGAACCCAAAAGTAGAGCCCTGCAAAAAGCGTAAGAGCCGGAATAAAATGTCAAAGTACAGGGTGGTCGAAACTCGAAGGCTCCTAAGAGATAAACAAACAGATTTCTTGACTTATGGCATGCATTTTCATGATTCTGTTTGCTGGGGCTCTCTGAAACTCAGTTGAACGGTACAAAAAGAAACATCGATAGGGGGCGCTTTGGGCAAAAAACATAATTCGTTGACATTTCGGACGCTAACTGGAAACGGGGCGCTACGATCAGTTAGTAATAATGAAAACTCATTTTCTACCTCTGCTCAACACTTCTGAATAAATTTAGACCAAAAACATCAATGATACTGGAAATTTATTTACAAAAAATAACACTACAGAAGATGCTCGAAATTTCGACCTTGGGCCATGATGCAGGCTTCGCACCTCCGTCGCATTGAGGAGTGTGTGTTTCCAACAATGCCAGGAGTATCTCTGATCTGCCCTGCAGCTGCCACAATGCGCGCCACAAGTTCTTCAGCACTGCTGACAGGTGTATGGTATACCTCGGCCTTCAGGTAACCCCAAAGGAAGAAATCCAAGCAGGTGAGGTCTGGTGATCGGGCAGGCCAGTGAACTTGACCCCCACGCCCGATCCACCGCTGGCCATACCTTGCGTTTAGATGGAGACGCACGTCGTTCGTGTAATGGGCCGGTGCTCCAACGTGCTGCCACATCTGGCGACGCGAACCTTCGGGTACGTGCGCCTCCTCCAGAAGCTGCGGCAGCACTTGATCCAGGAAAATCAGGTAATTTCCACCTGTCAGCCGTTCAGGTAACAAATAAGGGCCAATGAGGCAATCCCCCAGAATGCCGGCCCACACATTTACTGAGAAACGCTCCTGGGCTGCTCGGCTTCTGGTTTCATGTGGATTTTCATCACACCACACATGACTGTTGTGGGCGTTCCACATTCCCTCCCTGCTGAAGGTGGACTCGTCCGTAAACAAAATGCTGTTTACAAAACGGGGATCCCTGGATCTCATCGCCAAGTACCATCTTGAGAATTCCACTCGAGGGCCAAAATCCTGCTCTCTGAGCAACTGCACCCGCTGGATGTGGTAGGGGTGCAGATTCCGGGAACGTAAGATGCGCCACGCAGTTGCTTGCGAAATGCCAACATGTCTGGCGATATCTCTCGTGCTAAGACCTGGGTTGTCCTCAACCAGGTTAAGCACAGCCTCTTCGTTGTCGGGGGTGCTCACTGATCGCTCCCGTTCAGGCCTGCCTCCGTCGAAAGATCCCGTTGTGGACAACCTCTGGTGTACTCGAGCGAAGAAGGCATGGCAGGGGATTTGCCTGTTGGGGTAACGCTCGGCGTACAACCGCTGAGCGGCTCGTCCATTACAACCAGCAGCGCCATACGCTAAATGCATGTCAGCCAATTCAGAGTTTGTGTACCGTTCCATCCTACTACCGATCTGCAGACAAGTAACCCGAAGCTTAAGTAGGTACCGCACGTTCAAAAGACGTGTCTGCGCATACAACTACGTCATCTCGCGTTGTCGTCTACGCATTACGTATCTTTTGCATATCGATATGGTACGATATCTTTTGCATAAATCAGCAAAAAGCACCTTATGTAAATTTTATTGCGCGCATTGTGCATGATTGAAACCAGCTATGTTTGTTAAAAAAAAAAAAAAAAAAAAAAAAAAAAAAAACTGCAGTTTTAATAGCTTCTTATGATAAGTAAATTACTCTCTTGTTTTGTTTCTAACTGATCGTAGCGCCCCGTTTCCAGTTAGCGTCCGAAATGTCAACGAATTATGTTTTTTGCCCAAAGCGCCCCCTATCGATGTTTCTTTTTGTACCGTTCAACTGAGTTTCAGAGAGCCCCAGCAAACAGAATCATGAAAATGCATGCCATAAGTCAAGAAATCTGTTTGTTTATCTCTTAGGAGCCTTCGAGTTTCGACCACCCTGTACTTTGACATTTTATTCCGGCTCTTACGCTTTTTGCAGGGCTCTACTTTTGGGTTCAAACTTTAAGTTAGAGTATAAACTTTGGCGAGCATGTGTTAAATTATCAAAATAACGGGCTTAAAGTTGTTGTCTAGCTCTCCAAAGTCTGCAGCGCCCCCTATCCATGTTTTAAGAGATACGCTTATCAAATTGGTACTGAAGAAAGTCTAAACAAACAGAATCATTTCGACGCAACAAGCAAGAAAATCTAACCATTTCCCTAGTTTTTATGACGTTTCGAATTTCGGCACCCAAATTTTCGAAAGCGCCTAGCGCCTTACCATCGCGTCAGGGACCCTACATTCCCTATTCAAAAATGTTCGTCTAGGTGTGCTCTATCGATCCTTAAAGTTTGTCACCGACGAGCTGAATCACCCTGTATAATGGTTTTGGTTTTGAGGCATAGCTATTTTTAAAATCGTGAAAATGACAGCATACATTAGTGCTTGTAGGGAGGGCAATATACACCAAACTTAATCAGTACCAAGTAATATCCAGCTCAAAACTATTATAATGTTTGGCTTAATTCTCTACAGTATTTCGAGATTTAGAGTGACCATAGAATCTGGGCCACAAACAAACAGGCTTAAGGGCAATTACTTTTCGAAAAATTTAAAAGCGTTTTAAGGAATTCCTAAAACGTGCAAGTCGTCGTTCCGTCGTAAAACTGGGGATTGACATTTTCCCCAAGAGCAACATTTTTTTATTTTTATCTTATGTATAGAAAGAGTAAAAAACACTCATTGTAATTTTATCAGTTATAAAATTTAATGACTTAATAAATTTCAGTAAATTTTGGGCATTAAAGTAAACTAACATACAATTTTATCTCGAATTTCACTTACAGTTTGAATAACATAAGGAAATACTTAAAACGCATTGCTGAAAGATGTAGTTAGATACATTTATGTTCCTAACATTCATTATATGCGACTGAAGTTAAAGTAAATCACTTTGTCCGTGATGATTTGCTAGGAGATTTGCATTTTGTATTATAAAACTATTATTATGGAACAAGGAATTTCATACGAAAAGTCATAAATTTATGCATTACTCTCTAAACCTAATTATAATAGCTTATTGTACCAAACATAAGTGATATTTTAAGATTCAATCTATTAAATCCTTATAATAACTGAAACTTGGAAATAGGACAATTCACAATTTTCAGCACTGCATTTAAATTGTATCAAAATGAATGTGACTACGATGCGAAACAATAAAGTTTAGAGATTTAGATGCCAATCACAATTGGTAGGAAATCGGTACCACGTGCTATAGCACATATCTCGAAAAGTCATGCTGTGAAATATACGGATGTCACGCTGATTTGATTTTATGCTCGATAATGATGTAAGAGATGCATTTCATTCGGGTTGTAGAGTGAAAACACGAATTAAAGCTCATAGGTGAATCCACTTTGCGTTCAGATAGCTTATTGGTTATCAAACTGATCGATAGTACATCCAATATAATGTCTCTATAAATAATAACGGGTTAATATATATTTCTAGAATGCCTAAAAAAGTTTTAAAAAAATATTTAATAATACATTAAAATGTATATTTAACAATTAACTTCAAAATAGCTTTCATTATAAAATGTTATTGAAATTAAAGAAAATTAATATTACATCTACTATTTATAATATTAATGTGATCTTTAACTATTGAAACTACTCTGCTTAGTTAAAAAATATATAACATAGAACATTCCTTAATTATTCCTTTGTAAGAAAAGGCTTTACTGATTGTTATAAGTATTACAAACAATGATTCACAATTAAATACGACTCAGTAAAAATACTGTTAATTCTTAGTACTTCTAGAATATGCACTACTACTGGAATGTACAACTAGAATGAGTGAACTACTAGTACTATTAGAATGACAAGCGAGGATTCACAATTATTTACGAATCCGAAAAATACAGTAATTTCTTACTGCTAATAGAATGTGCGAGGAAAAAAAAACCTTGACACTTGCGATTTTAGACGTTTTGTTAATATGTAGAAATATACATAAGGAATTAATCTAAAATTGTAGGTATGAAACAAAAGAGTAAATTTAATATCTTTTCGCAAAGTTTTCCCCCCGAGATCTCATAGAGAACCACCAACAAATTGAAAAAGAACGCAGATCTTTTGGATAACCCTGTCAAAGCTATTGCAGCAAAAAGCGTTCAAACTGCAGATTATGACTAAGTATCTTATTGTAATAAACTGTGCACATTTTTTTATAAATATAGCATGTATACTCAAAGAGAAATTAAGTTTTTATATAAATAATCACAAATTTCACCAAGTTGTTTGCTTATAATTTGCAGAGTTCTTAATAAAAAAACAATGTTCTTTTTGTTTCGTGGCAAACAATATTGTGCATAACACGCTGCAATCAAAATTAAAAAATATTAATAATTGCATGAAAATGGACACATTTACTAAATAAAGTTTCAGTGCGCATGCGTGATGTCATTTAAAATATTATTTGCATAATGTATTAGCTAAATGTATACAGCAACTTTTGTAAAGTCTCAAAAACATAGCTTGGAACTTCGGAAAATTATCGTCGATAAAATAAGACCGAAATTTTTTATTCCCAAAATGAATGAAAAAAATGGGGGGCTGTATCCATATTCCATTGATTAATGCCTACATCATATTGCGGGTACTGCTATATTTATATATAGCTCCTCTTCTTTTTGTTTCATTTAAAAATATGGACTTTGATGCCTTCTATCGACGGTAATTTTCAAAACTTTCAAGCGATGTTTTTGAATTTTTCACAAAAGTTGTTCTAAACATCTACCTAAGACTTTATTATTTATTGCAAATTATATTTTAATTGAGATAACGCATGCGCACTGAAACTTTATTTAGTAAACCTTTTCATTTTTCATGCAATTATTAATGTTTTTTTTTCTTTAAATTGCAGGGTGTTATGTACAATGCTGTTGATCATGTTTAATGTTAAGAACATTGTTTTTTTATTAAGAACTCTTCGAATTATAAGCAAAAAAAAATGGCGAAATTTGGGAACGTTTTTATAAAAATCGTAATTTTTCTACTAGTGTATATGCTATATTCATAAAAATGAACACAATTTACTACTATAAACCATTTAATCAGAATTTGCAGTATGAATTAGTTGTGACAGATTATCCAATAGATCTTCGTTCTTTTTCAATTTTTTGACAGTTTCCTATTTGGAATTTCAGAAAGAATTCTTCGCGAAAATGTAATCGTCAAGTAGGAAAAAAAACCTTTTGAGTTTTTTAATTTACGGAAAAGATCAGCTGTTGTGGCATACATAATGTATCTTGATGATTATATTGTATAACATTTGAAACATTCTTTAATAGTTTAAAGACAATTTCTCATTCATTGGGTAACATAAATACTGAAAAATGTAGTAAATCTCCTTTCCCAATAACGCTGCTCATTTAGACTGCTATTTTGTCAATTAATGTCACAGTTATTTCAGAAATAATACATTTATGTTAATTACATTATCACTAGCTCAAGCCATCCATGTTCAAGATAAAGTAATTCTACATCAGTATCACTATATATATATATAGTTACGAATTTTGTAATTAGTCAGTGTTTGTTCTCTAAATTAATGTAAATATTATTGTTAAGCTCCATTACTTTGTTAATATTAGTTTTTGTTACATTGTCTCTGTTATTAAGGAAACCTGTCTATTATTTTTCATTGAATATCCACGGCAGTTTGGCGAAATATTAGAGTTATCGTCAAGATAATGTCACTTTTGACGACTAATTGGTCGCCAAATTTGGCGATATACCGCCAAGTTGGCGACAAACTTGGCGATTGTTGGCTATGGTTACCCTTTCCTCTCTATGGTAAACCCCTCCTTATAGGTATACTTATACATTGAATGTTATTCCGTGGTTTTCTGGATTTTTCTAGAAGCTTGTAGAAATTTCCAGTGCATGCTGCGAGGCTATATAAAGAGAGCGATACGAGCTATTGTTGTTATTATTTGTCAGTCAGTCATTGAGTGAACTACTAGACGATTATCTAAGCAGGTTTGCTTGAGTAATACGAATTATCTGCGCTGTATTGAACAGGATATAGTGCATTTCTGAAAATCTGGTGATATTTGTGTGTTCCAAAGACTCTGTAGCTGTGAAGTTTTGTAAATAAATTATTCTTTTTTTTTAAGAGACTGGAATTTGAATTTCACAAATCATAAAATCAGAACCCTGAAGTAAAATAAAATAAATTTGTTTTATTTGACTTGCATCCACTGTGCGGATGACTCTAGCAAAACAAAAGGTAGAAAGGCCTTCCCCCATATAAATATATTGTATAATATATATACATATATATATATATATATATATATATATATATATATATATATATATATGACTGAGAAAAAAATAAAATGTGACAGGTTGCTTAATCGCATCTTCAAGTAAAAGATAAGACTCTCGATATATCTTAATTACCAAAAAAGCTCAGCTGTTGTGACATACATATCTTGCAGAAAATATGCTACAACATTTGAAACATTCTTCAATAGTTTAAAGGCAGTTTCTTATTAAACATTCATTAGGTAACATTAATATAGAAAAAGTGCAGTACATCTCCTTGCTCAGTGACAATGCTCATAAATCTGTGTGCATTAATGATACATTTCCCTCATGAATCCTCTGACAGATAGCAAGATCCCCAAATAGGATTGTAAGAATATTTCTTTGAATACAATAACCAACGCCCTTCCGCAATATCTTTGTTCCATTTCCGATCACAATGAACGAGTGTATTTGAAAAACATATTACATTTAAGGTTAACCCTTTTGGATCCGACTTTTTTTTCATTTTTTAGATAAAAATACTTTTACGTTGGTTATATTAACATTAGCTTGTCAAATAGATTATTTAGAATTTAAAGAACAATTCATTCTTTGAAACATAATGAGTGTTAAATAAACTAAAACACTTTGTAAAAGCTAAAATACTAACTCACCATAAAATGGAAAATGAAAAATTGATACTACTTTATATTTTTTATGGTGATTTTACAAAGTGTTTTAGCTTATTTATCATTTATCGCCAGTATTTACGGTGTTTTTTCAGTATAATGAGTATTGTTGTTTTGCGAACAATTCAATTCATATTTATATGCTAATAAGCTAAGGAAGAATTTTTGGAGATGATAAAACATATTTCAACAATATTCAACTGATATTACAATTTTCTAATACTTCTTGAGCTTTATTATATGTGATTCTCTCATTAAAGTAAACTTTATTTTAAATTTAAAGCGTGAAATGTAAGTTTAAAATAATACATTGTAAACGATGCAAAGAGAATTAAGCAAATATTTATTATTATGATTATTAAATGCCAACACTTTTATGAAACCATATAGCAGATGCATAGATACGTACTAACGTTGTTACATGTAAATAGTATGAAAAGTATTTTCTAAAACATACCGTATTTACTCGTGTATAAGGCGCACTTTGTTTCCAAAACTCCTAGGTGCGCCTTATACACGGAATAATATTTTACTGATGGATGCAGTCGAACGATATACATATGAAACAAGAAATTATTGAAAGAAGATATTAAAACTCGAAAAATGTTACTTAATTGAAGTATTACTGCATATTTATTTCATTCCTTGCAGTTTTTTATACAACAATGACATTATCTAAACACTAATTAGCAATTATGTTTACCGTCACTCATTCCTATTTTCCGTCATTCTCTTACAATCCGAAGTCTGAAAATGCATTTTTGTCTTGTTTCTGGTATGGTGTAATGTTTGTTTTGACTTGTTTTTTTTTTTTTTTTTTTTTTTTTTTTATTTTTACTTTAATTCATTTGGTCATTCTTCATTAGCGTATCAAATTTATGGTGCGCCTTATATACGAGATTTTAAGAAATCGACATTTTTACTTGTAAAGTAGGGGTGCGCCTTATACACGCGTGCGCCCTATACACGAAGAAATACGGTAATAATAATGCTCAATTATAACACATGTACTGTTAATAGTACACCAGACCCGAATATGTTAATGATGCTACATTACAAAATTCAATTAAAGACATTTTCAATAATTGGATGTATCGTAAATGCACTAGAATTATTTTTAAATTTCATGATACAGTGTAAACACAATGTCTAGGTTTTTTATTTGAATATATGCTTGCTGGTAAACTTGTAAAATTAAAGTATTGTCATAAAATTTACACTCTTGAAAAACCTCACCTGTAACTATTGATTCGTGTCTTTAATCGAAGTACGTAATTTATCATCCCTTCAGAAACAAGAACAATTATGATAAATAGAAAATTATAAGGCTGAACCCAAATTGCCATGCTATAAATTATGTTATTCGCTTTTATAGAATCATATAAGTTATGTCAAGTACAAAAAGTTAGTACAAAAAATTTTAACAAAAACAAAATTATGTTATTTGTAAAAACACACAAAAATAATTATAATTTTATGATAAGGAAGATGTGAAATTTAAAAAAAAAGTTTTTAACTACGTTAGTGTTTTTTAAAAAAATGGAAAGGCTATAAAAAAAATTACCTTTAAATTTAATTTACCAATGATTTGTTCTATCTAAAAAGTTTAGTTCTTCTTAGCATTTTAGTTACTTATGCCAAAATGCAAGATAGCTTTTTTTCTTCCATTTAAATTTTTTATGATTTGCTTCACTTTGTTTCTTATTCAGTGATAAATAAATATATTATTAAAAGTAACAGATAAATTGAAATTTTTTGTTTAAAACAAAATGTTGCAAACAAAAATTTTTTAATTGTATTAACTGTTTATATGGAAACGTTTCAATTTTTTTATATAAAAGTTCTTCACGGAATTTCTTCACGGAAGAAATTCTAAACTTACTCTTTAAAAATATATGTTTAGATTTGTTGATAAATGTTTAGATTTGTTCTGTTACATTTTAAACATTTTGTAGAATACCCGCAACTGGATTAAATTAAATCCTTAAAGTTTAATTCGAATATAATTTTTGTAGGTATTTTGTTGACGTTATAATATGTTCTTTTATATAGATGTTTTGTAGACCTTATAATATGTTCTTTTATATAGATGTTTTGTAGACGTTATAATATGTTCTTTTCTCTATTAAAAATCTAATTTTTTTATACAATAATGTAAATAAATAAAGTTACTTTTTAAACAATTGTTTAAGTTTCTACATTTTGTAATTTATATTTTTGAATGTTTTCTCATATGCATTTTCTTATGATGATTTTAAAGATAACCATATTCCTTATATTCTATAGATCTGGAGAAAATTTCGGTTTTATTCAATTTTTTTTTTTTTACATCAATTAAATCTTTAAAGTTAAATAATGTTGCATAATACTTTTGTACTACGATATTTTCTTATGTTCAAAATCGTAGATTTTCCAATTTAAAAACTGAATTGAAATATGATAAATGGAAAAATATGTAATATATTGTAAAAATTAACTAATTTTTTATTAATTGTTTTGTATTTATGTTTTTAATGTCTAATGATATATTACGAGGAATGTTATTAATAACATTTCAACATTGCTGTAATGATATTTTAAAACTAACTATTATAACGGGAATTCGTATTTACATTAAACCCTTAAAATTAAATCACTTCAAGTAATATATTTATATAAATGATAATATCTTTTATAAACACATAATTTCTAATTTCATTTTTAAATTTAAATAAGATTATTTAAATAGAAATAATAAAGTAATGTTTTTAAAGAATTAATTAATTTTCTACTTTATATTTTTTTACTTTATATATTTGAACGTCTAACAATATATATTTTTGTGATAATTTGAAAGATAAACGGATTATTCGTATCCTATATGGGTAAATTATTAGTTTTGTTCAATTGTATTTTGACTATTCTGTAAAATCTCAGGTATTTGATCACATTAAATCATTCAATGCAATATTTTTCTATATGTTATAATACGTCTTATATGCTAAAAATATAATTCGCAATTCCAAATCTAAATTTATGTAATGATAACTGAAATTAGAAATAAATTAATGTTTTTATACAGTTAATTAAATTTTTACATGCCTCAATTTGAATTTTTGGATATCCATGCTGCTATATGTAAAAAGTTATTAAGTAACATTGTAACATTAGTATATTCAAATTATAAATGTAACTATTATAACTCCAATGCATATTCTCCATACATTTGCTGCATTATTATTATTTTTTTATTTATGTTGCCCTACTATCACTAGTTATATTTACAATGTGTTCTAAAATTTTGATGGACAAAACCCGTAATCATTGTTCCGGAAAATAACCTATTTTACTCCATTTATTTTCAAATATTCAAATGGGAAGAAAAAGAAGATTAAACAAAATATACGTTCACATAAATACAAATGCACATATCGCAGTATATATTTTTGTATATATATATGCAATTTACGAAATCTAAAAGTATGGCATATATTTCTTTCTCTTTCCACGTGCGATTAAGTTTGAGATTTATGGTAATATATAAATATTTTATATCTAAAGAATAAAATATTTTGTTTTAAGAAATAGAAAATATGAATTTATTTATCTTTGAATTCGTTTCAATGTTATAAATTGGAAAAAGTAGATACGAAATAAGATATAGACAAATTTTTATTTCCTTTTTATTTTGGAGAAAATGTTCACTCACCTGTAATGCTGTTTTGTGAAAAAACACATATTTGAAATGTTTCAGAATTTAAGGAAAAAAATCATGAATATCGATACATACATTTTCTTAGGGAAAAAAAACTAGGCATTTTTAGAAGACGGTCATAAGTATATCTAACATAAATTTACCATAAAATGAATCAAATTGATTTACTTCTTTGTGAATTGTCTAAGTTTCATTTTAATAAATTTTTATTGGTTGTCTTTTAAATACATAATAGATTGTTTGCTATGCGCTAAAATGAAGATTTTTTTATGGGGAGGATAAATTAAATTCAAACACATATAAAAAACACTTATTAACAATATTTATACTATATAAGAAATTTCTCAAAAAGTTAAGTAAGTTTATTTTGATTGGTCATGAACATTGAAATTCAAAAATTCTCATCTTCCAGCATCTACACAATAAATAAATAAATAAATAAATAATGATAATAATAATCCACAGTTACATTTGATAAATATTTTTAGAGGCTTCAGAGATAATAACTGAGGGGTTCAATGCTCGTTTGTTAAAAAGAGTAGCAAATTAAGAACAGCAAAAATCGTGATATCTAAAAATGCGAAATAGACCTTTATAGATTTTCCATGCTTTTATAGTATGATTGTGAATTTTAAGCTTACTCGAGATTCTATTTCTAACAATTCAAATAATAAATAAATAGATAAATTAAAATAAGTAAATTAAAATGCGGACACCAAAAATATTGAGATTTATCTCAGATATACCTATTCTTGACCAAAAAAAAAAGTTTTCCAAATGGATAAAACAGAAATGGTTAGCAAAAAGTGTATTTTTAAAGGTATTCCTAGGATTTTATATAAAAAATAATAAAACAGTTTTAGCATATTATGGATAACTTTAAAGCATAGACTATTTAATTAGATAAAATCAAGCATAAATGTTACTCGTGATCAGAGGCTTCCGTGCAGTAAGTACATGAATTATTCATTGTATTATTAAAAAAAGTTGTTGTTAAAAAATAATAAGATTTAAAAAAAAAACAGTACAACGTAGAGTTGGGTCTAGCTGTATATTTTAGAAATGTATTAATGGACATACCATAAAATTTGTAAGAGAAAGAAAAGCCTAAGCAACATTAAGTACTAATACTCTCAGTAACTTTTTTTTAAATCTTATTCTAAACAATTTGTGATTAACTTAATTCGGTACTAACAATAAAAATTCTGTGTATTTAAACTTCATTTGACCTTTCACAAAACAACGTACAACGTTGTAATTAACTTTTTTTTTTTTTTTTTTTTTTTTTTTTTTTTTTTTTTGCTTCAAAGAATATAGAATATAGAAGGTCGCAAAATCGGAACACCGTCTTGGTCCGCGTTGCGTTTTTTCAAATATTTTTTTTTTATTTACTTTTAAAGATGCTACAGTCGTATTGAACGATACACTCAAAGCAAACTAGTCTCGAAATGATCTAAAAGATAAATGTTCTGTTTTTTTCATTAATAAAATGAAAATACTTATTATTGGTATAAATAAACCTTTTTTAAACAATTTTTTCTTCTTTATGTGGAGTATGCTTTATGTAATTTTTTTTCTAATATATTTTCTCTAATATAATAGACAAAAACAAAATGGGTCTGACAAATGGGTTCATGGAAAAATTAGATTATTTTATAAACATTTCTAGTTATGCCAATAATGCAATCTTCTATTTAACATTTAAAGATGCAAAAGAAGGTAGAAACAAAATACAGTACAATATTTTTAATTAAAATAATTTCTTTACGAACCAGAAATAATTAAAAATCCTCTAATCGATATGCATCTTATCTCCATATGTTTTTTAAATTTCAATTGTAATTATTAAATAGTTTTTAATGATTATAATAAGGTCTTTATAGTTTCTGATATTACTTTCACAGATTTAGATTAGTTTTTTAAAGGATTACCAATTAGGAAACGTCAAAGTGAGAGTTCACCTTTCAAACATTTTTTTTTCTTCTTAAATATGGTTTACGAGGTAAAGTCACTGTATTCTAATTTCAAACAAAAAGTGCATTAAAAAAACTGCATATTTAATTAAATTTTTCAAAAAGTTTAGAAAAATTTGAATTTTCTAAATATTTACAACTTTTTTTAAATATTAATATTTTTGCCCCATCTTACGTTTATAGATTTTTAAATGTGTGTTACACAAGACTGTGTATGAGTTTTTCTAAATATTTAATATTACATTAAATATATATTTTTTTATAGATGTATGTAGTGTAAAACTGTGAACACTTCAATATTCATATACATTTATCAACAATAATAATAATAATAATAATAATAATAATAATAATAATAATAATAATAATAATAATAATGATAATAATAATAATAATAGTAATAATAATAATAATAATAATAATAATAATAATAATAAAAATAATAATAATAATAATAATAATAATAATAATAATAATAATAATAATAATAATAATAATAATAATAATAATAATAATAATAATAATAATGATAATAATAATAATAATAATAATAATAATAATCTAAAGGCTAATTCCGTAAGCAGATTTATCGCATATATATAAGGTACATGTGCAAAAAATTTTAAATATGTCTTTCAAATTCAAAAAAATGACTTTGCATATCAAAACATGAAAGTAAAAAAAAAATTGAATATGGAAAAGGAACATACTGCATGTATTATTTTTAAAAAATTTCTAATATACGATTTATGTTTTTTTCATTCTATCACAAGTTTTTAGATGTGCGGTGAAATACGCTTATTTTACAGCAAAATTTACTATATATCGCGATATAATTGCCGTGTTGGTAAAAACGATTTTCCAAAATATTCACAATTATACAAGTTTCCACATAACATTTAGTTTTTTTTTGGTTGTTGTTAATTTTGAAGTAAGTTGTCCGCTTAGATAAATATCCACAAGTTAAAAGTCTTTTTTTATATAGAAATTTCCTTTAATGTTTCTTCTTTCATTTAAAAAAAAATGTATTATTGGGATTCAAAAAATTTCTCTTTTGCATTCAGGAAACTTATTGAATGCAATTTCAAACAGAATGAATATTTTTCCTATTCTAAAACCAGATAATATAAGAATGAAAGATGTATTCATAAATGGACTTTTTTGGGGACACATTTAGTCTGAAAAGAGAATGTAGATTTCCATTTTGTGTAATATTAAAAGAGTTGTTTCTCTACTCGACTATAAAAAAGGAAAAAAGAACACAAATTTTCAATACTATAATGCACTTGTAAAAGATTCTTTTATATTCAAAGATATGTGAAACATGAATATAAAAAGCCTGTTCAACGATCCTTGACTAAATATGAAATTTAATGCTTAAATATGTTTTTCAAATGAGAGAAATAACAAACATTACATTTTAAAGTAATAAGAAATCAATGTATTTTTTTATAGTACATATTGACGTATGGAAGACTAAATGAAAATGCATGTATTATTTAGATTATTTTACTTTTAACTGCTATGTTAGATGAAAACATCCTTAATAAATCGAAAACTGTGCATATGTAAATAATGTGCATTTGCATTATAACTAATTTTATAAATATTCAGTTATTAGTGCAATATAGCTATTCCATTCTTATACCAAAATGCATTAATACAAAGTAAATTTACGATTGCATATACTAAATTCAGTAGTATGGAAATAATATGACTTAAATAGAAATTTTAAATAGAATGTATTAAGTATGTATGCATATCACAATGTACAATACATCGTGATATAATTGCCGTATTGGTAATGATGATTTTTCAAAATATTCATAACTATACAAGCTTCCGTTTAATATTTTAAAAGAACTATCTCTTTTTTGATCAATTTTGAAATAAACTGTCCCCTTAAATAAGCTTCCTTCTTTTCAAAGTTTTTTTTATACACATTTTTTTCAATGTTTATCCTTTTATTTCCTAGAACAATGTGTTATTGGGATTCTAGACATTTCTCTTTTGCATTCAGAAAATATATTGAAAGCAATTTCCCTCAAAATAGATATTCTTTTACCTTAAGAAACAAGCAATAAAAAGGATGAAAGATGCATTCAAAAATGGACTTTTCCGTTTAGTATGAATATTTTAAATTGAAAGTAGATTTCCATATTCTGTAATATTAAACAGTTGTTTCTGTGCTCTATTACAAAAAAGGAAAATAGAGCGCAATTTTCAATACTGTAAAGCGATTGTAAAAGCTTTTTTTTTATGTTCACTGATATATGAAATATGTATAAAAAAGGTGTGTACAAAACAGCTCGAATAAATGTGAAGGTCAGCGCCTAAACAAGTTCTTCAAAGAAGGTAAATAGCATGTAACATAATGTTATCCTTTATATCAATAAGAAACTTATGTATAATTTTACATAGTATTTTAATGTATAGAAAACTAAACGATAATACGTGAATTACTTAAATTATTTTTCTATTTTTAACTGCTACGTTATGTAAATATAACTTTAATAAATCAGAAATTGTACGGTAAATATGTCAAATAAAGTGCATTTGTACTATAACTATTTTTTATAAATATTCAGATATTGATGCAATAGCTGTTGCGTTCTTGTACAAAAATGCTTAAAGACAAAGCTTATTATAAAAGTATATATAAATTCAGTAATATTGAAATAGTATGACATAATTTCGAATAGGATGCATTGTCTATGCATGTATAGCAAAATTACCGTATATCGCGATATAATTGCTATATTGATAAAAACGATGTTTCCAAATATTGAGAATTATACTAGCTTCCATTTAATATTTTTAAATAAAATCATTTTTTTCCATCAATTTTGAAGTAAACTGTCCTTTTAAATAAACATCCACATTTTAAGGTCTATTTTTATTCAGAAATTTTCTTTAATGCTTCTTCTTGTATTTCCGGAAACAATATATTTTTGTGGCTCTAAAAATTTCTCTTTTGCATTCAGAGAACATTTGAATGCACTTTTATACAGAATAGATATTTTCCTATTTCAAAAAACAGATAATAAAAAGGATGAAAGTTGCATGCAGAAATGGATTTTTTAGGGGACATTTTAGTCTGCAAATTTTAAAGTGAAAGTACATTTCTAATTTCTCTACTATTGAAGCAGTTGTTTCTCTGCTCGATTTCAAAAAAAGAAAATAGAGCATAAATTTTTAATGCTATTTTATTTGAAAATAGTATTGCAGCATTTACTTGTAAAATTTGCTTTTATGTTCAGGGCTATATAAAATATGGATAAAAAAAGCCAATTCAAATAGTTCGATTAAATATGAAGGTCAATAAATGAACATGTTTTTCAAATAAGAGAAATAAAAAAAGTTATATTTTAAAATAATAAGGCATTAAGATGCGATTTTACATTACATATTAAAAGGGCTCAGGGGTTGAAAACCTTTCAAATAATCGATTTTTTATGATCTAATTTGATTATTCATTTAATTCTTAACTCTATGCAAAAAACCGCATAAATATATTTGCATTTAAAACGGAGTTATAAGCATTTATGTATCAACACTTTCATAGCCGCATCAATATAATTTCAACTGTAATATATTTTAGATAGTTTAATATTTTAAGTATTTTTAATGGAAAAAAATTGTATTTTTTAGGATTTTTTTAATTTTCAATTTTGAAAGATTTTTGTAAAAATGTTTTAATTAAGTGATAGTTATATCTTTAATTCATAATCTAGATAATTATGTTATATGCATGCAAAAAAAAAAAAAAAAAAAAAAAAAAAAAAAAAAAAAAAAAAAAGCCATTTTATTAAATAGTTTTTTTTTTTTTTTTTAAATCTTGGCGTTAGTCGTCAAAAATCAAGTTTTGAGAAACCAGGACTTAAAATTGAAATTATATGGATGCGACTATGTAAATATTGATACATAAATGCTTATAACTCCGTTAAAAATGCTAACATTTTTATGCGGTTTTTTACATTGAGTTAAGAATTAATTGAATAAACTAGATACTAAAAAAATCAATTTTTTGAAAAGTTTTCAACTCCTGAGCCCCCTTAACATATAGAAAACTAACTGAAAATACGAGTATTCTTAAAGTTATTTTTCTTTTAACTCCCACATTTAATCCTTAATAAAATTGAAATTGTACATCAAATATGTCAAATTAACTGCGTTGGTACTATAAATAATTTTATAAATATTCAGCTGTTGGTGCAATTGCTGTTGCAATTTTATACAAAAATAAATTAATACAAAGTTTATTACGATAGTATACATTAAATTCAGTAAAATGGATATAGTATGACTCCATTTTAAATAGGGTGTATTATGTATGTATGCATAGCAAAATTTACAATACATTGCGGTATACTTGCCATATTAGTAAGAACTATGTTTCAAAATATTCAAAATTATACAAGCTTCCATTTAATATTTGTAAAAAAAAAAATAAATTTTTAGATCAATTTTGAAGTAAACTCTCCGCTTAAATAAACGTCATATTTTAAAAGTCTGTTTCAGTGGCAGAGAGATTCTGCTCTCGAAAGTAGTAGACGGCAGGGTCTAGGCTCAAACACGATCGTGAACATCGACCTGATTGTTGGAAGTTTCCAGTGTTTTTCTTCGAACCTTGGATTTTCTTGCATAAATACGGATTAATTTCCCTTAGAAAAACCCCACGAAGTGCAGCACACCCTCTTAGGGCTCATATCCATTGTGTCGTCACAATTGGCAGTCACAAATACAACCAATCTTATAAGTCTATTTTTATGTAGAAATTGTCTTTAATCTTTCTTCTATGTTTTGAAACAATGTATTATTCGGATTCGAAAAAAATCCTCTTTTACATTCAGAAAACATATTGAACGCACTTTTCCCACATAATATGTCCTTTTCTACTTCAAAAACATATAATAAAGGGATAAAAGTTGTATTCATAAATAGACTTTATCGGGGACACATTTAGTCTGAACATTTTAAACTGAAAGTAGATTTCCATTTTCTATAATGCTAAAGCAGTTATTTCTATGCTCGAGTACAAAAAAGGACCATAGAACACAAATTTTCAATACTGCTACACCCTTGTAAAAGCTGGTTTTATGCTCAGGGAAATATGAAATATGGATCAAGAAAGCCTGCTCATAGTTCGATTAAATACGAAAGTTAGTACTTGAACATGCTCTACAAATAAGGTAAATAGTATATAAGTTAATGTTATCTTTTAAAACAGTGAGACATTAATCTACAATTTTACATTATGCTGATATATAGAAAATTAAATGAAAATACGTGTATTATTTAGACTATTATTCCTTTTAACTGCTACGTTCGATGAAAACATCCTTAAAAAGAGTCAAAGTTGTCAAAAAAGTATCTTTGTACCGTAACAAATTCTATAAATAATTCAACAGCTGTTATACTCTAATACATAAATTCATTAATATAAAATTTACCACGGTATGGATTATTAAATTTATTAATATGGAAACAAGACGACTCAAATTCAAATAGCATTTATTACGTATGCATGTATAACAAAATTTACAATATAACGCGATATAATTGCCTTATTTGTAAAAATGATGATACAAAATATACACAATTATACAGTTACCATTTATTTTTTTAAAATAAAAATCACCTTTTTTTTGTCAATTTTGAAGTAATCTGTCCCTTTAAACAAACATTCACATTTAAAGCTATTATTTTTCAGAAATTTTCTTTAATGTTTCTTCTTGTATTTTCGGAAACAATGTATTATTGGGTTTCTAAAAATTTTTCTTTTTGATTCAGAAAACTTATTGAATGCACTTTCCCTCAGAATAGATATTTTCCTACATCAAGGAATAGATAATAAACAGGATGAAAGATGTATTCAGAAATGGACTTTTTAGGGGACATTTTAGTCTGAAAATTTTAGTAAAAGCAGAATTCTATTTTCCCTAATATTGAAGCATCTGTTTCTCTGCTCGAGTTCAAAAAAAGAAAATAGAGCATAAATTTTCAATACTATTATGCGCTTGTAAAAGCTGCTTTTATGTTTAGGGGTGTATGAAATACGGATAAAAAAAACCCGGTTCAAATAGCTCGATTAAATATGAAGGTCAATACTTGAACATTTTCCTCAAATAAAAGAAATAACAAATTTTATATTTTAAAATAACACGGCATTGATATATTATTTTATATTACATATTAACTTTGAAAACTAAATGAAAATACATTTATTATTTAAATTATTTTTCCTTTTAATTACTAAGTTTGTTGAAAAAATCTTTAATAAATTGGAAGCTGTGAGCCAAATTTGTCAAATGAAGTGAGTTTGTACTATAACTAGTTACACAAATATTCAAATGTGGGTGCAGTAGCTGCCGCCCTCTTATCCAAAAATCCATTTATATAAAATTTATTACAATAGTACCTCTTAAATTCAGTAATATTAAAATAGTATGACTCCATTTTATACAGTACGTAATCACAATGGCAAAGAAAAATCATTACTATCATGAAATATCACCGAATTAATTACGTATGGTATCATTTAAAAAATGATTTTTTTCAATATTTTTTAAAGTTTTGATTCGATTTTCATAAATTTAAAAATGACTCAAGGGTATTCTACGACGATTACATATGTTAAATTTCAAATATTTTTGAGCTGTTATATGCTTACAGACAGATAGATGGATTGACCAGTAGAGGACTATAGATGCTGCGCATTCATATAATTACGAAATCACCTCAAAAGGTTTATCGCCTATTTCACTTTTTTTTTAAATCAAAAATCTAAATAATGTCATAAATTACCTTTTAATAAATAATACAAAGAATCTATTAAATACATTCGACAACGATTACACAGTATTTAAGAGGACTATAAAAATAACTATAGCATAAAAGAGTAAAATTATTAATTATGACCACAAATAAAAGATTTATTTATTTATTTAAATGAAATAATTTTTCTTCTAATTAAAAACAAAATTGTAGTATAAACATAATTGTAGCAAGAAATCGTAAAGTGACCGTAAATAAAACAGTTTTTATTTAAATAAATAGAACAACTATTCATCTAATTTTAAAACGAAACACACAAAATTTAAGTAGCTAGACATGAAAATTTATGAAAGGCTTTTCATCAGAACACCATTTGTAATTTACTATTAATTATGATACCCAAAGTTAATGTAAAATATCTTTAACTGTCTCTTTATTCATTTTAAGTTGATTTATGAGAATATGAAGTATCATATCTCCAAGAAATTATGAGCATAATGCTTTTGAAGATTATCTAATAAATCTTTACATGCAACTGAAATGATAAATTAGAATTTGAACATGTCAACGTTGTAATTCATAACTATCGAATATCTTTATTTATTCAGCTCCTGGCTTATGAGATTTAGTGATAGATCTGTACACAATTCCATTTCAGTATTATTAATTATGCATGCTTATAATATCTAAATAAATAATTAATAACAGTCTTCAACCAAAATATTTGTTAAGAGAAAAACTTAAAGATCTAAAAAAATGCTCCATTTAAAAGAATATAAGTAAAAGAATATAGGAAAAGCCGTTGGATTGTCAATATGTTTAAAATATCCCTTGTGTAGATTTCTTGTTTTTAAAGTCCTAAAATCCGATTACTTGCTTAATTTTATATAGTAAGCCTCAAACTTTCCATCAGATTTGAAAAAAAAAAATCTTCAAATATTTTATACATTAAATTTCAACAGATTTTATCTATTATATGTGGACAGACAGATCGACAAATGACGAGAATGACTATAGATGCCACGTACTTATGTAATAATGAAACAACCAAAAAAGGTGTTTCAGTTATTTCCCTTATTTTCACTTATTAGAATCGAAAATCTAAATAATGTCATAAATTACCTTTTAATAAATATTTTAAAAACTTTAATAGATATATACAACATGGATTACAAAATATTAAAGAAGAGTATAAACATAATTGTAGCAAGAAATCGTAAAATGGCCGTAAATAAAACAGTTTTTTATTTAAATAAATAGAACAATTCTTCATCTAATTTCAAAACGAAACACAAAAAATTCATGTAGCTAACCATGAAAAATTATGAAAGGCTTTTCATCAGAAGACCATTTGTAATTTACTATTAATTATGATACCCAAAGTTAATGTAAAATATCTTTAACTGTGTCTTTATTCATCTTAAATTGATTTATGAGCATAGGAAGTATTTTATCTTCAAGAAATTTCGAGCATAATGCTTTTGAAGATTATCTAATAAATCTTTACATGCAACTGAAATGATAAATTAGAATTTGAACATGTCAACGTTGTAATTCATAACTATCGAATATCTTTATTTATTCAGCTCCTAGCTTAAGAGATTTAGTGGTATATCTGTACACAATTCCAACTAAGTATTATTAATTATGCATTCTTATAAATTGTTAAATAAATAATTAATAATAGTCTTGTTTCATGATATTTGTAAAGAAAATATGTATTAAGATAAAATAAAATTTTCCATTTAAAAAAAATAATTAAGAGAATATAGGATTAGCAGGAAATTTGTGACTATGTTTAAAAATTCCTGGTGCAGATTTCTAAAATGTGCTTACTTACTTGATTGTATATAGTAAGCCTCAATCTCTCCACCAGTTTTAAAAAAATTCTGCAAAGATTTTTTATGCTAAATTTTATCAGATTTACACTGCTATATGTGGACAGACATATATGCTACGTACTTATATAATAATGAAATCACCTAAAAAGATATTCCTGTTATTTCAACATTTTTCAATTATTAGAATCGAAAATCTAAATAATGTCATAAATTGCCTTTTAATAATTATTTTAAAGAATTTATTAAGTATATACAACACGGATCACAAAATATTAAAGAAAAGTATAAACATAGCTATAGCATAAATGAGTAAAATAATTTTCACTATTAAAATAAAAAATCTAAATAAAGTCATAAATAACCTTTCTATAAATATTCCAAAGAATCCATTAAATATATTAAACACGGATCACAAAATATTAAAGAAAATTATAAACATAGCTGTAGTATAAAAGAATAAAATAATTAATTATGACCGAAAATAACTCAATTTTTATTTAGATAAAGGAAACAATTATTCATCTAATTTCAGAACGATTTACATAAATTTTATTTAGCTAGACATGAAAATTTATGAAAGGCTTTTACATCAGAATACCATTTGTAATTCACTAATAATTATGATACCCACAATAAATGTACATTATATTTAGCTATATCTATATTAATCTTAAGTTGATTTATGAGTATAGGAAGTATCATATCTTCAAGAAATTATGAGCATAAAGCTTTTGAAGATTATCTAATAAATCTTTACATTCAACTGAAATGATAATTTAGAATTTGAACATGTCAACGTTGTAATTCATAACTAGCGAATATCTTTATATATTCAGCTCCTGGCTTATGAGATTTAGTGATATATCTGTAATCAATTCCACTTAAGTGTTATTAGTTATGCATGCTGATAAATTGTTAAATAAATAATTAATAAAAGTCTTGCTTCAAGATATTTGTAAAAGAAACAAAAAATAAAGATAAAATAAAATGTTCTATTTAATAGAATGTAATTAAGTGAATATAGGATATGTTTAAAAAAATATATGTGCAGATTTCCCATTTTTTTTTAATTCTGAAATACGTTTACGTACTTAATTGTATATCGTGTACCTCAATCACTCAATCAGATTTTTTAAAAACTTACCATACACAAACATGTCGGAAATTGCACTCCAAGCATTGCAAATGAGCTGCTTTCGTACTATAAAGATATTTTTAAAATATTCAGGTCTTGGTGTAATATTATACAGTACTTATACAGTATAGTACAGAAATACTTTGACTGTGCTACTTGGTTATTCCGTCAAACAACGGAATAACCAAGCCAAACTTTTAAGGCCAAATTTGTCACCAAACTATAAGATTAAATTCTATAGTGGATGATTATAATGTCACATTCAATGACATTTAATACAGTACACGTGTATAAAACGCCTTTACATGCTTTTTATTTCGTATTTTTATCTATATTTTTATTAATTATTTGACTATTTTTTTTTTTGTTTTTTTTCGTTATTTAAAATAAAAAGTATGTCAATATGTATAATTTGGCTGTTTGGCAATTCGTATAATTTTGGCGAAATTGGTCGACGGGATAACCAAGTAATACCCTTCTATGTGTACCTGTGTATTTTATCTGCTTTTTATTATACAGGAGGTAACCTGTCTTAAACTCAGCAATGGGTATCAATTTCATAAAACGTGATTTTGTTTAATATAATTAAAACTCATCCTAAACAATATCCTCCCCCTGTACCATTATGTAATGGAATATTTTTGTGTGTCCCTTTAAATTAATAACAAATATCCTTTGCACCACAGATTGTACAGATTGCATATTTTAGTATACAGGTCTTAGATTCATATCAGTTTTATTATGTTCGGAAGAGTGTGATATCATTAAAATGTACTTGAAACTATTTTTTCACATTGGATGTATTGTAACGGAATACTTTTGATTGTATCTGCAATTAAAGTATACATCCGATTTTCATTAAATTTGAAAGGACTCGACAAAATTATGCAACAATTATATTTTTTCAATTTAAAATAATTTTATTGCGTAGTTTTTCTGTGTTATAGACGTAAAGACGGATAAACTGAACGACAACTATAGGTGTTACGTATTTACATAATTACGAACGCACCTAAAAACACACAAAAAAAGTAAAATAGATAAATCTTAGCACTCAATTATCCTATTTTATATAAGTGGATACAACATATTTAGCATTCAAAATTCATGCTATTCTTTGTTTGGTAGAGGTATGTTGTACGGATCTATAGCTTCTAACGTATTAAGAGATATTTGCCTATGTGTAAAAGCTTCAACTATCCTTCGTTTTACTTTAAAGTTCACAAGACAGTTTTTGGCAGTCAGAACTTGCAGTTGATGGTTTTCGCTGTACTTGTATCTAATTATTAGGGATTGACCGAAACATATTTTTAAGGCCGAAATCGAAACCAATTTTTAGCAATATTTTATAGGATTTTAGGTCGAAAAGGAAAACGTAAAGAAAAATGTCCATGTTTTAAAATTATTAATTAATTATACGTTTAAATAAACATGTGACCCAAATCGGCCTTCCGTGCTTCTGACGAAAACTGTTTATTGCTGTGCAAAATATAGCTTAATTATTTCATCAATGACACAAAATGATTATGCAAATTTTATTTAACGCATTTTTTTTTGTTATCAATACCTCGCTTTATCTTTTTTATAATTATTATAAATGATCAACTGTTATACTACAATTTAATCAAACAATTTTCGGAACACTTCTGTTGTTTTTGACTAAAAAATTGTCATTTTTGCATAATCTGTAGCTGTTAATGGTCAAATAAAAGAAATATTCAAAGTTTAATTGTTTTACTTGCTTTAAAATTTGCTTTCACATTTTGAGTTGCTCATTACTGATGATTATAAACAGAGAGGTTCATAGCAATACCAATGGAGTATCTCATTTTAACCGATATAGCTCAAATAAAAGAATAATGTTAAAATTTTTCGAAGGACGAAACAGGTTTTATGAAGCAGATATTTTCGGTCCAGCCAAATTTTTAAAAATATTTTTGTCGAAAACGAAATCAAAAACGTATTTGTGGTCGTGTGGAGATGATATATCTAGTTTATTAAGCTAATTAGATATTGGTTGATTATTTACAGCGATATTTAACACTAAAACAGCCGAGTATTTTACTAAAATTTTGTAAAAAGTGTATCGCACCAGAATTTTATTTTTAAACTATTTAACTTATTCATTTAGTCTATTTTTGTACTGCATATATTTAGTACATCTTATGAAAAAACGTCTGGTTCGAATCGACTATTATCATTCTGGCAGAAGTCATTTTGACCTGTAATGGCGGTTTTAGTGTTAAGTTCGACTTCTACGTGCAGATTCCAAAATTTTTAAGAAATCAGTGACTTTTTAACCCAAATATACCAGTCGCCACTAGGGCTTAATTTCTAAGAAAAATCGAGATACAACGCAGATTTCGTTAAAAGATCACAGAAAAAGTTTTATTTTTAATTTTAAATTTTTTATCATATTTTATCAATTTATCCTAAAAAAGTCGACACATTCATCAAAAAATTGCTCAAAAACGTGATTTTTGTCTAATATAGCGGAAAAAAACGCAAGTTTAATTCAAGAATCGTTGAAAAACACGCGAGTTTTGTCAGGGAACCGCAACAAAACGTGGGTTTTTCGTCAGAGGATTGCGGGAAAACGCCATTTTCGTTAAATATTCGTGGAAAAAAAATAAATTTGCCACAAAGACGCCAAAGTGGCCAATTTAATTACATAAGACGGTGACTTGTATACCAAAGGTTGGTCGCTAAGTCAAAAACTTTTATCGCCATATAACATCTGGAGTCCGTAAATCTGCATTTATAATCTCAAAGTTATTAGTGAATATCGTTTTAATAGCCACTCTTCGATACATTTTTTAACTTTAAATTTAAAAATTGTTTTACTGAGTATTTATTCAAAGAATAGATTACTTTTAAATGTAGAATATTACAAGCCAAATTAAAAAGATCCATCGCTGTTTTTTCATATTTTTATTAAAATAATCCGAAAAATAAAATCAGAGTTTGTCTCAATTATAACGTTGCAATACTGATGGGGATTTCATAAAATTAAAGGTGATACACAAATTAATCTGTTTCTTCCTTCTTTTTTAACCAATTTAAAGAATACATTTAAAGAATACATAATTAAATACACAATAAACTTTTTTTTGCAAGTAAAGATAGATGTAGTTAAGCAGGTACAAAACTGCTGCGTGTTGTGGTTACTCTTAACCACTGCCATATTTTTATTTAATTTAATTTATCGTCTATTTTTGTTTTAATCTTTATTCATTTATTATAAAATTTGCATTCTAAAAATTATCTTCATTCTCGCATTTTTTAATCTCTCCTGTAAAGTTCTTTTTCTAACCTAACTTTTTGTTGATTTCAAAATGTTGAAATCAGTTTGAATTTTGTTCCTTCCGGTTGTGGAATTTTCCTGTGTTTTCTTGAATGTTCGATGGGGTGTGTACTTCCGTTTTATTGCCCCTCCTATTGCCCAATCAGATGCTATTCTTTTGATTCGTAATTTAAAAATAGGTGAGTCCTTATATACATAAGCCCCACCAGTGGCCGAGAGGTACGGACCACTCAACTGATAGACGGCAGGTGCTGGGTTCGAACCCAATCGCGGCTGTCGGCCTAACTGTTCGGAGTTTTCGTGGTTTTCTTCGAACCTTGCGTAAATACGGGTTAGGTTCCCTCAGAATGACCCCCACGAAGGGCACTCTTCCTGGTCCTATATCCCTAGTGTAGATAATCGGACGACAAAAATACACCAATACACACACCTTATATACGTTTTTGGATCCGCATCTTTCTGGCGATATAAAAGATTATTCTTAAAAATGCAATTTCCCTATTAATGGCGAAGCTCTTGGACTCTTTATTTTATCGCCACTCCTTTAGCCCTGCCAGTTGGCGTATTTTTGAATTTATGGCAACCCCTCCCTTCTTCCCTTGGCTGCAGCTTTCGCTTCTGCGCAGAAGTCAGCAGACGTCAGCAGAAGTCGGTAGTGAACGATACAGAACTCCTGCGGTGATGGTGTGTGTGGAATGCCTGCTAAATTGTTCCGTTTTGTGATTAAAGGTTAGTATTCTTATATAAAAAGATGTGATTTTTCTTAAAAAATCAAGGAAACGAATTATTTCTTCGTGGAGACGTCTAATGATTTATTCATCCATAAAAAATACTACTTATGACACCAAAGAAATATTAGGAATAGTAATATATATTCGAATTGAGAGAATGTTTTGTTTCTTGAAATAATGATTTTTCAAATTATTGGAATGTCAATTCTTATAGAATTTCCGTTCGTGGTAGGTTTTTGCTCTATACTGAATGAGCACACCTTTGTTTATTGTGTTTCAACATTTTACCCCTAACTCTCCAATGGAAAGAAAAATGGCATAATTATTTGGAAAAGAGTATTATGTTATTATAAATTTGTATAAGTCCAGTGAGCCTTTTAGGGCCGGGCTCTAAAAACAAGAGAGCTGTGGCTAGTTACAGTTCTTATATCCTCTAAAATGAGAATTTATTTATTTTCATTCATAAAAAAAATAATAAAGAATTTCCTTTTGCAAGAAAATTCTCCGTGCCTTTTTTTTTGTCTGTATGTATTCTCATGATAACTGAAGTCTCAGCAGGTAAGCTTTATTTTATTATTCAATTATTTTTTCCTGCACATTTCTAAAATTGTTGAAATTTGTCGATCAATGTCAAGAGGTCTTTTGCGGCCAAATTAATGCAATGCACTCATACGATCACTTTTTCCTTTTTCGGAACGTCTTTAGAAACGAAACGTTCCAAATAAACACAACACTGCGTTGAGCTCATTCAAATTTAATTTCATTCTAACATTTATACTCTTTACAACAGTCTCTTTACGCCATACAACAGTCCGTAAATGTGCATTTAGAATCTCAAAGTTATTAGTGAATATCGTTTTAATAGCCATTCTTCTATACATATTTTAACTTTAAATTTAAAAATTGTTTAACTGAGTATTTATTCAAAGAATATTATACTTTTAAATGAAGAATAGTACAAGCCAAATTAAAAATCTCCATTGTTGTTTTTTCCATATTTTTATCAAAATAATCCGAAAAACATTGTCTCAGTTATAACGTAGCAGTACTGATGGGGATCTCATTATATTAAACATAATACAGAAATTAATGAGTTTCTTCCTTCTTTTTGATCAGTTTAAAGAATAACAATACATTAAAAACTAGTTTTTTTGCAGGTAAAGGTAGATGTAGTTAAAGGGATACAAGACTGGTGCGTTACGCCCATTCAAATTTAATTTCAATCTAACATTTATACTCTTTTATTATATGTAATGAATTTTAAACAAGTGAGTATATATTTTTTAAATTCAGGTGTTTGATAAAACTGTGCAAGAACATTACAGAAGTTAGAAGTGTCTAAGTTTTTTAGCAATCCGAAAAAATATAGTTTTCAGCTAAAAATTTCATTATACCTAAATTGGAACCATAAACTCCATTAACACCAAAAGTGCTCGAGTGATTAATATATATATATATATATATATATATATATATATATATATATATATATATATATATATATATATATATATATATATGTCTACGGTAGAGCACAAAAACAAGATTATATGTGGCAGACCGTTAAAAAAATGATTACTTCCAAAAAAATAATAATAATATAATTAATGAATGCAGCAGTTTAAAAAGTTAAGAGAAGACACGACTGGGACACCACGCAAATTTAAGTTTATTTTACTCTAAAGTTTTACGCTTATTTACTATACGTAAATAAATTTTACCCAAACATGTATACAGATAATTTAATTCATGTGTTGGATAAAAGTGCGCAAGAACTTTACAAAAAATAGAAGATCTAAGTTTTCTAAACTCTTTAAAAAATTACACTTTTCAGATGAAACCCTATTCCTGTCCAAAATTCACAAACGGTTGCAATTATTAAAATAAAAAGTAAAAAAAAAGTGACAGAGCATAATATAAGATTATATGTTGCATAAGTTAAAAGAAAAAAATGGAAAATGGAACATTTCTGAAAAGTTGTCATTTCTCTAAAATAAAAAGTTATAATCATAGCAAAAAACTATATGTCAATAGTCATGAACATAATCCAGTGAATATGAATTTCAAATTGTATAAAAATCAGTTCAGTTGTTGCCAATGTAAAGGGTCTTAAAGCGCACATATTTTTATAGTATTGTGTCCGGTATTGTATCCCCTTAAATAAAAACATATAATATTAGAAGTAAGTGGCTTAATATTTTTGTTAAATAAATACGGTATTTCATTTTAAAAGATATTTATTATAATTCTAAGGTAATAACAAATCGAATTTAATTATAATTAAGCAAAATATTTTTTTAAAGAAAATAATCTTCTGATACTTTTATCCAGGGCTATCGCTTGGCAAAATATTTTTTCCTACACAAAAACACTTTTGTTCATACTTTTTAAAAAGAACTAAGTTCCCAATATTTCTAAGAAACAACAGGCCAAAAGAATCTCTATTTAATAAGAAAAATTTTTGCCTAAACTTTAAAGGAGGAAAATTCTTTCTTGTTAAGCCTTAAATGAACCTCCTTGATACTTCTTATGTTGCTCAATTGATTTTTTTATCAGACATTCCTAATGACACTCAACTTAAAGGAAATAGAGGAAAAGAAAGAAAAATACATTCTAGATGTTCTCCCAAGGAATTATCATTTATTGATTAAAGGAATGTTTTAACTAGAAATGTTCTAACTAGTGTTTCCCAAAGATAACAGATTCTGTGTTATATTAAATAGGTTGTGTTATTAAATATCTGTGTTTTGTATTTTAACATCAGTTTATGTGTATATTTTAAATAATTCAGAAGAAAAAGTATTTTTTTTTATTTTCTAGAAAATATTTTTCGCAAAGGAAGGTATAATTTGATAATATGGTATGTTCAGTTTCTACAAGTTTTTACGGCTTTATTTTAGATTTTTTTTTCAAACTAATGTAAGATAATAAAACAACCTATTGATTATGTATACATGGCAGCATATTTAACAGATATGTATTCATAAAATAGAATGGCGTGATTATTTGACCAATGCCACATGACGTTACTACCCACCTATGTGGGTAAAAACAACATAAATCAAAATATAAAATAAGATGAAATATTAGCATGTAAATTATCACATTCTGAGGATACAAATTTTATAGCCCTAAATTTTGGCAAATTTATCTTAATTGCGATATCAGGGGGCAGCAATAAATATTTGATAGTTTATTTTTCCTACATGAAAAAATAAGTTGCAGGTAGAATATACAATTTTTATTTTTTTTAATAATAACATTGTGATCTCTCGTGCATAAAAGGAAAAACAAACCCTCTTCGGATGTAGTTCTTGCACTGAAAAGAATCAGCCAGTAATAACGTCAATGCAAGGCGTTAGACTACCTGTGGTGTCAGTACAAAAACTGCATATACTTTTGAAAAACTGCCCTAAAAATTTCGTAAGTACAACATAATTTAATAATTCATCACATTGGAGGATTTTAAAATGCTTGTAAATTAAATTAACTGACTTTAATACCACTTGTTTCAACCATTATTTTTATAAGATTTATTGTAAATTACAGCTTAAGGAATATATTTTAAAGATTGAATTTTAAATTTTTGATGGATTTCTTTGCCTGATCAAATGGGAAAATGGCAATTAAAAAAAATATTTTTTTATATATTCGTTCCTCTTTAATATTTGCGGATTTCATTTTTATCCATTATACGTATTTTTTTAATTATTTGTAGGAAGCAACTTAGTTTATTTCTGAAACTTCATTGAAAATTTAGTACTATTCATATTTTTTTTTCACATTTTCTTTACAACTTAAAGCCTTTTCCACAAATGTAAACGATTCATCTTTCTTAAATTAGGATATAAGTTTTTAGTCATTTTTATCGCAATGTTTTTAAAAATATTCAAAAGCAAATAAAGACACTATAGATTTGTTTTCAAATAAAAAAAAAATGCCTTTTCGTCAGTAAAAGACAAATATTATACGAAAATAGTATTTTTTTCTAGTTGCTTTAAATTGCGGTACCTTGTTTAAATTGGAAGGAATGGATACATCATTTTTGGTGAAACCTAGAACATTGTCGAAAAAAAAATAAGGAATTTTTTTAACAATTTAATTTTTCCTAAGTTTGAATGTATTACTCAATTTCAATAACTATTTTAATTAATTGGTGTCGATCTCATTTTGAGATGAAGTAAAATTCAATAAAAATTACTTTATGACTTATTCTTTATATATGAACGATTATATACGAACGATGATTGTTACGCCAAACACTTTGAATAAAAAAATAACTTTTCATTCATAAAAATTAAATCTACAACGAATACATGAAAACAGTATCGTTTCCTACACTGTAAGAAGAATTCAAGAGGTTACTAAAATTTTTTTAGTAAATTTGTATTCCACAGAATTTTTTAGTAACCATTACAAACTCTTTTTTTTTTTTTTTTTTTTTTTTTTTTTTTTTTTTTTTGCAAGTGAAACAAGCATTTCTTTTGTAAACTGAACAAAAGAATTTTTTGTATAACTAACTTAAAATTTTTAGTATGAGCCACCAAGCAAATTTTAGTAATAGCTCCAAAATTATTTTTAATAACCATTACGTGCGACCGAAGGGCAGGAGCTTTCTTCGAGCTGCATCCAGACTTCTGAAGCGGAAGATTTTCGGCAAAACCGCAATAGATGGCAGCACCAAATTTTGCTGCCTGCTACGACAGGATTTTCACAATCCCTTTATTAACGAGTACTTACACTACATACATTCGGGGCGTATTTGGCGGCGGCCAACATCGAACCCGGGACCTTTTAGCCTGGAGTCCGTTACTATAAACACTATGCTATCAAGGCCACACCAAACGAGTTTTAGTAATAGCTATTAAAAATAAAAAACTATTAACTCTATTCGTTGCTAACTTTTTTCTAGTAATTCTTACAGATTTTCTTGTAACCGACTAAGATTACTAAAATTTTTTTAGTAATTACAAGGATCATTAAAGTTTTTTTAGTAGATCGACCCTTTTTTTTTACAGTGTAGATGCTTTATATAGTGATTCCTTGTTTGAAAATGAAAAGAATTGGCTGGAGTGTTTTCATAATAACCTTAGGATATTTTCACCAGTGCAAAAAATCTAACTTCCTAAAAATAAGATCTGGAGTTTTACTTGCTACAAAATTAATGTTTATGAGAATGCTTTTCAAAGCTTTTGGAAAATGAAATGTCCTGTAGATTTCTTTTTTAATTTAAAAATTGCAATGATGTTGAGTATTGTAAATCTTGTAAACGATTAACTGAAGACACCCTCATAAGGAAGATGAAAATGTACGGATATTTTATTTATGAATTAGAATATGCATATATTTAAAATTATTCACATATAAGCTGTCTTTGGTGTGTTTAAATTACTGTCTGTATATTAGTATATTTAACACTATGATGTTTTTAATAAAGTGCAAATACGAATTAAAATTATAATTAATGCATGGCATTATTAAAAAAAATGCATTAAGCTGAAAAACTACGTTTTATTAATATAAATTACTTCTAAATGATTACACGAACGAGAATTTCGTTAATATACCAATATTTATTCTCTAAAACTATTTAGTTTATGGAAATGCCGGCATTAATCACACAGTCATCACAGGAAACATATGAATTTATAACTTCCTTCATAAATCTTCTGCATGTTCTTACACACATGTTAATAGTTAAATTTATCATAGTAATTAATCATACTTGTTTTAAGATATCCATGTGAAACAATCGCCCAGCAAAGTGATTCGTTATATTTATGTTCACCTTATCGTCTCCAGCCACTTACAAAATGTCTAGCAAAGATTACAGTTTATGTGTGTAGTATGATATGTTTGATGAACTTGAGTATATGACGGAAAACTACATCAGGTATTTGGTATGATTGTGTATTCTGTTTATTGTATTAAAGGGTTCATATTATAAAATTACAGTTTACACTCGCGTATAAGTTGACCCCCCCCTCCTATTTTGAATGACAAAATAATGGAAAAATTCTTGATAGGCATGTAAGCGTAGCCTAAAAAATCAGAATGTTTCATACGAAAATTTTATTTTTAATGGAGTACTTAAAAAGCAGAAATAATTATATGAAAAATTAGAAAACATCAAATGAATCCTCCAAGTTCGGAATGACTATCTGACCTCCGAAAAAATTAGAAAAGTCCTGTCCATTTGCTTCTTCGTCAAAAAATCGAATTTGAGATGAGCTAAATTGTCGTAATATTTTTTGTAAATAAGTAAAGTAGTCTTCATTACCATACATAGAATTTTTAATTCAGCACTTTAAATGATTTCGCACTAGTCACACTTTTAATTAACATCCGCATGATTTCACTTCTAATTTCTTGTTTCTATTTTTATTTATTTTTTATTTATTTTTGTTATTATTATTTTTTCTAAATGCGAAAATATTCACTTTGGCACACCATTTTGAGAATGTCACCGTCTGAGAGGGGATACATATGTTTATCTCAATTAAGGTATTTATAAGGCTTTTAAGCATATTTTTATCACTTTTGGTAATTATTAGATTAGTATATGATCACATTAATTTGCGTTCTACTTCTGTTACACAGATTTTAAGAAACTATTTTTAAAAACCAACTTTTTTGTTATTTTCTGGATACTTAGCATATTATTATTATTTTTTTTTGTCAAAAAAAGTTCGCTTTAAGCATTCTTTGTTTAAAACTACGTATATACCTGTAAAACACTGAGACACAAATAAGTACGAAGTGTAAATTCAGCGTGAACAAAAGCAATTCATATAGTCGTCGGAATGCCGAAGGAATTTTAGCATCAATTTGATTTATGTTTTATCAGTTCAAAACCGCAAAATGTTGACCACAGCAAATATATATCTTCGCACTAATTGATAGACTCATTTGAATTAATATGTGAAAAAAATTAACACATGTAGCCTTCATGTCGAAGGAAAGCATAATGCAAGGGATTTTAGCAACAATATTATTTACTCTTTCAGGTAGTCAGACCTGCAAAATATTGTCCACTGTGGATTTATATCTACGCACCACTCAATCTATACGTTGAGTAAATATGTGAACATAATCAATACTCCGATGTCGAAGAAGAGTATTATACAAGGGATTTTAACATCAGTATGATTTTTTTTCGGGAGTTCTGAACTGCAATATCTTGACCATGGAATAGTCATTTTTTCGCAGTAATTCATATTTGAATTAATATGTAAAAAAACTAACTCATGTTGCCTTCATGTCAAAGAAGAGTATTATACAAGGGATTTTAACTTCAGTATGATTTTTTTTTTCGGGAGTTCTGAACTGCAATATCTTGACCATGGAATAGTCATTTTTTCGCAGTAATTCATATTTGAATTAATATGTAAAAAAACTAACTCATGTTGCCTTCATGTCAAAGAAGAGTATTATACAAGGGATTTTAGCATCAATATGATTTTTTTTCAGAAGTTCTTAACTGCAAAATGATGCCCATGGTATAGTTATATCTTCGTATCAATCCATAAACAAATTTGAGTTAATTTGAAGTATAATATGTGAATAAAATAATAAAATCAACTTATATTTCCCTCATCAAAAAGAATATTATACAAGGGATTTTGGAATCAATATGATTTATTTATTTAGGAGTTCAAAACTGCAAAATGTTGACCTTGGTGAAGTGATATCTCCGCACCTATCGATAGAAACATCTGAGTTAATAGAACTATGCAAGGTGACGTCAGAAACTGGTTTTTGCTGCTGCTGTAGGACAACCATCGCTAGCTTTATCAATGCTTTTTGTGTTTGTGTGTCCTACAGCTTTCTTCATTGTTCTCCGGTAAAAGTCACGTGACGTGAACTGCTCTATATGAAGTAAAATGTGTGAATAAAATCGACTTACGTTTTCCTCATATTGAAAAAGAGTATCATGCTGGTTATTTTGGCATCAGTATGATTTATTTTTTCGCGAGTTTAAAGCTGCAAAATGTTGACTACGATGAAGTTATATCTTCTCGACACTGGATAGATACTTTTGAACTAATAAATGTACAAAATCAACTCATTTTTCCCACATGCCGAATGTAAATATTATACCAGGGAATTTAAAATCAATAAAATTTACTTTTGCAAGAGTTCAAAATCTGTAAATGTTGAGCACTGCAAAGTTATATCTTTGCAACAATCGATAGACGATTTCAGCTAATATCTGAATAACTATCACATTTTGATCATAATTGAAACTTCAGTCGCTGTAATCACTTCCGACATAAAAAAAGTAAATAAAAAATAAGATCGTCTATTTTCATAGAAAAAACAATCTTGCATAAACAAACATGAATACGAATAAGTATTAATAATAAGTATTAAATGATTGTGATATGCTGTAAATTTGTATCTTGTAAAAAGAGTTTAAATTAAATAACACATATAATTCGTAAAGAATTTTTTTTTGAAGGCATCATTCCTTTGTGTATGAAAAATTGGAAAATTACTGCCTTTTTACAACGCTGTAATAAATTTTAACAAAATAAATAAATTGTTCTTAGGTATGAGATGCATTATAAAGAGACATACTATAAAATATTTTGCACAGACGAAAACCAACAAAACAATTTAAACACTACATGCGTAGGACATAAATAAATTTCACGTTTCCATTTCAATGTTGCTACATCGAATAATAAAGAATTTCCTTAATTGATTTTTAATTGATACATTGAGCAAACATGAAATAAAATAAATAATTGTTACTCGTGATTGAATAATTTTAGAATATATAAGAGGAAATTGGTATTTTCATAAAATAAGAACTGTGCTATTTAAACTCTTAATGTGATACAGTTATTGAATAATAATAAAAAAGTCCAGATGGTTTTGAAGTATTTGAGTTAGACTTCGTGACACGCATATACTTCTTTTTTTTCGATTTGTGGAAAATGGAAAGCCGTGTCTATAAAAGCTTATTTAAGAAATGGTTTTTGAATAGTCAACCTTAATTAAATGTGTATGATACGGAAAAAAATGATATATTTATTTGATATTCAAATTTTTTCTGCTTGCATTTCTATAAGGTTCCAATGGTCTAATGGGTTTCTATTTAAAAAAACTCAGAAGTATTGGTTGAATTCATGTGAAGTTTAATATTCACACACTGCTAAAGAAGAGAAATATATTTTCCTGCAAACATTTATTACTTCCGTTATAGTAATTAAAAATTTTTAAATATTATAGAATATTGGGTAGGATTAATATAAAAAAGGTTACTACAATTATATATGAACAGTTATATCGGATTCGTAAGTATTATTAATTGAATTTCTAATTATTTTGCGTTACTGAAGATCTAATTTTTGTATTTTAAGTACATATAAATTCTGCAAGTGTAAGTGTTTAGAATAAATAAATATATATTTATAATATTGCATGCGTAAGCGTAAAATGAATATCATATTCTCACTGTGTTGTATCTATGTTACGCAAAAAACACTTACGTTAAATTTTTTGAATTAATTTAATGTAAAAAAAAAAAAAAAAAAAAAAAAAAAAACATGAAACCAAACAAACATTAAGTAGAATAAAAAAAAAAATTTTTGTTACTCACAATTGAATAATTTTAGCATATTTATTAAGAGACATGTTGGTAATATGAAACCTGTGCCATTCAAACTTTTAACGTGAAATATTTATTGAAAGACTTGGAAAATGTACAAATGGTTTGAGCCATGTGAATTAAATTGCGTGTCTCATAAATATTTCTTTTTTTTAATTAGTGCAACGTAACGGCCGTATCCGTAAATGTTTATTTCAGAGATGTATTTTGAATATATTGTAAATGTGTTTAAAACTGAAAAATGATATCTTTATTCGACATTGAAATTATTTCTGCTTACATTTGCACAAGGATCTTTTCGCCTGTATTTATTTTATACTTAATGCTAAAAGCGAAATATATTTTCTTGCTAATATTTGTCACAAATGAGATTTTAATTAAAAATTTTCACTTAATATAAAATACTAGAATAAAGCCTGTCAAAATGACGTGTTTGCATTTTTAAAAGGATGATAAAAAGTTACAACTGTAGTCAATCAGCCACTTTAGGCTTAAACAATTTTTAAAAATACAACGATTAAACATGGGGAAAAATCTATTAAAAAACAGAAAATTTTAACAGAAATTTGCATTTAAAACTATAATAAAACTATCTGGTGGATGGGGGGATTGTAATGAACAAATCGTAAATACATATATTTTACATGAATAAAGTAAGGCAAAAAATCAATTATAAAAGATTATATTGTGAAACTACAGCCAAAAAAATCTACAAAAATAATGCGAGAAAATAATAAAAATATCTAAAATGCATGAAAAAATTTCCCATTTTGGCCCATTTTTTAGCTAATAAATAAAAGAAAACACTTTATAAGATCGAAAACAAATGCCAACAATAATGAGTAAACAATGGGCGTGTTCGGACACACGCGCTGCACGCGCGAGCTCAGGAGTTTTTGCTTGGAGTACGTTTAGACGTGAATGATTCGATCCAACAATCCCTGGTTTTGAGTTCAACGCTCTATCCATACGGCCATAAAGCTCACCATTGTTTGTAACAGATTATGTTTATAATTAGCACCGTCGTTAATCGAATCCATGGTCTGTTCTTAATTTGTTAATGAACGCACAGTACCGAGTATTATATCCGCTGTAAGATCCACTCCATGTACCTGTCTTCTGAGCGCGCGCGATCAGCGCGCATAGCTCCCGAACGCGATAAATCATTTCCTGAGTCGTGATGTTACAATGGAGTGATTCTAAAGATTCATTCATGGTATTTGTCATTCTTGAATGGCAACAGTATTAATTTGCTTACATTGTTTGTTTTTCTCGTAATTTAACGTTTGTTCTTTCCGTAATTGCTGGTTGTTTTATTTAGAACTTAAACATTATAATTAAATACTTTTTGTAGGTTTTAAAGAAAATGAATAATGAATAAATCTTTTATATGTATATTTCCATAAGTTGAACAATTAGAATATTTGTGAATGGCTCGGAATACTTAAGCCTAACGTAGATGCAGTTGCCATAAGTTTCTTTTTCTCGTGGACAGGTTGACCCCGGAATCGTTATACACGGAAGAGTTTTATATATATAATTGCGCTAAACTGCTACAAAAACTTTATTATATTTTTATAGAATTAGTTGTCTGTATGTCTTTTAAGTATTATTAAGATGCAAACTAAATGTCTTGTACAGTTGAAATTCAATTTTGAAGGTTTCACTGATAATTTCATCTTGCATGCAAACGGAAACATGGGTAATATTCTATTTTAACAGCAGTATATTTTTGTATTACGCAAAAATTATTTTATTAATTGAGATTTAATTGTTGATTTAATGAGAAATCATCAAATCAAACAATCGGCAGATAGAACACTCAAATATCTGTCACTCGCGATTGAATAATTTTAGCAAAACATCTTCTAAAATAGAGAACAGCAGCATTGAAACTCTCAACGTAAAACAGTTATTGAAAGATTTGGGAAACGTCCAGATGGTTTTATATCATTCGAAATAGATTGCGTGATTCATAAATATTTCCCTTTTATTTTTTTTTTTCGGGTGAACTTATCAGTTGTGTCCATATATGTTTATTTCAAAAATGCATTTGAATAGCCTGCCCTAGTTAAATGTGCATGGAACCGACACAAAAATATATGTATATTTGACATTCAAATTATCTCTGCTTATTTTTGCATCAGATTCGATGGTTCCGTATCTATGTTTCTATTTAGCACTATCGAGAGGAATTGATTGAATTTATGGAAAGTTTAAATTTTACCCTATGAGAAACATAAGTTACCCTGGTCACATATCCTAGAGAAATATATCTTCCTGATAATAAATTTCACTAATATGATGTTAATTAAAAGTTTTACATGATATAGAATATTGGACTCAACTGCTATAACAACTTTGTTATGTTATTATAGATGTTATTATGCATGTCTTTTAAGTGTTATGAAGGTACATAGTAACTATTTCATATAGATGAAGATCTATTTTGGGGCTTTAATGGATAAATATAACTTGCGTACGTAAAAGGGAAAAATAAATGTCCTATTTTAACAGTAGTATATTTTTTGCGTTACATAAAAATCGCTTTTATTGACTGAGTTTTAACTGATTTAATGAGAAATCATCCAACCAAACAATCAATAGATAGAACACGCAAATATCTGCCAGTCTTGATTGAATAAATTTAGCAAGATATCTTCCAAAAATGAGAACAGCAGCATTGAAACTCTCAACGTAAAACAGTTATTAAACGATTTTGGAAATGTCCAGATGTTTCAGAACTATCTGAAGCAGATTCCGTGACTAATAAATATTTCCCTTTTATTTTTCAATTCGTACGAACTTAACAGCCGTGTCCATAAATTGTTATTTCAGAAATGCATTTTGAATAGTCTGCTCTAGTTGAGTGTACATGGAACGGAAACATAGATGTCTTTATTTGGCATTCAAATTATCCCTGCTTACATTTGCATAGGATTCGATTATTCCATATTCATATTTATATTTAGGAAATCAAGAGATATTAATCGAGTTTATGTAAGGTTTAATTTTCACTCTGTGAGAAAAAAAGTATTGCATATAATATAAATATAAAAATACATACAATATAAAAAACTGTTTGTTACTCACAATTGAATACTTTTAGCATATTTATTAAGAGACATGTTGGTAATATGAAAACTGTGTCATTCAAACTTTTAACGTGAAATATTTATTGAAAGACTGGGGAAATGTACAAATGGTTTGAGCCATTTGAATTAAATTGCGTGGCTCATAAATATTTCTTTTTTTTAATTAGTGCAACGTAACAGCAGTGTCCATAAATGCTTATTTCAGATATGTATTTTGAATATATTGTCATAAGTAAATGTGTATAAAACTGAAAAATGATATCTTTATTCGACATTGAAATTATTTCTGCTTACAAGAACCTTTTCGCCTGTATTTATTTTATCACTTCCATTAACTTAATTTTAATTCATTTAATGAGAAACCATCAAACCAAACAATCAACAGATAGAATAAACAAATATCTCTCACACGCGAGTGAATAATTACAGCATGTAATTTTAGCAATGTATTTCTGTAAAATGAAAACAGTATCATCCAAATTCTTAACATAAAATATTTATTGAAAGATTTATGAAATGTCCAGACAGTTTTGAACAATTTCATGTATATTGCGGGACTCATATCTGCCTTTTACTTTTTCACTTCGTACGAACTTGACAGCTGTGTTTATAAATTCTTATTTCAGTATGCATTTTGAATAGTCTGCCCAAGCTAAAAGTACATGTAACGGAAAAAAAGATGTCATTATTTGACATTCAAATTTTTTCTGCTTATGTTTGCAATAGATTCGATTGTTCCCTATTTATGCTTCTATTTAGCTAAATCAAGAGATATTGATTGAGTTTATGCAAAGTTTAATTTTTTCCCTATGAGAAATATATACCCTAGAGAAGTATGTTTTTCTGCTAATATTTGTCACTAATATGACGTTAATTAAAAGTTATCACATAATACAGAATATTGGATCCGACTGCTATAAAATCGTGTATGTCTCTTACATATTATTAAGATACGTACCGTAACTATTTCATGTAATTGAAGATCTATTTTGTGGTTTTAGCTGATAAGCACCATTTAAATACTGCGTATATAAGAAGGGAAAAAAATTATTTTAATTTGGTTTAATGAGAGAAAACATCAGTCCAAACAAACAACAGATAAAAAAAGCAATTCTCTGTCACTCGCGCTTGAATAATTTTAGCAAGACATTTTCCTAAAATGAGAATTATATCATTCAAACTGTTAAAGATTGAAACTGTTCAAGATTAAATATAATTATTGAAAGATTTAGGAAATGTCCAGATGGTTTTGAACCTTCCGAAGTACATTGCATAATTCATAAATATTTCCCTCTTATTTTTTTCAATTCGTGCAACCTTGACAGCTGTGTTCATAAATGCTCATTTTAGAAAGGCATTTTGAATTGTCTGCACTTGTTAAATGTACATGAAACGGAAGCAAAGATATCTTCATTTGACATTTAAATTATACTAGCTGCACCCGTCGAAACTCGACGGAAAAGAATATATATTAGGTATGATATATATCAATCTTATATAGACAGTAAAATACTCATCGAAATAAACAACTGCTAACTCTTAAAATAGGGATAAGATAGCTTTTCATGATGAAGATGTACAAACTTCAGAAAATAACAAAAAATAAGGAAAACAATTCATAAATTACTATCTTGGACTTAACTTCAGCTACAATTCTTTTTTTAATGCGGTTTCTAAACCTTAAATATTATTTAAATGCCAAATTATTTAGAAAGTTAACCCGCGAGTAGTCGCCACTTTTTCACAACGTCATTAGTCGCGGTCGGTCTTTTCGCCGCTGCCCCCCCCCCCCCTGCATACCAAATATGTAAAATAAGAAATATTTTTCACCTAATATACGAAAATAACATTACCACGAAGATATAAATTTGCAGTTTTCTTAAATTATGCATTTTATTCATGAGATCTGGAGTAATTGGAAAAAGTAAAAATGAACTCGGATTAGTGACTTTTACGTAGACTTTTTTGCCAATTTGAACTTTGTTTCTAAAAATCTACCTAAAAGAAAAACAGAGGTGTCCTGTTACTTCACTAAGGTGCTCGAGAAAGCTTCAAAGTCAGCTACATGGTAGATCTCCTCTGTATTTGTAATGTGATATAAGTTAGGATAAGATAAGTTATACAGGCGGCGAAAAGACCGACACGCGACTACTGGGGGGTTAATATTATACCCCAGAAGACGCATTCAAAAATATCTGCTTAGTTTATTTTTTCTTCGTTTAAATATCGCTTGATAACTGTACAATAATTATAATATCAATGAAACATTTTAATTATAACAGAAACAGGGACTTACTAAACTGCTTAACCAACCCACTACACATTTACAGCACTTGCAATAAATTTATTTATTGGTTTGTATCCTCCATGAACTTGTAAAAATTAATTTTATTGTTATGGCAACAACAAAGAGAAAAAAAAAGATATATCTGTTATTAAAAAGAATAAAATTTTTATATTTGTTGCTGAAATGCAGAATTTTTTTTATTTTAAAAAATAACTTAATACAATGAAATGATTTTAATTATTTTTTTTTGATATTATGTAAGATAGAAATATAGTAATACCGGCATATCGCAGGTTTTATTCTTTTTTTTCTAATATGACATCATTTACACATTCAGAAATACTCATCTTTTCTTAAATAAAAGCGTGATTTATGCAGTTATTTAAGAATTCTTTAGCTTTTCATAAAATATTCATTATAATTAAATAGAAATGGCGCAGTTTATAGAAATATTTTCATTTGAGCACACCATGGACATTCACATTAATAGAAGTTCACTTTATTTAGATGCAGTAATTAAAGTCAGTGAATATGACATCATCACTGACACAGCTATAACAATGTATATTATATTCATGGAACAAATGTATCTGGTTTCTGTATGACGACATTTTCTCCATCGACAAAACTTCGCTTTAGATAGTATATTTTATTAAAGTTTATCTTCTGTTATTTTACTTAAATAATTCTCAATAATATTGCTCAGTAAATAATCTGTGTATTGCAGGGAATAACTATGAGCAATCATTTTATTATGATTAAATCTAACAAAAACCTTTATTTATTTTATTTTATTTTTATTTATTTTTTTAAATGCGATTATACATTCACCGATGAGATCAATCTCCTGATTGGTGGAAAATAATGAAACAAAATAAATTTTGAGAAAAGCTTAACCTGTTGCCACTGTTTTGAAGAAATGTCATGAAAAAGCTTTTAAAATTAAAAATAAAATATAAAAATTGAAATAAATTAAAAATTAGCCAGAATGGGCACATCTACACATAAACAGCTTTCATTTAAAAAAATAATTATCAAAATCGGGACAGTAGAAAGCTCAGGGCTGATGTCCAAAAAAACAGCCAGGTGTTTTAAATATATAGATAAATTATATATGCTTACATTTGCATCGGATTCGATTGTTCCATATTTATGTTTCTATTTAGAAGAATCGAGAGATTGGTTAAATTTATGTAAAGTTTATTTTTTACCCTATAAGAAATATATATATCCCAGAGATATATATTTTCCTGCTAATAATTATAACTAATATAATGGTAATTAAAAGTTTTCACATAGTATAGAATAATGAATCTGGATGCTGTAAGATTATATATGTCAATTAATATTATTAAGATACGAATAGTAACTATTTGATTTAATTGAAGATCTATTTTGTGGCTTTAAGTGTTAAGTACCATTTAAATACTGCATATTTTAGAGAAAAAAAAATAAATGTCCCTGTAGGTTTTCTATATTTTCTAAAACGCCTTTTCATTAATTGATTTTAAATTGGTTTATTGAGGAAACATCAAACCAAACAACCAACAGATAAAAAAGCAAATCTCTTTCACTCACGATTGAATAATTTTAGCATGTAATTTTAGCAGGCGATTTCTCCAAAATGAGAACAGTATTATTCAAACTCTCAACGTAAAACAGTTAATGAAAGTTTTAGAAAATATCCAGATGGTTTTGAACCATACGAAGTATATTACGTGACTCATAAATATTTCCCTTTTATTTTTTCAATTCGTGTGAACTTGACAGTCGTGTCCATAAATGTTTATTTCAGAAATGCATTTTAAATATTCTGCATTAGTTAAATGAACATGGAACTGAAACAAAGACACCTTTTCTGACATTCGTATTATCTTTGCTTACATTTCCATTTGGTTCGATTGCTCTGTATTTATGATTCTATTTAGCAAAATAGAGACTTATTGATTTAGTTTATGCAAAGTTTGATTTTTTTCTCTATGAGAAATATAAACCTTGCAAAAATATTTTTCCTGTTAGTATTTGTCTCTTATATGAAGTTAATTAAAAGTTTTCACTTAGTATAGACTATTAGACCCAGCTGCTATAGATTATGTATGTCTTGTACATATTATTAAGATACGTATAGTAACTATTTTATGTAGTTCTCATTTAGTGGCTTTAACTGTTAAGTAAAATTTAAAGCTGCATACGTGAGAAGGAAAAAAAATAATGTTGTATTGTCGCTGTATGGTTTCTATATTTTGTAAAGACACTTTCATTAATTGATTTTTAATTGATTTAATGAGAAACTATCAAACCAAATAAGCAACAGATAGAATAAGCATATCTCTGTCACTCACGATTGAAAAAAAATTGCACGTAATTTTAGACAGACATTTTCCCAAAATGACAACAGCATTACTAAAACTCTCAAGTAAAACAGTTATTGAAAAACTTAGAAAATATCCAGATGGTTTTAAATCATCCGAAGTATATTGCGTGACTCATAAATATTTCTCTTTTAATTTTTCCATTCAAGCCATGTCGATAAATGTTTTTCTCAGTAATGCATTTTGAATAGTCTATCCTAGTTAAATGTACATGGAGCAAAAGCAAAGATTTTTTTTTATTCAAATTATTTCTGCTAACATTTTCATCGGACTCAATTCTTCCGTACTTATGTTTCTATTTAGCAATATCGGGAGGCATTGATTGAGTTTATGCAAAGTTAAATTTTTACCCTATGAAAAATATATACTCCAGAGAAATATATTTTCCTGTTAATAATTGTCACTAATAATATGCTAATTAAAGGTTTTCACATACACTGCTGAAATTTTTGCTCTAGTTTGAAACAAATTGTGATGCACAGTAGCTGTCATTCTAAGATGATGAAATCTCTTACCAACGTTTGGAGATTCTTATTTTAAAATCGTTCCAAAATTTGGAATTTATGCTTCAACAGGAGCCTCCAAATATTGGTTCAAGATTTCACATCTTACAGTGGCAGCTATTGAATACCAAAATTTTGTTCAATGTAGTGCAATATTTTTAACTTGGTAGTAGAGAATATTGGACAGGGCTGATTTTAGATCATGTATGTCTTTAATTTATCTTAAATCTTCTCTTTATATTTATCTTATTTTAAATCTTTCTATAATCATTATCTTATTATGAAGATACGTATAGTAACTATTTTATGTAATTGAAAAATTTTTTGTGGCTTTAACTAAAAGCACCATTTAAATTCTGCATACGTCAGAAGGAAAAAATATATGTCAAAAAGTAAATTTAGGTCTGTATATTTCGTAAAAAAGTACTTTGATTAAATGATTTTAAATTGATATAATGAGAAACATCAAACCAAACAGTCAACAGATAGAAATAGCAAAACTCTGTTATACGTGATTGAATAATTTCAGCATGTTACATAAGACATTTTCCCAAAATGAGAACTGTGTCATTCAAATTCTTAACGTTATGCAGTTATTGAGCGATTTAGGAAATGTCCAGATGATTTTGAAACATTCGATGCAGATTTCGTGACTTATATATACTTCCTTTTTTATTGAATCCGTTCGAACTTGACAGTCTTGTCTATAAACGGTTATTTAAGAAATGGGTTTTGAATCGTTAGCTCTAATTAAATGGGCGTATAACGGAAAAAAAGATGTCTTTATTTGGCATTCAAATTAATTCTGATTAGATTTGTATCATGTTCCATGGATTTGTATTGTTTTTTCCACTTAAAAAATTCAGAATATTGATTGAATAAGATTTATTTTTACACAATATTAATGAAGAAAAATATATTTTCCTGCAAATACTTATGAGTAACATCATAGTAATTCCACATTTTCAAATAATACAGAATACTGGACTCGGCTGCTATAACAACTATTATATTCTTATAGCAAAAGATATGAGTGTGCTTTAAGTATTATTAAGATACGTAGTAACTGTTTTGCGTAATTTAAGATACACGAGGATCATTCCGAGGTCGTATACTGCCATTTGTTTCTTGACTTAAATTATATTTCCTAAAATGAATATACACTATAGCATCATCCACTATTTTACAACATAGTCTTTATCAATTGATAAGTCCAAAACAATTATGAGATTGATCAGGCTATTCGACAAATCCTTACATTGCAACACACAGTGTTTTATCAAATTGGATCTTTAAAACTGATTGCACGCTGCGAAAAACGTCACAATGTTGGTGGCGATTATGTTTAAAAAAAGTGCAAAGTATATAATTGACGACTCAAAAATAGTTGCGGAACGTCCCTCGTATTGTATGTCTTTATCCTATAAGCATAATTTGAATACTGCATAAAATTAATACTATAATTCGTTACACTGTAAAAAAAAATCTGTGATTTTTTCTGCACATTATCTTTTAATATTTCACGTACAGTTACTGTGGAATCGAATTCAATAAGAGGTGAGTGTAAACAAATTAAATCAACAAGTGAATTAACAATCGAAAGCAACCAATTGCAACTCCACTTTTCCAGACATCAGAATTTTAACAGCACTTTTAAAGACGATAGTTCGCGTATTTTACTGCAATTGTGTAGGCATATTTGGTGCCAGCACCTTTTGTTGTAAATAACATTGGATTTTCTTGTAATTTGTATTGTAATTTTATAGCACAGTTGCTGTGATATTGAATTCAATCACTCATGATGTGGAAGAAAATTCAAGCAACAAGTGAAATAAAAAGTGAAATAAAAAACATTCTTAAAAACAGCAGCTTGTAAATTTTGCTGCAACTGTGTGAGCAGCGAGCATCTTTCGTTGTAAAATGCAGAACTCTTTTTTTCACTGCGTATAGAAAGAAAAATAAATGCCATATTGTCACAGTAATACTGCTATATTATGTAGAAAAAACTTTATTTAATTGATTTTGAAATGATTTTATGCTAAAACATCAAACCAAATAACAATTAGGTAGAACAAATCTATGTTACTCACGAAAGAATAATTTTAGCATGTTTAATAACGGGACATTTTCCTAAAATAAGAACTGTATCATTCAAACTCTTAAGGCGAAACATTTATTGAAAGATTTAGGAAATATCCAGATGGTTTTGAAATATTCGAGGGAGATTGCGTGACTCATAAATACTTCCCTTTTTTTCAATTCGTGCGAACTTGACAGCCGTGTCTATAAACGCTTATTTTTGAAATGGGTTCTGAATAGTCTACCCTAATTAAATAGGCATGAAACGGAAAATGATATCTTTATTTGACATTCAAATTATCTTTATTTGCATTTGTATCAGGTTCGAATGGTTTGTTATATTTTCTATAGCAAACTCGAAAACCATTGATTGAATTTACGTAATATTTAATTTTAATGCAATGTTAATAAAGAGAAATATATTTTCCTGCTAATACTTAACAGCAATACTCTAGCAATTAGGAATATTCAAATAGTTTAGAAAACTAATCTTGCTTGGCTATGAATAATTACACAATAATTAGCTGTATATATAGAAAGCTCTGTTTATTATCTGGTTTTACGACTTGAAATATAAGACGTATTTATGATTAATAAATATAAGAACAAATGGATGACGTTTTTTTTTTTAATCGCATATTTTTTATTTTATTATTTATTGAAAATGTTAATGGAGATAAATAAATCATGATACGTAATAGATAAATTTATAATATGATAAATCAATCGGTAAAGGAAGTATGACAGATATAAATGTTCCCATTGGGTGAAAAAAGTTCGGGCCAGGATTAGAACCAGGGATGTATTCGTTGAAGCTGCCATTGCTCTTTTAACTGAGCCACCCCGTACGAATACTTTAACGATCACACAATCTGGTATGATACTTTGGATGAGCTCAACATAATAAATCTAAGGTCAATATATAGAGCTGCATTATATTTCTTTTATTGATTGAAAAATCGTGTTATAAATTAATTTAATATAATTTCGTTTGCAGCGTTTTCTGCAATTCCATATATTGACCTTCAAATTATTCTGTTGAGCTTATCCAAAGTATCAGACCAAAATGAGTATAGTAAGAGAGTATTTTAATGACATTACGCAATTTCAAATGCATTGAAACTGATGTAAATCACTGAACGTCACTACGATCACATTAAAACAGAGCAGTCATTGCATTTTTTATTAATTTGCAGCGACCCACAAAATAAATTGGTTACAGTACTGTATCTGCGTAATAATTGCTGAATGCTACGTTTTAAAATTCGGTATGCACTTTTACATTTGATTAGTTTTTGTATTTTACTCGTTATATATGAATTCTATACCTCATATACAGAGCTGCACAAAAGTATCCGCATACAATTTTCTTTATTAGGGGAAAATGCTGAAAATTAATTTTCAACATAAATGTATGCATCTCTTAATTGACTAAATTTTGTAATGCTTGTTGCTAAAAGATACAAATCCTTATATCATATACTGTTAAAAAATTTGGATAATTTTCCAATTGTTGATTAGAACAGCTGAAATGTTATACATTTCCGTATGGTAAAATGGTATGCAATATTTTAATTTTTTAAACAGTCAGTTTTTTTACATTATTCTATATATGTTGGAATGTGATTCATATTCCATGCGTTATGCATGTCTTTTTTTGTTTCTTGTAATTCAATAAGGATTGGTCTGAACAAGATTTTTTGCCCAACACTTTAAACTGATATGCTATAATATGCGCATAATCTACATCTTATATCATCTACATTTAAAAAAAAAATATTTCTGAATTTATTTGCAAAAACCTATACGTACATATTTTTTTTAAGTAACTGAGCAGAAACTTCAATTAACTGTCAGGAGGGATCAGTAATAAAAAGGGTATAATGGCCATAAAAATTATTTATTACCAATAGGCAGAAAATATCAAATGTAATTAATAGCATAGATGCCAACATCTCTTAATTATTCCGGAGTCTGATCAAAAATTTGCATGCAAAAACCGGAAAAAACATTTAAGAAAATGTGTTTACTTTCTACGATGTAAATCTTTGATTTCATCCTGAAATTTTTGGTCAAATAAAATTTCCGGTTGAAAACATGCTCATCTTGCATCAGACTCCGGAATAAATTAAGAGGTGTTGGCTTCTATGTTAATAGGTATACTTGCCGTCATTTCTTCACATAACTTCTTCAGACCTGATGTATCATATAGGATGCGTATATTTAATTTTTTTTTCATGTATATCAATAACATTTTTTAAAAATTGGGAATAGAGCTTAAGAGATAGCAGATGTGAACAAAGAAGCAATTTGTTTTTATAGTGTTTTTTATAGCAGTCTACGTCTTAGATAACACGTGGTAAATTGCACCCCAAACTTAACAAATGGGGTGCATTCGTACTGTAATGAAGTTTTCATAATGTTCAGATATTGGTGCATTAGTATACAATACTTCGGATACAGCATAGTCGATGAAATATTTTGTGTGTCCCTTTAAATATTATATGCTTTCTATAGAAGAGTAGATCGAAGTTTCATTATATAATCAAGCACCGATTCCTATTATTTCTAATTTCACTGGTCTATAGTTTGTGCGTTCATTGTTTTGATAGCTATGCTTTCGAAACTAATCAACGCATTGTATTTAAACTATCGGTAATTCTATTGATCCTAAAAACCTTATGTTGGACTATCGATGGCAATAAAGTGGCTTAAATAAGAAATATATATATACAAGGAATGAAAATTCCCTAAACTCGACTCCTAGATAAGCACAATCCTATTCATGAGAGAGTCAAGAGACTGAGATAATGGTTTTTCGGCACTTTGAAACACATCAAGTTCAGTTGTTGTGTTTTATCAGAGCTACTTCAGATTTTTCACTTATATAAATTCTTTTTTTATCAGTTGCGCAGAAATAAATGAAGTAAACAAAATCAAAATTTAAGATATGCTCCTTGGGATTAATTAATTAGGATGAGCGAAGCAAATCCTCTACCAGGCCACTCAAATTACAATTTGTCGTACACTTTACAAAAAAACTATTCAATATTTTGGCTTCAAATTAAACACAAAAATAAAATATCATCTGTAGATTTGCAGAATATATTTTTTTTTACAGTAAAACGTTAAAAAAATATTATTTTAATTAATTTATTTTACATGCATTTCCAATACGGACGCATTTTAGCAAATAAATAAAAAATGAAATGCGTATATTTTCAGAAAAAAAAATTATAAATCATTGAGTAAGTAATTATAGATAGAATCGTGATTAATTTAATAAATAAAATATGTTTTCATTATTTAGCAAAATCGTTTGCACAGATGACACTTAAAATTTTAAAAGTATTGTACTTTGGATTTTTTTTTTTTTTGTAAAGTGGCAACAAAAGAATTGTAAACAAATAAAATTAATGGTTAAATTTGTTATATAAATGAAAAATTAAAAGAATTGCGTGAACGTGTTGCCTCGATTCAAGCTCTTTATAAATGTACTAAAGGAAACGTTACCCGATTCAGAAATGACAAATGGACTTCAACCATTTCTTACTTTATCATTTGTATCGAAAGTAATGTTACGTTCTTATTTGTGGACCGAGAAGTGTTTAGTGAACGCGACTTTAGATTTTGTTGCACGTATTAAAGAAAATCACAAGCCACCAGACCAGATATCGCGAATAATCATGGATAAATTTGAATACTACAGTAATTTAACTTATAAGAATTGGTGTGTACCAATTCCCCCAATAATTGAATTCTGGAAAAATGGAAGCATAAATTGCTCAAGGAAAGAGTTTCTTCTGCAGTTAGCTTTTGCTGTTACAATTCATAAATCCCAAGGTTTAACATTAGATGAAGCAGTTGTAGATATTGAGGATATACAGGCACCAGTTGGCTTAAAAACGTACGTAACGTTGTCAAGAGTGAAAATCCTTCAAAATTAAGCATTCAATAGAAATTTTCCTTACGAAAAATTCTACAATATCAAAAATTCTCATGCACTAACATGTATAAAAACGAAGAAATTAGAATAAAAAGTTTTACAGTTAAAAATTCATAGTATCGACGAGAGCAGATTTCAAATGTTTTTCCAGAAAATAGGATTTTGAAGAAGTAACTTTCTTCAAGCTCTCTTCAAATATATTATTCGAAAATAGCTATCAAAGATTATTTGATGTTAATTACAAAGATTGGAAACATGCCTATTTCAAACAACTTTAAAAAACACCAGTGGCTACTAGAAATTGTAAAAAAAATCTTTAGAAGAATTTTTAGTTGAAAATTTAAAAATATTTTGTAAAAGTTTGCTTCGAAAATATTTTTTAATGCCAGTCTTACATCATAAATAAAAAATTCCTAGGAAATTGATAGTTATTTGGCTGAACTTACATTTGCAGAATTAAAATGCGCCAAAACATAAAATAACGTTTTTATTTAATAAAGATGCAAAAATAATATTAAAAATATTGTTACTTTCAAACATATGCTTTATAAAATAATGCTTCGCGAATCCAAACAAAGCATGGCTTTTGCTAGTTATTCATTTGTAATGAAAAGTAATGTTTTTTGGGAATAACAGTACAGTAAAAAATTACACATGGATGAAACAGTAGTGTAAAGATTTTTCCCATTTGTATTTTTTTATTTTTATTTACTGTGGTGTTTCGGCCGATTTTATTGGTATTTTTTTGTTTTTGTAAGGTATTTTTTATTATGTAAAAGTTATGACTGCAATGATTTAACATTATATACTATTATTTTTATTCACGAAATTAATTACTCTAATGTTTATTTACCTTGATTGACCGTCAGATATTATTTTTCTGTAATGTAGCATTAATTCTAGGTTTTCTGCCATCCTTTTATTGTAGTTTTTATTTTCGTAAGATTATTTCACTTTTCTAAAAATAGTTATTAAAATTACAAACTATAGTTTGTTAGAAGATCAAAGTTTCATTATATAATCAAGCACTGATTCCTATTACTTTCAAATTCACAGGTTTCTATTGTCACCCGATCTTTTTTTCTGATATCTATGCTTTTGAAACAAAACAACGATTTTTTTTTAACTTTCCGTAATTTTATTGATCCTAAAAACCTTTTGCTGGACTATCGATAAAAATCACAAGAAATATATATACAATAAGGAAAAATTCTCTAAACTCGACACCTAGAAAAGCACAATGCTATTCATGAGATATTCGAGAGTCTGAGATAACGGCTTTTCTACACGTTGAAAGACATCGAGTTTAGTTGTTGTGTTTTATCGGAACTATTTCGGATTTTTCTTTTATATAAAGTCTTTTCTTTTTTTCTTTTTCTTTTTTTATCAGTTACACAGAAATAAATGAAATAAACATAATCAAAATTTAAGATACACTCTTGGGATTAATCAGCTATCCTTTTGAAATGAAAAATAACGCAACTTAGGAATAACAGTACAGTAAAAAGCCTTCATGGATGAAACATCAATGTAAAGATTTTTCTCTTTGTATGTTTTTTATTTGTTTCACTTTTCTTATAAATATTAATTACACGATTAGATTACCTACACTTTATTAATCGTCTACCGATTTTCTTCCCCTTCTTTTTTATTTTTTTACGTGAGATACGTTTTATTTTTTAACTAGCTATATACCTCATAAGGGCTGCAACCTGCACAAGGATTTTATATTACAAATGAATTATTTGAATGTTTATGTACCAATATTGACCGTTAGATATTATTCTCTAGTTGTGTAACGATAATTCTAGTTTTTGTCCATACTTTTATTGTAGTTTTTATTTCTGTAAAATATTTTCTCTTGCCTAAAAATATCTATTAAAATAATAGAAAATAAGATCGAAGTTTCATTACATAATCTAACTCTTATTTTTATTATTTCCAATTTCGCTGGTCTATTATTATGCGATCTTTTTTTGTTTTGATATCTATGCTTTCGAAACTGAACAACGAGTTGTATTTAAACTTTCGTTAATTCTAATGATCTTAAAAACATTTTGCTGGACAATAAATAACAATGTAATGTCTTAAATAAGAAATATATATACAAAAGGGGTAAATACCCTAAACTCGACAACTTAAAAAGCACAACACTATTAATGAGATATTATGGAGTTTGAGATAACGGCTTTTCTGCACTTTGCAAGACGTCGAGTTTAGTTGTTGTGTTTTATCAGAACTACTTCGGATTTTCTTTTATATAAAGTCCTTTTTTTTTTCTCCTTTTCTATCAGTTGCACAGAAATAAATGAAGTAAACAGTATCAAAATTTAAGATATGCTGTTGGGATTAATTAATTATCCGTTTGAAATGAAAAATAATGCTTCTTCGGAAAAACAGTACAGTAAAAAAATTACATATGGATGAAACGGTAGTGTAAAGATTTTCCGTATTTGTATATATTTTTTTTTATTATTTACTTCGCTGTCCTTATAAATATTAATTACTCGAATATATTAACTGCAGATTTTTAATCATCTACCGATTCCATTGGCAATTATTTGTTTTCGTAAGATGTGTTTTATTCTGTAAACAGTTATGGCTGCAATGATTTAACTTTATATTCTATTATTTTTTATTCACGAATTGATTATTCTAATGTTGATTTACCTTGATTGACCAACAGTATTATTCTTCCGTAATGTAGATTAACTCTATGTTTTTCTTCCATTCTTTTATTGTAGTGTTTATTTTCGTAAGATGTTTTCTCTTCTCCAAAAATAGCTATTAAAATAACAGAATATACATCAAAGTTTCATTATATAATCAAGCACTGATTCTTATTACTGTCAATTTCACAGGTTCTATTGTTACCCGATATTTTTTGTTTTGATATATATTCTTTTGAAACTAAACAAAGAATTGTATTAAACTTTCGGTAATTCTATTAAACCTAGACCTTTTTGCTGGGCAATCGATAACAATGTAACATCTTAAATAAAAAATATATATACAATAAGTGAAAATTCCCTAAACTCGACACCTAGAAAAGCACAATGCTATTCATGAGATATTCTGGAGTTTGAGATAACGGCTTTTCTGCATTTTGAAAGGCATCAAGTATAGTTGTTGTGTTTTATCAGAACTACTTCGGATTTTTCTTTTATATAAAGACTTTTTTTTTTCTTTTTTTACCAGTTGCACAGAAATAAATGAAGTAAACAAAATCATAATTCAAGATATGCTCTTGGGATTAATCAGTTATTCTTTTTGAAGAGAAAAATAGTTAAGAATAACAGCACTGTAAAGAAGTCCCAAATTGATGAAACAGTAGAGTGAAGATTTTTCTCATATGTATGGTTTTTTGGCTTTGTTGCTTTTATAAATATTAATTACGCGGTTAAATTAACTACAGTTCAATAATCAACTGCAGTATTTATTCGCAATTTTCTGTTTTTGCTAGATATATTTTATTCTGTAAATACTCTGCTATATTAAAAGATTGAATATTGTAAATTAAGACAGACTTGAATACATTTAAAAATTAAAAATTATATACAAATAAAAATACTAAAAACTTTTAAAAATTCTAAGAGTAAACTTTTTGCCAAGCTACTCGCAAGGCACCATTAATACAAATAATTATCCATTGCATAACAAACAGCGGAACAAATTACGAACAGTTATAGTTAGTTATAACTATTCTTGTTCTATACAAAGTCATTTTTTAAATTTGTCCAGTTATCCAAATTTTTTATTAATATTAATTTTTTTATTAATTTATATTAATTATTTATTTTTCAATTGTTCCGGATAATCGGCGTTCTTTAGCATTCTCAAAACTAAACGACATGTTTTATATAAAAGTTTCAGTACTTCTGAAGAAAAATAATTGCAGTTAGATGGCGCTATGCGCTATGCAATTTCTTTGACTTCAACTTCCACTTTTAGAACACTCTGAAGTTTGTAAACAGAGTGTAGCCGATTTTCGTTTTGATTCGAATGTTTTGATTTAGATAAAAGATGTGACAATTAATTTGAGAATTGATATGTAATGGAGCATTGTGTCTCCAGATGATTTAAACTTGTATAAATATGTACAAAGAACTGTAAATACTTATTTTTATCTCATTAAATAATTAGTTAAAGAAACGTTCGAAGAAGATATTTTCAATTTCGATTTTCACCTATGATACGCATTGTGGATTTTTACGATAGATTATTCCTTTGAATTCAGAATGCTTTTTTAGATTTTAAGACATGATATATATATTTCCGAAGATTTTTAAAGGTAAGAGTTTTATAATTTTATTTTGATGTGTTAATTATGGCTGACCTAGAAAAGCTAAAGAAAAACAGAACAATTTTAAGAAGTTCTGTCACGAAATTGATAAATAATATAGAGACTATATTAAACAAGTTGGAAATTGCACGTGAAGCGTAGCAAATTAGGTGCGTTCGAACGATAACGAAGTTTTAAAAATATTACTTTCATATATCAATCTCATAACATTGTAAATAGTGAATTACAATTAAAACGCTCATCAAACAATGTTCTCCCTATACCATTATGTAATGGAATACTTTTGTGTGGCCTTGTAAATCAATAACAAATGTTCTTTGCACCACAAATTATGTAAGATGTATAGTATAATATGTACTTTATAGTTGCATATAAATTTTATTAAGTTCGCATGAGTGTAACACGATTAAAATGCATTTGAAACATTTTTTCCCATTGACCGTAATGTAATGGAATACTTTTGATTTTCCCTGTAATTGATCTATGCATCCGATTTTCATAAAATTTGAAATAACTCGAAAAAATTATGTAATAATTATGTGTTTTAAATTTCAAACGTATAGAATATATTTGAAACTTTTTCCCCATTGACCATAATGTAATTGAATACTTTTGATTGTCCCTGTAATTGATCTATGCACACGATTATCAAAAAATTTGAAATAACACGACAGAATTATGTAATAATTGCGTATTTTAAATTTCAAACGATTAAAATGCATTTGAAACTTTTTTCCCCATTGACCGTAATGTAATGGAATACTTTTGATCGTCCCTGTAATTGATCTATCCATCCGATTCTCATAAAATTTGAAATGACTCGACAAAATTATGTAATAATTATGTATTTTAAATTTCAAACGATTCGGTTGGGTAGTTTTTGCGTTGTTATATGCGGACAGACGGACGGACGGACAGACGGACGGACTGAACGATCACTATAGGTGCTACGTATTATATAATTACGAACGCACCTAAAAATGATACCGTTAATATTGATTCTCTTGAAGAATCTGTTAACCAATTAAAAATTAAATCATGTAATTTAAATGAAATAAATGAAAAAATAGAACCACTTTTGAATTTAGACGAATATGAGAATGAAATGAATACAGTATATGACTATGCAGACAAAATATCCTTAATGAATTTTCGCGCTGAAAAGAAACTTAAAGAAAATAAAAACATTATTCCTTTGAACAATAGTTCGGTTAATGATTCTACCCCCAATAATGAAAATAAATTTGTGAAACTGCCGAAATTGAATATACAGAAATTTTATGGCGATTGCACGCAATTCACCAACTTTTGGAATACTTTCAAAGTATCGATAAATGATAATACTTCACTGACAAAAATTGAAAAATACAATTATTTGCGAAGTTACTTAGGTTCATCTGCTTTAAACGCCATAGAAGGTTTAGAAGTTTCGGAATCAAATTATGATGTAGCACTTAAAATTCTTGAAAATAGGTTTGGGAATAAAGAGATGATAATCAATCATCATTTAAATAAATTGTTAAATTTATCTCCGGTTTATAAATCTAGTGATACTTCAAAATTACAGAAACTTCATGATGATATTGAAATTAATGTAAGATCGTTGACTACATTGGGACTCGAACCACAGGCTTACAGCTCTATGCTTTTAGCCGTAGTTTTGAAATTGCTACCATCAGATTTAAATTTGGAATTTAACAAGCAAAACATTAAATCTTCATGCAACCCTGATATAAACAAATTACTAAATTTCTTGAAAACCGAAATTAAAAGTCGCGAATTGGCTTTTTCGTTTTCAAAATCAAATAGATTAGAAGTAAACAAACAAAAATTTACGAAATCTCCTAAAAGAGAATTAAACTTTTCATCCACGCAAGGATTAATGACTACAGTTTCAGACAAAAAGAATACAGAGAAACAAAGTTGTATCTTTTGTAAGAGTAATCATTCGTCAGAAATATGCAATGTTTTTGATCTTGATAAAAAGAAAAATATTTTGAAATCGCAAGGTAAATGTTACCTCTGCCTTTTGCCAAAACACCGAATTAAGGACTGTGTTTCTAAGATACGATGTACGACATGTCAAGGTAGACATAACAGAGCTATTTGTAAACAATCTAATTCACCAAATAAAACAAGTTGTACATATAGAAATTTGGAAACAGCGAATGCACAAAATGAAACAACTAATGAAATTATTTTGGCTATTTCGTGTATTGGAAAAAACCGAATTTTCTTGCAAACTTGCTGTGCGAAAGTAAAAAAATAAAAATAAAGAAGTTTCTGTTCGATTATTATTGGATACTGCTGCAATGCGAACCTTTTTAACTCGAGAAATTGCTGATAAATTACAACTTCAAATATTGAGAAAGGAAAAATTATCAGTATTCACATTCGGAAGTAAAATCCCAATTGAGAAAAATTATGATGTTGTTAAACTTAAATTAGAAAATAAACATTTTTCGAAATCTAATTTAGAAATAGAAGCATTGGTAACTGACGAAATATCTGGATCTGATATCCCTCCCCCAGAAATAAAAGAATTTGGTGAGATGAGCATTTTACAGAATTTAACCCTTGCTGACTCACCACAATGTCAAGACCCCATTTCCCTTCTAATAGGAGTCGACTATTACTATGACATAGTAACAGGTAACATAAAACATTTAAACAAAAATCTTGTTGCTGTTGAAACAATCTTTGGCTGGTGCCTCCAAGGTAGAAAAAGCGGAAACCAATCTTCATTGATTTTAAACGTAATTATTGAAGAACACTTAATTTCTGATCAAATAAAAAAATTTTGAGATCTTAAAACTTCAGGACTTATTAATATTAAACAAGATTCTGACCCTTTTGAAAAAGAAATAATGAAAAATTTTGAACGCGATATTAAATATGAAAACAAAATATATAAAGTTAAATTGCCCTGGAAACTGGAGAAAGGGCGTCTGGATGATAACAGAAAAATTGCAGAATCTCGATTAGTTAAATTAAATAGAAGATTTGTTAGAAATTCCCAGTTGTTTTTTGAATATAAAGATGTATTAAATGATTATTTAAAACAGGGAATCGTAGAATTAGTTCCTAATTCAGAAGGTAAGGGGCAAGTTGAATTTTATTTACCTCACAGAGAAGTGATTAGAAGAGACCGCGTAACAAGTAAATTAAGGATTGTGTTTGATGCATCAGCTCATGATTTAAATTCACAATCTCTCAATAACTGTCTTCACCCAGGTCCTAATTTGTACCCAGAAATCTTTGATATTTTGTTACGATTTCGATTAAATCCAATTGCCTTTACAACCGATATAAAACAAGCGTTTTTGCAGATATTAGTAGATGAAGAAGACAGAGACGTATCTCGATTTTTGTTTTCAGAAGACCCTTTTGATGAATCTAACCTTACTCAAATATATAGATTTACTAGAGTTTTATTTGGGGTAAATTGTAGTCCATTTTTGTTAGCAGCCACAATAAAACACCACTTAAAGAAATATATCAAAAAATATCCAGAAACTGTCGAGTTTATAAAAGAAAATATTTATGTAGATGATGTAATTGGAAGTCAATCTTCTGTCAAGCAAGCTTTATCCACTACATTAGAGTCTATAGCTATTTTTAAAGAAGCTAGTATGACATTACATAAGTGGCACACTAATTCAAAATCCTTAAAAGAATTGTGGAAAAATAACGATGTAATTTCCAGTGATATTTTGGAAACATCTGAAACAGAAAATGTTCCTTACAAAGTTTTAGGAATAGCATGGAACAGTCTAAACGATTTTTTGTATTTTGACACTTGTGAATTAGCGGCGTTTGCTTCTAAAAGAATTGACACAAGGAGGTATATTTTGCAAGTTTTGGGTCGAGTGTTTGATCCTATTGGATTTTTAGGACCCTTCACATTAAGAATAAAATGTTTGCTGCAAAAAATTTGGTCATTAGGCATAGATTGGGATGAGGCCATCCCAAAAGATTTAATCTCTCTTTGGAAAGACTGGTGTAGTGAAATTCCTCAAATATCTGAATTGTCTATCCCTCGACATTATTTTTTCGAAATTCCAAAGGAGAAAATTGCTAATTTGCAGTTGCATTTATTTTCCGATGCAAGTACAATAACCTTTGGCACAATTGCCTATTTACATGTATATACCTCTGAAAAGGGCATTCGAACAGTTTTCGTAGCTTCTAAAAACAGAGTAGCTCCTTTAAAAACTCTCACTTTACCAAGACTGGAATTGATGGCTGCATTATGTTCAGCTAAATTAAGCTGCAGCATTTTGAAGGCGCTACATCTAAAAATTCCATGCATTTATTGGACGGACTCAAAAATTACATACTTTTGGATTAAAGGATTACCTGAAAAATTCAAACCATTTGTGCGGAATCGTGTTGAATAAATTCGTAAATTGACATCCCCTTCTGATTGGCATCATTGCCCAGGGGCAGACAATCCCGCAGACCTTGTCTCAAGAGGAGCAAAAGTCTCCAAATTCATCAATAATCCTACTTGGTTACTTGGGCCAAAATGGCTTAGTTTACCCCCTGAATTTTGGCCAAAATCTGAAGATAAAGAAATAATTGATGAAGATGAATTAGAATACAGGAAAAAACCCAATGGCATGTTGCAGTGCGAGTGTATAACTGAAGAGATTAAAAATCCTACTTGTATAGAAAAATTTAGCAATTTGGAAAAAGTAATAAGAACAACTGCTTGGGTAAAAAGATTTGTAATAAAGCTGAAAAAATCTACTGAAGTTAGCGGTCCACTAACTACTGAAGAATTACTAGAAGCTGAAAAATACTTAATACGAAGTGAACAGAAACAATTTTTTAAAGAAGAATTTTAGTCTCTTAGAAATAATAATTCAGTAGAAAAGAATTCATCCCTATTCAACTTTGTTCCATTTATAGATGAATCAGAAATCATACGTTTAGGAGGAAGACTAGAATTTGGCGATCTTACAACAGAAGAAAAACATCCAATCATTTTACCTAGACATTCCTGGTTAACGACGCTGATTGTACGTCAAGATCATGAAAAGATGATGCATGCAGGAATTGCTCACACTTTGATAAAAATTAGATCTCGATATTGGATTCCGAAAGGAAGACAGTTAGTGAAAAGTCTCATTAAAAGTGCCTCATTTGTCAAAAATATCTTTGTAAACCTGCAGACCAAGTCACAGCCCCTCTACCTAAAGATAGAGTGAATGAAGCTCCCCCATTTTCAATTTGTGGTTTAGATTTTGCGGGACCTATTTACGTGAAAAACTTCGGTGAAATTAAGAAATCTTACATTGTCTTATTCACTTGCGGAGTTACCCGAGCTTTGCATCTAGAACTTGTTACCGACATGACTACAGATTCTTTCCTCCTTGCTTTTAGACGATTCTTAGCTCGAAGAGGAAATTGTAAAGTCATTTATTCAGATAACGCGAAGACATTTAAAAAAGCTAAACAAGAAGTCGATAATTTATACGACGTCATTTCCAACAATCTCTTTTTGAAATTTCTTGCAAGAGAAAGAATCGTTTGGAAAAATATCATTGAAAGAGCTGCATGGTGGGGAGGCTTCTACGAAAGACTTGTGAAATCAGTCAAGGAATGTCTACGAAAGATTACTGGAAAAGCTCTATTGAGCTATGAAGAAATGTCGACACTACTGGTTGAAGTAGAAGCTATCCTCCACTTGCGTCCTTTGACATATGTGTATAACGAATATGATGAACCTCATCCTCTCACTCCAGTGGATTTTTTGAATTTTGGTAAAGAACTTTCACTTCCTATTAACTTTTTCGATGTAATTGAAAATGGTTCAAAAAGATCGGCACTTCTCAAAAGAAAAAGATACCAATCATTACTACTAAAACAACTTTGGTCGAAGTGGAAAAAACAATATCTCCTAGATTTAAGAACATTCCATTCATCGAAAAATTCCAATTCACATACACCACTAAAAGTGGGTGATATTGTCTTGATCAAAGGCGATATAAAAAATAAACTTCTCTGGAAACTTGGCAGAATTCAGAGAGCGATTCCAGGTAGAAACAACAACATTCGCTCATATGAAATAAAGACAGCCAATGGAGTGCTGAAAAGATCTGTCCAACATTTATATCCCTTAGAAATTATGGACTAATGAACATTAATAGACTTTCTTTCTTTTTTTTTCTTTAAGAACTCTAAAAGTTTTCTTTCTTTTTAGTTATTCTGTTTACTTTGAATGCAGTATTATTTGAAGCTTAGCATAAGTAAGTATATTAACTATTTGAAAAAGATTGTCATTTTTATTCTGTTAATTGCAGGTAATATTTTTCATTTATTATATTGTTTGAATTTTATACTTTTTTGTTTATATGGACTAATGAACATTAATGGACTTTCTTTCTTTTTTTTTCTTTAATAACTCTAAAAGTTTTCTTTCTTTTTAGTTATTCTGTTTACTTTGAATGCAGTATTATTTGAAGCTTAGCATAAGTAAGTATATTAACTATTTGAAAAAGATTGTCATTTTTATTCTGTTAATTGCAGGTAATATTTTTCATTTATTATATTGTTTGAATTTTATACTTTTTTGTTTATAATTAATTGATTTTGTTAGATTACTTTTTTTAGATGGAATTGATATTTTGTATCTGAAATTGATATTTGTATTTGCATTTGAATTTTGAAATTGTATCAGATTACTGAACCACTGATATGAAAATTTTATTAGATTATTGAAAATACTGATATGAAAATTTTATTAGACTATTGAAAATACTGATATGGAATTTTTTTATTTTCATAATAGAATTTATTGATGAACTCTGTAAGAGTTCAGGTGGGGAGTGTGAAAAAAAAAGAATTGCAGTTAGATGGCGCTACGCGCTATGCAATTTCTTTGACTTCAACTTCCACTTTTAGAACACTCTGAAGTTTGTAAACAGAGTGTAGCCGATTTTCGTTTTGATTCGAATGTTTTGATTTAGATAAAAGATGTGACAATTAATTTGAGAATTGATATGTAATGGAGCATTGTGTCTCCAGATGATTTAAACTTGTGTAAATATGTACAAAGAACTGTAAATACTTATTTTTATCTCATTAAATAATTAGTTAAAGAAACGTTCGAAGAAGATATTTTCAATTTCGATTTTCACCTATGATACGCATTGTGGATTTTTACGATAGATTATTCCTTTGAATTCAGAATGCTTTTTTATATTTTATGATTACATATTTACGTATGATTTACTCGACCTTGATTTTCGAATGAGAAACCTTGATTTGAAGACATGATATATATATTTTTTATAACTTCTATTGTCTATCAATAACCGTTTGCCTGATTATCAATGACAATATACTGACTTGGATGAGAAATCTAGATTTAACGAACAAAAATTCAAACATTGCCATAGTCATATTTTTCATTTTGTCCAGTTATCCGAATTCTTCATTAACCGAATCGGCCTCGGTACCGACTCGTCCGAATAATTGGCGCTTTACTGTATTCTCAAACCTAAACAATGAATTATATATAAAAATTTCAATGTCTCTATTGGCTATAACAAACCGTTTGGCAGGTTATCGATGACAAAAAACTGGCTTGGATGAGAAATCTGGACTTAACGAATAAAAAATCAAACTTTGTCATAGTCATTTCTTTAATTTGTACAGTTATTCGGATTTTTAACTATCCTGTTTGGCCTCGGTCCCGACTGTTCGGATAATCGGCGCTCTACTGTATTCTCAAAATTAATCAAAGAATTGTATCTAAAATTTTCACTATGTCTAGTGTCCATCAAAAACCATTTACCAGACCATCCATAACAATAAACTGGCGTAGAAATTTACAGTTAAGGAGGTTGGTCACTCAGCGGCCTGATTCCCCTCGATAATGTTAAATCTATATGCGTTCCATGCATTCGTATATTCAAAATATCTCCTCGGGGAATTATCATTGAAGTTTTTTTTCATTCTTCTCTTCTTGAAGAATGAAATTTTTTTCTTAGTTGTCAAAATATTTCTAAAATGTATGCTCAATTTAATATTTCATATTTTGAAAACATACGAACTCGAAGTAAAATTTTAACAGATAATACGACATCATGCATAAATTTTAAAAACATTTTAGAAACTAAGAAAGAAAAAGAGATATAGTTTAAGAAGAGAACACCGAAAGAATTAGAAAATTTAACCATGAATTAAACGCCCATAAACTTAACGACAAGGAGGGGAATTTGACAAGAGAATGACACGCAACCTTAATAAATAAAAATTCCTAGCATGCCGAACATACAAAAGCACAATTCTACTCACATGAATGTACTCGCATAATTACGTTACTGCACTTTGAATGAAATTCTTTTTAAATGATATGCTTTTGCCCAACTAGTTCTGATTTTCCTTTTACAGAAATGATTGCTTTTTTATCAGTTTCGCATAATAACAATTGAATTAAAATGAAGGGAAAAATTCAAATTTAACAGCAGCACTTAGAATAAATCAATCATCGATTTAAAGTGAAAAATAATGTCCGTGAAGAATAGCTATAAAATAAAAAAGTTCGACATGGAAAATGCATTTTTTTTTGCCATCGCTAGCTTTATATTCGCTTCTTTTTTCTTCTTATATATGAATATATTATTATTACAATTATATTGATTAGATTTCTAATTTTCTGTGTTTCCTGTTCGTTGTCATTTCTATAGTCTATCAAAAACCGTTTGCCAGATTATAGATAACATTAAAGTTGTTTGGATAAGAAATCTAGACATAACAAATAAAAATTTCCGGCAAGCCGAACCTACAAAAACAGAATTCTGTTCACATGAATAAAGTATCTCATAATTACGTTACTGCACTTTAAAATAAAACATTTTAAAATGGTATGTTTTTGTCCAACTAGTTTGGAGTTTTCTTTTACAGAAAAGGTTGCTTTTTTATCAGTTGTATATGTATATTGAGTTAAAATGCAGGATAAAGAAATCCAAATTTAACAGCAGCTTTTAAAATAAATCAATTATCAGAGTGATTTAAAGTGATTTAAAGTGAAAAATAATGTCGGTGAAGAATAGATGTAAAATAAAAAAAGTCCGACATGGATAAAACAATAATGTTTATTTCTATTGTCATTAGATTTTTATTCTCTTCTTTGATCTTTATTATTATTATTATTCGATTATATTAATTCGATTCTTAATTTACATTCAAAATTAAACATCTAAATGTATCTAAAAGTTTCAGTATTTCTATTGTCTATCAAAATTCGTCTACCATATTACCCATAAAAATAAACAAGCTTGGATGAGAAATTTAAACTGGACAAATAAAAATTTCCAGCATGCGAACCTACACAATTAAAATCACATGAATAGAGAATTTCATAATTACGTTTCTAGACTTTGAAAGAATGTCTTTTTATTTAAATGGTATGTTTTTGACCAACTATATCTGGTATTCTTTTAACAGAAAATATTGCTTTTTTATCAGTTGCGCATTAAAAAGTTGAGTTAAAATGAAAGACTAAAAAAAAAAGAAAGAAAAAAAATACAAATTTAACAGCAGTTTTTCGAATAAAAAAATTATCAATTTAAAATGAAAGATAATGACAGTGAAGAATATATATAAAACTAGTTGGATGGGCCAAACCAAAAGCTTTCTTCTATCTTTACATTTCTTCTGTACATTTTATTACTATAAAAGTTAGTTACGCATGTTAATACGTTAATATTATTAATTCAATACTATACCAAATATGATTTTTATCTTAAATTTCTTTTCAGTCAATATTCTGAGTAAAAACGAGTTTCTGTCTCTGCACGAGCCGATGACCAATAGAACGATGGGCATTTTTTTTTTTCAAATTCAGGAAGAATCTACTCGCCATACCCAAGAATAAGCAGACACAAAAAAAATATTTCAGTTCTATGCATAACTTCAAACACTTTTTGATGAAAAAATAATTAAAATGGCACAGACATTGCGATTAGTGCCTCCTTCCGGCAGATTTTTTTCAAATTCAGGGGTGATCTGCTGACCATAGCCAAACATTTATACAAAAAAAATTCATTCAATTCTATGCATAGCTTCATACACTTTTCTGTGGTGTTTTTTTGTCAGACGATTATTTACACTAGGGATATAGGCCCGGGGGGGGGTGATCTTCGGGGGTGTCTTTCTAAGGGAATCTAACCCGTATTTACGCAAGGTTCGAAGAAAACAACAAAAACTCCGAACGGTTAGGCCGACAGCCGTGATTTTGTTCAAACCCAGGTATTGCCGTCTACCAGTTGAGAGGCCAGAACATCTCGGCCACTGGTGGGGCCACGGACACACGGACAGACAGACATTATCTAAAACATGATTTTTGGAATCTCTGACCCATAAAACCATAGATGCCAACACCTCTTAATTTATTCCGGATACAAGATGAGCATGTTTTCAACCGGAAATTTTATTTGACCAAAAATTTCAGGATGAAATCAAAGATTTACATCGTAGAAAGTAAAAATATTTTCTTAAATGTTTTTTCCGGTTTTTGCATGCAAATTTTTGATCAGACTCCGGAATAATTAAGAGATGTTGGCATCTATGATAAAACATGTAAATCCGTCAAAAACCAAAAGTCGAAAAAACAATTTTTTTTTTGTCGTCGTTAGCTTTATAATATCTTCTTTGTTCTTACCTTTTTTATTATTTTTGCTATTCGATATTTATTTTTCGTTGTGTCCCATATTTTTTATTTGAGCAATATTTGTTTTTGCTAGAATAATTAGTACACGCTAAAAACTTAATGTGTAACGTATTCAAATTTATGTATCTATATGTATAAGTTTCTAATATTACACACTTGGCATTAAAATTACACACTTTTGCAAAGTAAGTCTATAAATTTCTAAAATCACCCACTTGTAATAAAAATTACGCGTTTCCTACGAAAACGTACCTGTTATAATAATAGCCTATGACATTAAATCTGTAAGTTTTTATAAAAAAAATTGCATTGTTATTACATTTTCCTTTTTGATTAAACAAAAATCTACTCTTGTGTAGTCTCTTTTTTTCGTTAACTTACCATTCTCAAAAGTAAACAATGAATTGTATATAAAAGTTTCATTACTTCTATTGTCTATCAAAAAACGTTTGCCAGATTATCGATAACAATAAACTGGATTGCATGAGAAATCTAGATTTAACAAATAAAAATTCCAAGCACGCCAAACCTACAAAAGCACCATTCGATTCACATGACTAGAGTATCTCAAAATTACGTTCGTTATTGTACTTTGAAATAAAATATTTTTAAATGGTATATTTTTGCACACTTAGATTTGAATTCCGTTTTACAGAAAAGATTATCTTTTTATCAGTCGTGCAGAATGACAATTAAGTTAAAATGAAGAATAAAAAAATCGAAATTTAACAGAACCTCTTAACACTTTGACGGTTAAAGCACTTCTATTCATAAAATACTAAAATGATTGAATGACACCGGAATTTAAAAACAAATTTATTTCATAATATATAAATGTTTTTTTTTTACGTTCTTTGTAAAATTAAAATTTTCATTTAAAAATTCCGGTGTCAGTATGGTATTTCGCAATTCAAATTAAGTGGTATTCTGGGCGCGTATACGCGCTTATAACCACGAAAGGGTTAAAATAAATCAATGATTGATTTAAATTAATATATAATGTTAATGAAAAATGGATATAAAATAAAAAGTCCGATTAGGAAAGAACAATAATGTTTTTTCTGCCGCCGTTAGCTTTCGATTCGCTTCTTTGTTCTGACATATGTATTTTTTATTATTCGATTATATTATTTCCATTTATAATTTTAATTATTTCCGAAGTTTTTCTTTCAGAAAGATTTGTTTATGCTATATGTTTATGCTATGTATCTTTTAAATAATTTTATTTATTTTTCTTATAATAAAGCTCGTTAAGCAGAAAATGTATTTATAATGTTAATGCACTGAAATTTTACTTAGCTTTTCAAATTTTTTGTGTGTCTTTTTCATACTAAAAACATCTAATAAAAACTTTCAATTAATTTTTTGTTTTATTTATTTATTTTTATTTATTTATTTATTTATTTATTTTATTTTATTTTTTTTTTTTTGCTATAAGAAATTATTTCTAAGCGTATTTGTAATATGTTATAATCTGCTCTATAACAAATGACTGTCCTAAGTCATACGAAAGGAAGTTACCAAAAATACATTGTCATAATCATTTTTTAAATTCGTCAAATTATCCGGATTTAGTAACCGAATAGGCCTCGGTCCCGGCTCGTCCGGATAATTGGCTCTCTACTTTATTCCCAAAATCAAATAATGAATTTCATCTAAAAGTATCAGTATTCCTATTGCCTATCAAAAACCTTTTGGCAGATTATAGATAACAATAAACTCGCTTGAATAAGAAATCTAGATTTAATGATTAAAAATTCAAACATTTCAATTACCACAGTCAATTACCCAGTTAATTATCCAGTTATCCGAATTATCTATTAATCGGATCGACCTCGTCTCCAACTGTTTGGGATAATCGGCACTCCACTTTATTCTGAAAAGTAAACAAAGAATCTAAAAGTTTCAATATTTTTATTGTCATCAAAAAACGTTTGCAGGATTATCGTTAACAATAAATTGACTTCGTTAAATCCATATTTAACGAATGAAAGTTCAAACATTGTCCTAGTCATTTTATTCTAATTTGTCCAGATATCTAAACTTTACATTATGCTTGGCATCGGTCACGACTAGTCCGAATAATCAGAGTTCTACTGTATTCTATAAACTAAAGAACTAATTATAGCTAAAATTTTCAGTACTTCAATTGTCTATCAAAAACCGTTTTCCAGGTTATCGATAACAATAAACTGGCTAGAATGAGGAATCTAGCCAGTAAAATTTCCCCGCATGCCGAACCTACAAAAGTACTATTCTACTCACATGAGTAGAGAATCTAAAAATTACATTGTTGCACTTTGAATGAAAACATTTTAAAACTGTTCCCCCAACTAGATCTTATTTTCCTTTTGCTGAAGTGAATGCTTTTTTATGTATTGCGCATAACGGAAATTGAGATAAAATTAAGAGAAAAAGAATCCAAAGTTAATAAGAACTCTTATTATAAATCAATTATCGATTTAAAGTGAAAAATAATGTCAGTGAAGAAGAGATATAAAATAAAAAATCCGACTTAAAAAGAATATTTTTTTTGGTCATCGTTAGCTTTATATTCGTCTTTTTGTTCTAATATATATTTTTTATTAATTCGATTTGAAATTTTCATTTTTTCCTAAAATTACTTCTTTAGTCTATCAAAAACCGTTTCCCAGATTATAGATAGCAATAAACTGGAAGGACGAGAAATCTAGACATAATAAATAAAAATTCCCATCAAGCCAAATCTACAAAAACACAATTCTATTCACATGAATAAAGTAACTCATAATTACGTTACTGCAGTTTGAATTAAAATGTTTTATATAAGGTACCCTGGGGTAATAACGCCAGACGGGGTAATAACGCCAAGTGCTAATATTTTGCATAATTATGAAATAATTTGGTAAATGACACCCATGTGTTCTGCGCAGAAGGGTTTTGAGTCATATAAATCGCAAAAAACAGCTTCAAGTTAATTTGTTTCATTTTTAGGTCTTATTGTTTTTACAAGCAGCTAAAATTAACGCTTGATCTAAAATTTGCGAGATACGGTTTGTGATGTGAAGACTATTTTTTTTATCCGGAAATACTTTGTTAATTACATAAATTTGTAGTACATTTCATGGCCTTTCAAAATGTTGTTGAAGATTTTGGATATCTTCTCGAGATAATTTGTAATTTAAAATGTACAGCGCAATAACTATAACGGGGTAATAACGCCAATCCTTGGCATTAATACCCCGGTTGATTCCCTAAAGTGGCCGAGCTACATCCTAAATACTGATTCAAATAAACACAGCTAAAACTGTGCAACGTTTCTAATAATTCTATTTAAGCGGTTTTTTAAGCAAAAAGAAGCTCACGGTCTGATATTCTTTTGCCTCATCTCCCCCCTCCGCACACCACACCTTTATTTTTCTTACACTTTCACAAAAAAATGAACATTTTCAATAGCTTAGGATGCAATTTGTCAATTTCTAGAGCTGAGAGTTTGTATTTTTAGAATTGGGCAATCTACATGCAATTATTCCAACTTATTTCATAGTTTTGTTTGCATGGCGTTATTACCCATACAGGTGGGTAATAACGCCAAATAGCATTGGTCAAGAAATCACGCCATTACATTTTATGTATTCATATCTGTTAAATTATTTTTTTTATATAGATAGTCAATGAGTTGCTGTATCAAATCCTATATTTGTTTGAAAAATACAAACTAAAACTGAGCCGTGAAAATTGCTAGAACCTTAACGTGGCGTTATTACCCCAGGGTACCTTACTAGTTTTTGACCAACAATTTGTAATTTTTCTCTCTCATTTTTTTATTAGTTGGACATAACGACAACTGAGTTAAAACGAAGAATAAATAAAAGTACAAATTTAACAGGAGCTCTTAGTATATATCTATAATAGTTGTAAAATGAAAAAAAAATGTTCGTGAACAATAGAAATAAAATAAAAATATCCCGACATTAAACGAGCAATAATGCTTTATTTTTATTGTTGTTGTTGTCGTCGTTAGCTGTAAAATCGTTTCTTTGTTTTTATTTATTTTTTATTATTATTCGATTATATTAATTCGATTTTAATTTTCATTCAAAACTAAAGAATGAATTGTGTCTAAAAGTTTCAGTATGTCGATTGTCCATCAAAAATGTTTGCCAGATAATCGATAACAACAAACTAGCTTGCATGAGAAATTTAGATTTAACAAATAAAATTTCCTAACATGCCGAACCTACAAAAGCAAATTTCTATTTTCATGATTAGAGAACCTCAAAATTACATTACTGCACTTTGAATGAAAACCTTTTTAAATGGTAGGTTTAAACCCAACTAGTTCTGATTTTCCTTTTACATAAAAGATTGTTTTTTATCAGTTGCGCATAATGACAATTGAGTTGAATTGAATAGAAAAATCCAAAGTTAACAGCAGCTCTTAGAATAAATCAATTATTGATTTAAAATGAAAAATAATGTTCGTGAAGAATAGATATAAAATAAAAAAAGTCCGACATGGCCTGAACTTTTTTTTTTCATCAATAGCTTTATATTTGCTTTTTTGTTCTTACACTTTTTTTATTATTCGATTATATTAATTCGATTTTTAATTTTCTTTGTTTCCCAAATTTACACAAAATTTTTATTTTAGCAAGATTTGTTTATACTATATAAATAGTTAGTTTTCTCCTAATTAAGGATTTTTATAATGATTTTATTTATTGATTTTTATAATAAAACTTGTTGACCTGAAAAATAAATTGTTAATGCAATAAAACATTACGTAGTGTTTAGAATTTAGTTTAAAACTTTTTCATGCTAAAAAAATCTAATATAAACATTTAAAATATTTTACATTGTATTTTGTTACAGTTTGCGTCAGAAATTTCTAAATATTTACTCCGCACATTTATTTTTTCTGTCCTAGAGCTCTGTTGTGGTACATCATAAATTAAAACTCTGCTGACACAAATATTTTTAGAGAAAATTTTAAAATTCATTTACTCTTTTTAAAAATTAGTGATATTTTCTATAAATTACTGGTTTGAAAAATCTAATATTTTAGAAATATAGATTTTTAGGATAACGTACGAAACGCATGTATTTCAGTTTTGTTTACAGTCATACTTCATATATACTTCAATTAGTGCATATTCATGCATTATTTAAAACATAATTCATGCGTTGAGAAATCGTACGCATAAAAAGTACCTAATAATTGTACACAAATCATTGAATTGTTTCCATTTATCATTTTATCTACTTCTTATACAAGAAGGTATGGTAACCAATTTTTTCCACTTCGCCTTGGACGGATTTATCTAATTTATTAATGTAATCTGAAATATCTAATATGATTTAAGAATATAGCCTATTGTTTCCATAATTATGAGTCATCCTGTATATAAAAAAAAACATCCATCCATCATTTCCTATTATCGCCATGGAAATGGAGATCATTTCTTTAATTGCGCTCCATTTCATCTTTGTTAAATACAACATTCCATACAACTATTTTCATGGGTTCCTTGATTTTCTTAAAAAACAAAAATGTCTTTCTTTTTTGTATAAGTATCATGTAAATCAAGTTTTTTTTTGTTATAAATGATCGCGTCACTAGGAATTATATAAATAACCGTCATTTATATTGGAACAACAACCAGCAAAATTAAGTATATTAGCAATTTTGCGGTAACAAGTGCTTAATTTACAAATAATTTTGCAGCGTACTGTAGCACACATTTTATTATTCGAAAAATAAATCATAGTAGATAAGGCACATGGTTAAAAATCGGTATCATTTGCTACTTCGTCTCCACAGCTTTTTATATAAATAGATTACTCACTGTATTATGGAACATTGTAAATGATCAGATTAGAGATAGTCTAAGCGGTATAGTTGCAGTGCAGTAAATGATACACATTTTTAAAAGTGAGCCACTGAAGAAGAATGGTTTTACAATACTTATAATTTTGTTGTCACATATTAATAGAAACAAATTTTTGTTCATTTTTGTATGAGTGTATTTCTTTTATTTGTTTACCTACATCACACAAATGTTGAATAACCAATTATAATGATGAGGTAGCTTAAAAATACTTTGAAAGAGACGTCATAATCATCAGAAATCGTTAAAGAAATTGATGCAACTCATCAGTTTTAAGTTCAAACATTTCATCATAAAAAATTACACGTGCTATTTATTCATCTTCATTTCACTACTTTGTAGGGCATTTTCATCTTCAGAAAGAGGTTCTTCGTCAGATAAAACTAAATCATGGGTTTTTTTACGGTACTTGGTTCATGTATTTCGAATAAGATTTGATTTATTGCTCATATATATTCAAAGTGCTGTCAAGTTCATTTTCTATACGAAAGGATGGACCTATCTTGGCAAAAACCCAAATTCAGTGAGTGTAGAGTTATCATCTTGTATAAGCGTACTTTCAACATATCCGGAAGTTAAAATGGGGATTTGTAACATATAAAAAAATGAAAAGAATACTTAATTCAGGAAATATATATCCTGAATGCCTTTATAAATCTTCTCGAATAAGCCGGCTAAAGGATGTCTTTTTTTATCGTATAAATTATGAATGACATATGCTATTTGTAATCATAGATATAAAAAATAAATTTGAGTAAAGTCTCAATTACTTATTTCTGAAATTAAATTTTATTAATGAATGAGTTAATTGAGTAAAAAGTTATTTCTTATTTATGCAATTTTCAGTAAATAATAAGGTTTATTACATTTCATATTCATACTCTACTCATAAAATAAATGTTGAAGGAATTGGCGTCTTTAAGAAAGAAGTTTGAACTCGAATTAAAAATTGTACTGAAAAGCTCGAAAATTGTACGAAGAGCAGTTTTACACCTTTTTTTTTTGTCATTTATTTATCTTATTTTATTTTATTTTATTTTTTTATTATTTTGCCTCATATACTTACTTTACTTTTGCGTCCAATGATGAAAGTTATCTGCTTGAATGTGTACCATCAGCTAGTAAAATTTTGTTCATCATTTCGGAAACACCCTATATATTCAAAAATACTGACACAGACATATAGGATAGAAACAAGTTTCGAGATGGTTATACTCTAATAATATGCATTTCTTTATTTTGGTCCTATATGTGAAACTTTGTAAATTCTTCTTCTTTTTTTAAATTACACAATTAAATGGAAGAACAACTATAATATTAACTGCAGTATTTTCCTACCATATATATCGCCACTTTCGAATATTAAACCCGTAGAGATTTGAATTATGTTTTAATGATTCATATTTTCTTTTATTTTCCTTTATTTTGCCAGATATTTGCATGCCGAGATGCGGTGCACGCAAAAATAACATTCAGGTGATTCCAGTGGGATTTCTTATTTTTCGAAACACGTAGTTTCTAATTGCTTACACTTTCGTAAATCTTATTAAAAGTGCAATTGTTTAAAAGAATACTGTATGAGAGTAAATATTAACGTTACTTACTTTTTAATCCGCATATTTCAATGCTATTTAAAGTTTGTAGACAAAATGTTAATCAGCAGTGAAAATGAAATTTTAGGCATTAACCCCCTTGGCACGAGAGATCGATTTGCCTATTGCATATGGTGTTCCGAATCCTTGAAAACTCTCACTAGTAATATTTTACAGTATATTTTGCTGCATTTAATTCGCGCTTTTTCAATTCAGAAAAAAAAATGTTTTTTTTTTAAAAAAAGATTAAAAACTCCGTAAAAGACGCTTGTCCGAATGAGCTAATAATAAGTATTTGGGGTTGCGATTTATCACTTAAAAAATATAAATATAACTAATTAGCGGAAAAGTTTAATATTCAAACAATGCTTTCCAAATTTGAATAGTACATAATATTTTACAATTTAATAAATAATTCTTTTCTAGAGCACTGTGTAGTTTACATACTTCATAATCGCAAACCAGCCGGTTATGCCAATCCTAAAATATTCCTCGTTCTGATGAATGTTATTATTTCAGAAAGATGATCATATTCACATGTTAAGGCTTCATTATTATTACTCCAATCCTATGTCATCTTTGATTATCATTATAAGTTACTGCTTTTTACGAAACGGTGTAAAAATGACTTAATCTCAAATACAATATTTAAAAATAAATAAATAAACAGGAAAATAAATCAAAAATTATCCATTGCTGCAGGAACAGTCGATGTACAATAGAACTGTGAAAAATCAGGTAAATTTGCATTTTCGCCACGCCCTTCCTATGGATTGTTTCCAAATCCATGTGGGACCAGTTTGCCATAGCCAAAAGTATATACATAAAATTTGGTGCAATTCTATGAATAGCATAATACACTTTTTGATCGTACAATAATAAAAATAGCACATACAATAAACGTAAGAAAAGTCTCTATTACATCATCCGATTTCAATAGGTTGTTGAAAAATTCACGTGGGATTTCATTCCGTTTGAGAAAATGAAATAAATGATGAATATTATCATAGATGTTAATCATCATCGATGAATATCCTAATAGTAATCACTCATTAATAACATATCATTCATTTTTCGACGAGCAATAATAAAAATGACGCATGTAATACAAATATAATTGCCTAGGAGCAATATTTAAGAAGATAACATATTCTTTCACTAATTATGATTTACTCTGTATATATATTTAATGTATCTTCTTTTTTATTTAAATTATGGAAGAAAATTCGCTTTCGGATTGATACAAGATACATGTCTTAAATGAATAAAAAAAAAAAAAAAAAAATCATACCTATCTTCGAAACGGATTATTTTCCACTGGTGGCAATCATAAACAAAGAATTTTTGCGGCAATTTTTTAGAAATACACAATCTAAATACTTTTAATAAATTTATTTTATTATTTTCCTTTTTTATTATTATACGATTAAAATTATATTATACATTAAACACGATGTTTTCTGCGTTACAAAATATACTCCGTATATCAAGAACACGGTTGACAGCTGTTTTAAATTTTAAAAAATATGTAATAGATTTACTTTATATTTTAATTTTTTTGGATAGTCCGTTAGCAGCAGCAAAAATCCCAAAAAATCTACATGAAAAATCTCAATTTTGTACTGAAATGGTGCTTTGAAATTTATTAAAGCGATAGTTTCTGACTGGATGCTTTAAGTTAGATGCGAGAAACAGTTAAGAACATTACTATTTACAATGTTTTACTGTTACTTTTCATTATTTATGCACGAAGTTTGATTACATATAGCTTAAATTTATTATTATTATTTTTTTAACTTTTCAATAAAGTTAAAAGTATTTATGCTTTCGATTTGTTGTCCGTATCTTTATGTTCCTAACTCCCGTAAAGGTACACCGATTTTCAACAAAGGTTTTTTAAGGACACTAAAGTATGTTTTGTATTGTATATTAAATATGTAGACTTAACGTATTTACATTATTACTCAAATGAATTTTATTACATTACGATATATAGGGAAAAACCGTTTAAAGAGTATTTTAATGATATTCGCTACTTCAAAGATTTTGAAATTGATATAAATCACATAAAATCATCACGATAGTATTTGGACATGCTCATTAACAATAACATCATGGCATTCATAGCATTTTTTTGTTTTTTTACATCGGAACTCAAAAAAAAAAAAATACCATAACATTAAGATATATGCCGAAAATTTGTTTGAAGAGTATTTTAATAAGATTGTGCTATTTAAAATACAACGAAACTAATATAAATCACTGCATATCACTACGACTATGATAATACATGGTATTAATATCTTTTTTTATTCATTTACAGGGAGACACAAAAGAAATAATTATCAGCACTGTCTTTGCGTAATAAATGCTGGAGAGTACATTTTAAAATTTGATAGGGGCTTTTAAATTTAATAAATGTTTGTATGTTAGTGGTTAGATATAAATTCTATCCCTCATATACAGTGCTACATGAATAATTCTCTTTATTAGGTGAAATTGCTGAAGGGAATTTTCAACCAATGTAGATGCATGTATTTAGGAAACTAAATTTGCATATAGTTAATAGATACAAATCTGTATATGATATACAGCGCTGGTGTAAAAGTTTGAATAACTTTCCTATTGTAGATTAGAACTGCTGAAATTGAGTTTTCAAATGTCTTATGCGATTTCATAAGGTTGAATATTACATAATGGTTTTATTTTTTATACAAAGCTGTTTTATTACATTATTCTGAAAGTGTTTAATAATCAATACCTGACATATGCTTTATTTTCTTTTTTGTTTAAATATTATTTACTATGATGTTTTAATTTCGTAATTGATTATTCGCTGGAAAAAATATTTTAAACGATTTATGTGGTTTAAGTTGAAACGGGATTAATCCTCTAGAATCGTGTTGCACTCATTGGCATTCAGTATTTGAAATGCTCTTAATGTTTTTAAAAAAAAATCAATGCAGTTGAAAATTTTTAATCACTAAAATATTCATTAAATTTTAAGTTAAAATTTTTTTTCCAGTGGTACAAAAATAGAAGTTTGGCTTATTTAAAAGTTAATACAAATTAGCTACATGCTAATATACATTGTGAAAAAATAAAATTCATTGGTAGATTGTTAATAGGACATGAGCATTTCTAACGGCTCTGTCTTTGTAATATAATGGTATGAGTATTTTCATTTTACTACAGTACATATTTAATCATTTAATGAAGGAGAGAAAAAAATAACATGAATGTAAACTGTTCGTTATAATAATCTTTGAAAAAATGAATTATGTAAAAAGGTTAAAACGTTAAATGTTCTTAGAAATATACACAAAATGCTGTTAAGCAATTTTTTATTTCAGATTTTAAACAATGTTGCTACGATTACTGGTTAAAATTCTAAAAGTATTTTTACATACAAATGAAAATGATACGATGAATAACATTTTATAACATCCATCATTTTAAATGCTTTCACTTTCATTTGTTTAAAAATGCAACGCCTTTTTCTTTAAGAATAAAAATTGCACATTTCAATTCTTCAAACGAAATAGGTACTTGCATTTAAAATAGTCAAATTATATTGAAACAAACAGAATGTTTTATGACTTAAGGGATTCTTAAGTGTCCCAAAGATAATTTGAGTTGTGAAATTTTAATATTCATTTTCAGATAAATGATGTTTTTTCAGATGACAGTGAAAAAAATTGTACTTCATAAATTAAATTTAAGTGTTCGTAGTTTATTTAAATGGCATCAAAATGAAAGAAAACAGAAAAATTAATCTATTTTGTCTTCAAAAAAGGACGATGAATTTAATTTTAAACAATTTGTGTGTTGTTTTGTTTGTTGGTGTAAAAGATTATTTCTGAAAGAGTTTTATTTATTTTTGTTTCGGGGACTCAGGAGCTTTAAAAATATTTTTATTTATGCAGTCAAATCTCATTAACACGAACATGCTTAACACGAATTACTTTTAGAATAAACTGTTTACAATTTTCACATCCAGTTTTATATAAATTATTTAAGCTCCTAAATTATTTACTTTTTTTGTATGTTAATGAACTGAAATGATCGCCAATGATGATGATCGTAATTTCAAAACTACGAATAAATTGCATTATTAAAATTGAATCGAATAACGAAACTACGAGAAGATTTTTTTGGATTATGGCTATCACTTTCAAACTTTTAAAATATCATCATTTTTTTAGTTTTGGAAGTAATAGACTTCTTGTTTAACCAGAAGCTTCAGATGGCAATAAATTAGAAAATGGCATTTGGCGCATTCTGGGGAAAAATCGTCACATTTCTTCTTCTGACTTGTAATACGTAGTACGATCCCAAAAATTTGGGGACTGCGGCCATTCTTGACAACGGAAGCAAGAACCTAAAGTAAAACAGCTTGAAATGTATTCTCCCAACCCTCCAGTATTTACTTATGTTGGTTTACCTCACGTTGACCAAACCGCTCGCGCAGCAATTATCTTCCGAAGTTAATTGCCTTTGCCCCACAACGTAAGAAAGACGGCTTTCTTGGACAGCATTTCAGCAGTAAACTCTGTCAATGCTTAGGTAAAACACCAATGAAGAATTTAAAAATGCTTAGAGAGGTGTACATCGAATCTACCATGATAAGATTCCAGGTTTGTGAATGGCACTGATGTTTTAAAGAAGGCCGAGGATCTGTCTAAAACGATAAACACGTTGGACAACATTCGCTAAGGCTACACATTGATATCTTCAGCTTGACAACGCACCAGCACATCAATACCAACTGGTAAAACAATTCCTCGTCAAAACTCGCGCTAATGTCCTTCCTTCCACCACCACAATACCTATCAACTGCTCATAACCCCGTTTGACTTTTACTTTTCCTTTCATTGAAAAAAACATTTACAGAGACGCCGTTTTTAGTCGTGAGATCAGGTGAAAACAACATCACAGGAGGCTTTATGGGAGATTGCGAAAAATGACCTTCAGCGGTGTTTCCAGACGTTATAATAACTCTGGTAGAAGTGTATCTTCTCCCAAGATGACCTTTTTGAAGGTAGGTATGCTTCGGTGCTGTAAAATGTTCAAGGTAATGTTTTATACAATGTTCCCGATCCTTTGAATTATAATACGTACATATGTTCCCTCATTCCTAAGGATATCACAGCGTACAGCTAATTATTTCAACGCAATGTATCCTATAAATTAGATAGTTATCAAAAAGATGAATATGAAATTAAATGAATATTTCATATGTCTTTCAGTTATTTTATTTTTTATTATTAAAATTTTTCCAAATAACGAAATTAAAAGAAAATTGCATATAGGATTATTGCGATCCCATTCAAACTTTTTTAGCCTCCGATGCTATTTCTTTCAGATAAGCTAAAAAGTGTCGTGTCAAAAATTGTGGTCCATTTTTCATAATCTGGCCGTTAAAACGACATTCATACAATCTATATATTTAAAAGACCTGGATGTTTTTTTAGTCATCAGCCCTGAATTTTCTACTCAAGCGATTTTAATAATTATTTTTTAATGAAAGCTATTTATTTGTAGTTGTGCCCATTTTAGCTATTTTTTAATTTATTTCCATTTTTATATTTTATTTTTAATTTTATCTATATATTTAAAAGACCTGGCTGTTTTTTTTAGTCATCAGCCCTGAATTTTCTACGCAACCGATTTTGATAATTTTTTTTTTTTTTTTTTCTTTTTTTTTTTTTTTTTTTTAATGAAAGCTATTTATTTTTAGTTGTGCCCATTTTAGCTAATTTTAATTTATTTCCATTTTTATATTTTATTTTTAATTTTAAATTCTTTTTACGATATTTCTTAAAAATGGTGGCAACTCAGTTCAGCTTTTCTCTCGATATTAAAAATTTATTTTCCATTATCACTTTCCATCAATCAGAAGCTTTATTTCATCAGTGAACATGTCCCCGCATTTAGAAAAAAAAGTTAATTGTTTTCGTAAAATTTAACCACTATAAATTGATTGCGTATAATTATGCACTAATTGAGGTAAAAAGAAATATATTTACTTACAAATAATATTAATAATGTAAATAAAATAATAGAAAATAATTTATGATAAAAATTAATGTTTAAAGCAAAATAAGAAAATTTTCAAATGAGGAAAATGGTGTCATTCAGCAACCAGATAAATGGGAATTGCAATATTATTACGGATGCCTTTTTCATATTACTAATAACAGTAACTTTTTAAAAACATTTGAAGAGAAAATGACCTCACTATTTAAAAAATCGCATTTTTACTCAAAACAATATTACATTTCAATATTTCTTTTCATTATGGACACTGAGATTGAGATTTTACTTTCAGATGACTTCAGTTACTGAAAATAATGTCATAGTAAAAATGAAATTAGTTTTTTTTTTTTAAATATTTTTCTGCGAGTGCATATATAATAAAATTTCTGAATTTCGCCGGCTCTCAGATTACAATTTTAACTGAAGATGTGCGAATATTTGCATGCAAAATTGTTTTTCTGTTAGTGCATATAAAATAAAATTTCTGAATTTCGCCGGCACTCAGATTACAATTTTAAATGAAGATGTGCGAATATTTGCATGCAAAATTGTAACTGGCAAACTTGACATAAAGTTTGGAAATATTTTTATTGTATATTGATTCAATAATGTAATTACTTTTTTTTAACCAAATCGATCGGGTCTTTTGAACATTTCATTCGTGGAATTCGGCAGGATTCCACTCGTTTTATTGTTAAAATGCATTTTATTTTTCTCAGAGCATATAAAAAAGAGTTTAAACTAAAGAAAAAATCCGTTTTTAATGAATCTAGTCAATGAAGAAGTAGCACGTTAAATTATATCTTTTTATTACCCCGCAATTCCAATGTCTCAAAGAGAAATCGCTAATCAATTGGGTATTTCACGTCGTTCTGTTTGCTATTATATTGATAAACACAAGAAAAATGAAGTTAGTTCATTTGATTCTAAACGGGGTCGCCCTTCTAAAAGACATCTATCGATTTTTTTTTCTAACTGGAGGCGAAACTGAATTCTGCAATGGCAGAATCTACATTCAACTTGTAAATATCATTTTTTTAAGTTAAGTTAAAATTTCCTTTATTTTGAAAGTAATAGCTATCTTATTTAACTTGGAGCTTCAGATTGTAATCAATTGGAAAATTGCAGTTTGGCGCATTCTGAGAAAAAAAAATAACCACATTTCTTCTTTTGATTTTTAATACATCTATTTTATCATGCCTAAGGATCTCACAGCTTCCAGCCAACATTGTTATGGTTCCTATAAATATTATATTATAATTATGTAACAGCATAATCTGAAATAAATGAATATTCTATAGGTCTTTCACACATTTTAGATACAATCGTTTTATTTCAGTAGCAGAAAAAAGTGAAATCTCCAGGAACATAATGATTTAAGTGGAGCGATTTCAAAACTGTTTTACAAAAACGCCGTTTTTTATGGATTTGAACCCAGTCGAAAGATTTTTTCAATATGTATTTCATATTCATGTAATAACGTAGCGTATATGTCATATGTATTGCAAATATTATACACAAATCTTCACGCTTTAGAAAAGTCATTTTTATAAATGAACAATATTGTATTTATTAAGAATTATTCAGAAATTACGTGGTTTAGAATAATATCTTAGATACAAAGTTAAAACACCACAATATGCAAAAATTTAATCAGACTTTTTTCGATAGCTTTTATCGTACTGGTCTCAGTGCAAAGAAAAACATGCTAAATTATATAGGAAAGAAGCGGATTCAGGTGAGAAGTACATTAATCAATGAGAAAACAGAAAAATAAGAATACCAGCCAATAGGAGAATACAATTGGTAATTCAATCAAAAATGCGAAAAATGTTAGTAGTATATATATATAAATCTCTTTCGTGTTCTCTCGAATATTAAATTAAGATTTCACAAACAATACACAAATAATTTCTATCCCTTGCCCTAAAATTATGCTGCATTAAAATTTTAATAATAATATTCATAAAATTTTGAAATAATGGTAAGGGAGTGTTTTCTTTATGATTGAAAATTGTAACGTAAAACCGAGCTTAACACAAACATTATAGAAAAATAATGAAAATATTCACATAAAAGAAGTAACGACGTGTTTATTATTCAAAATGAACACGTTTAATGGGTGTGACCATTTGGAGACACGAACAAACATGTTTAATATTGTAAAGAGTAACACCATATCTGTGGAAACCACGATTCTTAATTCACAAAATTTAAAATTAATTTCTGGTAAAATTTCGTAATTTTTTTTGTGCCAAAATATTTCCGAAACAAAGGCGTGAAAAGACAGATTAAGTAAATACGTTATAATTAAAAGAAAATATTTATATATGTGTCACTTGAGCAAACAGTAAAATATATATTTTAATAATCTGTTTTTCATTACAAAATTAAACAAACATATTGTACAGTAATTTTGCATACATTTTAAATAAGGAAAAAAAAGTATAAACAAATATTTATCTAAGTGAAAAAAAAAATTATTTTAACAGATTAAAACGACCATTTGGAAAATGATATTTTCAAAGATTAATATTTTAGACTTATAAATAAGTTCTACATTTAAAACAATAATGCTCCTGAACATAATTTTTAAGATGCTCAAAACGTGGCTTATTTAATAACAGAGTATTATATTGCGCATATCGTGGGTTAAATATTAATATTTCTGTACCAATCATAAACAAATGTTAAATGAAATTTCAGGTTAAAATTATCGGTACTGCAAATTTTAAATTTTTAACCTTCAATTTTTACAACTTTGTAAAAGGAAAAAAAAAATACTTTCAAATGCAATTTATTTGAAAGCTGCACCTCATTTATTTTTGAATTATTAATTTATTTTTGTAGTTTTTAATACTTTTTTCGTCATCGTAGCAACAAAAGTATTTCATTTCTGGACACTAAACATGGACCAATCAGAAGACGAATAAAATCCAGACAACACAATTTTTCAGATATGCTCTCTATTCTAGACCGGCAGAAAATTTCATTTTTTAAATGGTTAAAACTATCATGATTACCAAATTGATGCATTTTATCTTAGCATTAATCAACACCGCCCCTCTGAGTCATGGCATAAATTCATTTTTTAACGGTAGAAATACATAATAAACATGAAACGGGAAATTATAAAGTGAAAAATATTCGGACCGCGAAAGAAAAAAAAAGTTTTGAGATAACTTAGAGGTGGAAGTTATGTTTGTTCTGTGCTGTTCAGCATTTAAAATTTGGGAATTAAAAATTCAATGCAATAAAATTTTCATTAATGTGGCCCCTATCAAATGCATATGATAAAAAATATATCTTCTAAATCAATCGGTTGTAAAGTTTTGTTTTATGAATACCACATTTTCTGTGTTGTTTTCTTAGATTTAGGTAATCGTTGTTAGCAATTTTAATTTTTGTAAAATTATTCTTGTGACGAAATTCTTTTCCGAAACAAAAGTATGAAAAGACATATCGATTAAACTTTTATTTTAATTAAAAGAAAAGACTTATATGTATTTCAATAACAGATATAATAACAATCCGATTTTCGGTACAAATTTTAAAAAACGTACCGTAAAATATTTTTTCATATTTTTTTATTAAATAAGGAAAATGTAATTTCTATTTATCTAAATGAAAAAAAAATATTTTATGACTAAAAATATTCCCCTTACATATTTTAAGTTAGATACTCTATCATTACTCAACACCGCCTCGCTGAGTCAGGAAGTGGATTCATATATTAACCAGAGAAATATACAATAAATATGAAACAGGAAATGATAATGCGCAAAATATTCGTGTCACAAAAGAAAAAAAATATATATAGTTTCTGATAATTTGTAGATAAGATTTATGTTTCTTCTGTGCTGTTTGGCATTTAAAGTTTGCAAATTAAAAATGCAATGCACTATCATTTTCACTGATGTTGCCTCTATCATATGCATAAGATAAAATAATTATCGTGTTAGTTAATCGTTTGTAATTTATGAATAATTAATTATGTCCTAATTTATGAATACAACTTTTTCTGAATTGTTTTCTTAGATTTACTTAATCGTTAACAACACGTTGAGTACCACGTAGACTGACACTGAAATTTCTATTTAGGCGGCGTCAGTCACCGATGATTGACAGTGCAAAACATGATATGAAACTAAAAACATTATATTTTTTGAAATAATTATTATGAAACTATAATCCTGTAGTAAATAAAAGTGAAGTAATTTTTAATAGATTTCCAATAAATGCTTAAACAAAATATGTAATTTTTTTTGTTTTTGTTTTACATCATAGTATAGTTTAGTTTAATCAGTCACCGATGAGTGACGCGGCTTAAACGTAATGTTCAGTGTCAGTCTACATAACACTCAACATGTTAATAATGATTAACTAAAGCTAAGAAAACAATTCAGATAAAGTTGTATTCATAAATTAGGACTTTACAAACGATTAACTAAGAAGATGATTTTTTATCGTATGCATTTGATAGCGGCAGCATGAATAAAAATTTTAGTGCGCCGTATTTTTAATTTGCAAACTTTAAATTTTGAACAACACAGAACAAACATAAATTCTGTCTATAAATTCTCTTATAATTTACTTTTTTTTTTCTTTCGCGATTCGAATATTTTCCACATCATCATTTCCCGTTTCATGTTTACTGCATATTTCTCTCATTAACAAATGAATTTCCTTCTTAACCCTACGGGGCAGTATTGATTATTGTTAGAGAATTCTGTTTCAGATATGTAACAGGAATATTTTTAGATAAAATGCGTGAATTTGGTAGCCATTTTTTTTTTTTTTTTTTTTTTTTTTTTTTTTTTTTTTTTTTTGTTACATACTGTCTGTGGTATATGCAATTTCCTCATTTCAAAAATATATGAAAAATTATTTTACAAAACGCTTAATTTTTTTATCGAAAAATAGATTATTAAAATATATTTTTTTCTGATTGTTCAAATTAAATATATATACATCTTATTATTATTATTATTATTACTATTATTATAACATAAGTTTAATCAATCTCTGTTTCATACCTTCTTTTCGGAAATGAATTTTGGCATAAGAATAATTTTAGGAAAAATTAGCAGAAATTGATTCTAAATTTTGTGAATTAAAAATAGTGGTTTCTACAGGTATGTTGTTACTGTATATAAGATTTAACCCCTTTGTTCCGGTTTGTAAATGGTCACACCCATGAAGCGTGTTCATTTGGAATAATAAACCTTTCTTTAACTTCTTTCTTATGAATATTTTAATTATTTTTCTTGGGTGTTTGTATTAAGCTCGGCTTTGCGTTGCAATTTTTAATCCCAAAGAAAATAATCTACAGTAATTAATTAACTTTTTTATTATATTTTAAATACAACTTAATTTTAGGATAAAAAATATTAGAAATTATTTCTACATTGTTAACGAAATCTATTTGTAATCGATGATATAAAAAATATTGTGTATTTTTTGCTTTATATCAAAGTTTAGTTTAATTTTCTTTGTCACCGGTGAGTGAAGTGGCCTAAACAGAATGTTCAGTGCCTGTCAACGTAGCACTCAACGTGTTGAAAGCGATCAACTAATGCTAAGAAAACAATTCAGAAATGGTTGTATGGTAATGTAGCATTCAATGTGTTACAAAATACATGGCATAATATGGTGCATTATATTATTCGGAAAAAATCACATATTCATATAATACGAAAAGTAGGAAACAGTATGGGGGCTGTATTTAAATAGAGAGTGATTAAAATAAACGGGACATGAATGCATTTTTTTCACCTTTATTTTGTATCTCCCTGTACATATATTGGGTTTATCATGAAGTTCTGTCCGTTATTATTACTTTACGTCCCCTGATCTTTTTTTAATTCATATTTCTTCATTAAGATTTATATTTTGTATCTCCCTGTACATATATGTTGGTTTTATCATAAATTTCTGTCCGATATTGTTATTTTATTACTCCTGAACTTTTTTTCAGATTTCTTCATCAGCATTTAAATGTTTAATTCCCCACTCTTTTCGGCCTTAATTTATATATCATTAAATAATCCAAATTGAAAAAATAAACTCTGCTACTACACATTTATTTCCTGAACAGCTGCCGTAGCATATTTCTAAAGGGATTTTGTGACATTAAATGCTATAAAACTGATAAGGATAAGATTTTTAAAATATATGAATGGATCGTACGCCCATAGGTTTAACTTAGCGAGAGTAATCAGGGAACTGAATAACAAACTCCTTTAACACCTTCAGTACGAGCAATCGGTATAAGTGTCCCTTAAGCTACTCAGAATTCTTCATTATTGCCACCTGATTTTTTTATTGCAAAGTCTATCTTATTGAATCAGAGCATTTTCTCGATTCAAGTATACTTCGATTGAAAAAAAAATTCTGTTATGAAAACCCGGTGGTAAAAGGTATTCAATATTTCATGAATAATACATAATTTCAAAATTATATCATATAAATATATTATTAACTCAAATATAAAAAAACATATAGATTACAAAGTCTTATCACGATTTTATTTCAGCGAAATGAAACTACAAGTAAGTAAACATATTACAACTGTAATATTTTTTATGAACAACTTTAAATTCAGATATTTAATAAAAATAAGATCAACGCATTTATATCACGCAATAAAATCTATGATAAACGACGCATTAACAAATCCACCAGAATGTGAGACCGTTCTGTGACACATACTCGCTGTTGATTTAATATATTTAAATGGAATATTCTTGTGTAAACAAGAGCTCTGTTATCGATGGACATTTGCACTGATGAAAGATTTATGTAAAGCTTGAAATGACTAATATTATTCCTTTTATTGTGTTATATTTGTTGTTGTTGTTAAATATATTTATTATTTATTTTTTTAAAATGAAGTTTGTTTATTGAATATTTTGCTTGACATTTTCATGTAATTTAGAGAAAATATTCACCACTATTCGAGGAGAGCTTACTTTATAAACTTTTACGAACGGTTTTTCAAACTAGAATTTATTTTGTACTTGAATCGAGAAAATGCTCTAATTAAATAAGATAAACATAACAAAGAAAAATAACTGGTGGATATAATGAAGGCTTCATAGCACTTAAAGGGCACTTACAGATTGCTCATCCAAAAGCAGATAAGGGAATTTGTTGTTAAGTTCTTAGACTACATTTAACAAGTTAAACCCACCGGTGTACAATATGCATTCGTATATTTTAAGAATCTGATAATTAATAGTTTGATAACTAATAATGTCACAAATCCACTTTGGGAATATGGTATACAAATGTTTTCGTTCATAATTTTAGAGACTGAAGTTAAAGCTTATTAACTGCTTAAGATATATGAAGATCAGCCGTGACAATTAAAATTACATTGCGTAAAATAGCAATAACTCAAGTAGGAGAGACTCACGACCAAGATCTGACTATGTATGTGGCATTTATTGATGAAAATTAAAAGAGTATTACACTCTTATGGGGTGACCCCCGGTAAACATACAAATACTGGGATACTACATCTTGACAGCCGGACGGTCAGAGATTGAATGAATCCTGACATCAAATAAGGTAGCCAAAATGCGTCGAGCTAAAATGTGGATGCCCTTAGATCACAATAACCCTATACATATAGTTCATAAAGAAAGTTTAAATTAAAAACATGCGAACCGGACCGTTAATTTGGCGATTAAAATATCAGCGTACAAATATGCATGCCAACACTGATTGCTGAGAAAAATATTTCTAAATGCATAACACAGATGTCAGACGTCGCTTTAGTATAAACAGAGCGTTAGATTTTAAGCCGAAAAAGGAGTTGTAATGTCTGTTGATTTGAAAAGGAATTAAGTGATTGAGTAACTGCAAAAGGGCATATGGTTTTTAAAATATCTTGCAATGTACTCTTTGAACAAACGAAAGTATGCATGCAGGCTCAGAAAATGATTTTAGGATGAGAAAAGATTTGCTTTTGATTTATTTAATTAACGGCCTCGGTTAAGCATGAAAACCTACATAACTGCGATTTAAAGGAAAGAGATAAATATATTCTTTTTGGAAAGTAAAAGGGAGGTTTAATTAATTTGAAATTGGGAAAGATAATTTGAATTTTAAACTTGAGAATTTAAATTTAAAAAAAAAAGAAGTTAATATGTGATGTTATGTTACTTTCAACATCACATATGTGATGTTGAAAGTAACATAACATTACATATGGTATAGCAGCTGATTAGGAAATTAGTATTTTTACTTTATAGTTATGTTAAGGATGTGTTTTTTTCTTTGTTGCCAAAATATTCCTAAAATATATGCCTAACATTACTTTTTACGAGTAAAAAGCTGACTACCTGTGAGTAAAATTTTAACACTTCACATAAAAATGAGCAAATATTTTAGTAATATTTTGACAGCTAATATAAAATAGAAATATTATTTAAAAAGAGTATAATGAAACAAGTTGGAAATCGCCCTTCAAACATAGCAAATGAGCTGCGTTCGGACTATAAGTAAGTTTTAAAAATATTCCGATTTTTGTGCAATAGTGTACAGTACTTCGTATGCAGGAGCGATTCCGAAATCTTATCCCTGTAAATACTATATATATTCTATTATACTGGAACTAACTTGAAGTAAACATTTACAACGTATACGAATTTTATAAAATGTGAAATAGTTTCATATAATTAAAATGCGCCACAAACAATGCTCTCCTTATGCCATTGTGTAATGGAATAAATTTGTGTAGCCTTATAAATGAATAACACATACTCTTTGCACCACAGATTGTATAGAATGTATTTTCTAGTTCATAATTCATAGATGCATATGAATTTCATAATGTTCAAAAGAGTTTAACAACATTAAAATGCACTTGAAACTATTTTTTCACATTAGCCGTAATATAACGCAATCCTTTTGATATTTCTTTTAATGAAACTATGCGTCCAACTTTCATAAAGTTTGAAATGACTCGACAAAATTATGCAAATATTGTGTATTTTAAATTTTAAATGATACAGTTGGGTAATTTTTGCTCTGTTATATGCGGACAGACCGTAGGACGGAAAATAGACTATAGGTGTTAAGTATTTATGTAATTACGAATGCACCTAAAAAGAATTAAAATATTAATTTGCTGAAGAGATATATTATAAAAATGCATTTAAAGTTCATATATTTAGTATTAGCTAATCAAATGGAAGAGCTGTAAGACTAACTACATCCCTACAGCCTGTATAGCCTTTCACAATGTACATTTATAATATATATATGTGTATATCGCATCCTAAAATACAGCTTATCGTAAAGCATATTTATCTATTAATCCAACGAATAAAATACGGCGTTATTCGATTTTTATTATCATTAGCAAACAAAGTTTTAAGTATTTCATTTCGACTGAACGTAAAATAATATTTTAGCATTGTATCTAATATAAAACTAAACAAAATTAACGTATTAATCGTTTAGCTGAAATTTGGAGTGAGAAAATTAAATAAATATTTATTTAGTTTATCAACATTTTATCGCTAGTAAAATAAGCTTTCTCTGTAGCAATTCATTGGATGGGTGTCCGGTGCGAATATCTGAAACCGGATACTTTAACCGGAAATACACGCTGCACGGCCCCGCTGTGTCCGGAAGCAAACGCATTTGTTAGGGAGAGATATATAAAACAAAATATGAAGTTGAAATGAAAATGAGGAACATATTCCGGTTGCAAAAAGCAAATATTTAAATGATGATTATCAGATAAGTGCAAATTAAAACAATTTATTTATTTCTTAGTAAAAATAACTAAAGTTTGTGTTTTCCAAAAAACTGGTATTAATCTCTAATGTATATTAGAATTTAACATAAATGAAAATATATATAATGGATTTTCAACTCATTATATTCATTTTCATATACTTAATGATCCTAATATCATTATTAAATAATATGGTACATCGAGTTATATTTATTTTTTAACAAATGTATAAATACTATACATATTCATTTAAATATGCCTGAAAGTCGCTAGCAAACAGAGTTTTATGTATTTCATTTCCACTAAACGTAAAGAAAAATATTAACATTTTATTTAATATAAAATTAAACAGAATTAACGTACGAAACATTTATCTATATTTTGGAGTGAGAAAGTTAAATAAATATTTATTTAGCTTATCCACATTTTATCGCTAGTAAAATAATTTTTTTTCTGTAGAAATTCGTTCTATGGATGTCTGGTTGCATATCTAAAGCCGGATACTTTAACCGGAAAAACAGCATAACGCTGCACGCAACCGCTGAGTCCGGAAGTAAACACATTCGTTAGGAATGCGATATAAAACAAAATATGAAGCTAAAATGAAGATGAAGAACATATTCCAGTTGCAATAAAAAGTATTTAAATGGGCCTCCGTGGCTGAGTGGTTAAGACATCACGCCGCTGATCGTGAGGTTGTGGGTTCGAATCCCTCTGGCTCCATTGCACACACTCTTTGTGTGGAGCTCCTGGTTGTACTTCTCTTGTGTTGTAATATTTCTTTGTGTGCTATCTCGTCCCTGTATATTGACGATGGCTTATAAGCATGCTTCATGTCGAGCACACTAGTCAGATGTATAATGTTCAATAAACAACAAAGTATTTAAATGCTTTTTTATTAGAGAAATGCGAATAATGCAATTAACTGATTTGGTATTTTTAAACATTAAAAATGTTAACCTGATATGTATATATTTTTATTTCATGGTTCTGAAATATCAAGAGAAATATCTGTTTTCATGATTAGTTCCACTTTAGATCTAAAACTGTAGCTATAGAATATTATTTCACTAAGAAAATATTTAATGATTCAGGTTGAATTAACTTTTCAGAATTTATTTGAGTAGCTATTTATCTAATGAGTCTGACTTGTTATGGTCATGAACAGTAATCAAATGTATAACAAATGAATAACACTTTAACAAGAATTTAGATTATAATTTGTTACTTAATGTTTTAACTAGGCATGCGATTTCGGTAGATTAGATCTTATATTTGGTCTATTATTAACATAACGATTACCAATTTGTCTGAACTGAGAATGGGGCCTTTTTTTTAATGTTACCTACCTATAAATTGCGGGGTTTACATATTTATAGGATTCAGTGAAAGTTTTGTAGTTTATTAACTAGCAAAAGAAGTACAATAGGCATAACTACAGAAGTTTGTCAGTCATTCAATATTCTTATAATTTAGTTTTTCTATTACCACGGGAGAAGAGGAAATTTATCAACATTTGTTTGGGACCACAGTTTAAACTTATTGTCGCCCACTGAATATTTCTTAAAATATCCTACGGTTTGAACCGTTGGTCACACGGCATATACGGGTGATTCTCAAAATAGGGGACAATTTCAAAAATGAAATCTTAAAAAAATTACTATTAGCAAAATTTCTGAAAAAAATAGGTGTTGTTAATATAGTATTATGTATACTTTACATGTAGTCAGCAGAGCTAAATATTTAAAAATTAACTTTTTAAAAAATAATTAGTATTTTTTGAGCCATGCTAATAACAAAACAAATTGCAAGGAATAAATATATTAAGAAATTTTTATTTTCTTCCTGTTTAAATATTTTTTCTCTATTTATTAGCCTTCCTTTTCAGCAAATGGTTTCCATTTTTACATATATACATATAAGGAGAATAAAAACATTACTAAAGAGCAAACTTTGTTTACATGAGCAACATTCTGACACTAACAATGTAAGAAGCTGTCTTAGTGATTTTCTGACAGATTTAATGCATATTTTAGGGATAATAAATGTAATACCTAAATTTATATGTAAAATTAATCTTTATAAAATATACAATATAAGCAATGGTTACATTTATGCACATAGGAGTCTTTAGCATGGACAGAAAAACCATGCTAATGACACTGATATTTGTCCATGCTAATGACAAATTTTAATTTAAATAAAATTATGAGCCATAATATTATCACCATGCAATAGTCCTTTCTGGGGCTTTTTAAAACACAAAAGTCCTATGCAAATAAGTAAAATAAAAAATTTAATTATAAAATAAACATGAAAATTATTATCCATTCTAATGAGATACAATTGATGTACGCCCCTAATATTCAACTTCTATTCTTAAAATATAATACATGCTTCTATTTTCAGACTGGGATAAAATGGCTACTTGTTGCCACGGAGAAACTTTATATTTTCAAACTATTGTCATATGTGAAAATGAAATTTTGATTAATAACCAGCTGTTATAGTATTACCTTGTTTTGAAAATAGAATATGGAGGACAAACTTTAATTCTTTTTTTTATATACTATAATTTTATTTTTTAAAAGAAATTTATTGGATAAATCCTCTCCTTGATTAATTTAAAGAAAGAATAACATTTCTTTTATTTTATAAACATGATATTAACTCTTGAAAAAGCTAGTATATACAAGGCACAGCTGCTGTGGACATCCATGCTAATGACATTTTGAACATTTATTCTGTTATTTTAAGGTGTTTTTAACTAAAAAATGAGTAACTCTTGAGTGCAAATAATGAATAATATTAAGACAAACATATCTAAATATAAAAACATGACAGAAAACCTCTCAATTTTTTTTGTATGCCGAAAGACATAAATTGTCCGCTATTTTGAGAATAACCCATAACAATGCGGTAGCCCAGTTCCTACCACAATCTACACAATATGGTACAATCAACGTTCTTTAAACTAAATGTACCTGACATGAATTGTCTTATCAGTTGATCCCTCTGTTCCATATTTCGTACAAATGCCCACTGAACCAACAGTACTGATTCATATTTTGCAAATTTTCAAACAGAAAACCTGTAAGAACATGTTTTTATTTATTAATAACATTTACTACCTAATAGAAAATGCTGACAATAGAATTTGATATTTTTTATGTATTCTTTTAAATTTTATTTTAAGCTATTGCATAGCTTTTATCGCGGGCTTTGATCACGGCGACCGAATGTAGAAATTCCGTAACGTGAAAAAACCTAACACTCGGCTAAAGACGTTTCAGTTCGGCAGACTTCGGCACGGTATCATTCGGTAGACTTCGGCAGACATTGATGCAGTATTTTTCAGATATTTAGAGGATATCAAGTCTCAAACTTATGTTTCTTATTTCAGTTACCATAAATCTATCGTTTCAGTGATAAAAATTTCTGATTAACCTACAAGTATTGTAAGATAATAAAAATATTTTACTGTGTTTGTCTTAGTTGTTTCACTGCAAAGCTTCGAAATCCTGGAGCGAATTATGAATAATCCTGCATATATAGAAAGTCACCTAAACTCAACTTATGTATAATATTCACTAATAAATGTTATTATTAATACACTGGTACCCGTCACATTTTAATACAATTGTTTACGAAGAAGTCTGGGTTGTTTGTCGTTTTTTGCTTTACTTTTCTCAGATGATTGTGAGTGAGCAAACAGTCTGCATGCTCTGGAATATTCATGTAGTACTTGTATTCTAAACGAGTTCCCTACAAAATATGATTTTTCAATATGGAAGTATGATAATATCAAACTTTACAGAGACTTAAAGGAAATAATAATCTTACTGGTAATATATATCTTAAATATACGGAAAAAAAATTATAAAAATCTACTATTGTTAAAGTAACTTAAGCAATCAATTCTGTTAGTCTTCATAAAAAAATGCACAAAAGAAATTATTGTATTTTCCACACGAAAAGAATAAAAAAACTTTAGTTATATCCTGCAAAATATTACTCTTTTTTATGGACATTGGTACTTTACAATCCATTAATCCATTAAAAGTATTCAATAATGCAAGATTTATATATTCTATGTGATCAAAAGCCATAAACCATTTTATATTTTTGCGAGTTATCGTATAAATAATATTAAAAAAAATGTAAAAAGAGAAAAAAAAATACTATATCAGAGATATTGCATAGATCACGCATGACTTGAAAGCATACATTTCGTTTTTTGACTTCAAATGGAACTGAAATGAATTCAACTCAAAAAATTCAGAATATATCTATCGATGTACTTTTCAGTTTACGAAATGGAATAATTTGATATTTTTGAAAAGTTATTCAAAGAGGAAAATATTCCCTTTTTTAAAGTCACAAAATTTTATAATAATTTCATTAAGGCAATAGTTTACTTTTGCAACAATTTTTCTTGTTATAAAACATATGCTTCAAATGGTGAACTTATTACATTACAATACTCAACTAAAAAAACGTAAATAAAACAAATAAATAAATAAGTAAATAAAATACAATAAAAATATAATAAATAAATAAAAATAACTGCAAATTTAATTACATTTTATCAAAAATGTAAAAAAACTGATTTTTTAAAAATATTAATGTTTTTGCCATTTTTTTAGATTTTTAAATGTGTATTCAAAACATAATAAGTATCAGTTGCCGTGACATGAGTTCTTTATTTATTAAAAATGAATCGAGTTACGCTAACTTCGAAAGTTAGATTCTGCCATGAAAAAAGGATGGTGAATTTAAATTTGAATTACGAAAGAAACTTTTTAGTAAAAGGATATCAAAATACATATATTAGGTAATAATGGAAATAATTATAATGAGTGCATGGAGTCTTTGTAATAGTAATTAAACAAAGAGAAAAAATCACTGAATATGACAATCATATTGCGTTCTAATATGCAAACGCATAAAATTTTGATCAATTTACATTCTCAGTAAATGAAAATTCAAGACTCTTAATCAAAAATAGAAATGTTTACAGTTATTTCCGATCAGTGTCATTTAAATTTTTATTCTTATTCCAGATGTAGATCTGAATACAGATATATTTTTAAACAATTAAATAAAAAATAATTAACAAATCAAGGAATATGATTTTAGTCACAGCAGGGCTCCCAAATGGTCCGCGAAATGAACATCAGTATTTTTTAACAGGAAATTTCATGATACGTTTGCGCTAGAATCAACTTCCAAAGGTGGTTTCCTAACAATTCGCAGGAAAAATCTAAAAAGAAAATTTCTCTAAGAAAATTCTGATGTTCAGTTGGCGGACCATTTGGGAGCCCTGTCACAGCAATGCCATGCAGGAATAAAATGATATATTGTCTAAATCGACGAGTTTATTTTTTTTATTTAAACATTATTAAAAAATAACGTAATTGCGAAATATCTCCTTACCGCTTATTTACACGTAAAAATGTAATATATTTTGTTAATGACTCAAAATTTCATCTGAAAAATGTAATTTTCTTTTAAACATGGAACCGCGTTGAAGCGTAAAATTGTCGAAAGTAATTTACCGTGTTCGAAATTGAGTTCACTATCACATCGTGCCAAAATTAATTATTTGCTGCTCAGGGGAATAATTAAATAGCAGAACATTAATGACATGCTTGGAAAATAAATACAATACAAAATTAACATTTTAATTTTTCAATTCATTTAAGTTTTTTTTTTCTTTTTCAAAACTTTTCACCGGTTATAACCTATCATTAATTAATCGCTATATTTACGCGATAATGCATAAATAATTACCATAAAACATTCTTTTTGGTAGCAGTTTATATTATTATCAGGAAAAGAAACTTATAATTCTGAGAGATTTAGTTGTAGTATCCAAAAACTAATTTTAGGGAACATTAAATCGAGGTTGTTTAAATAAATTATAAATTGAGGAAAAAATTACTGTGTTCTTCATAGTTTAAGTGCACTTGCGATGTTTTCCTGTTCATTTTTGTCTATTTTGGAATGTTTATATTTAAGATCATGTATGTTTTTATGCATTTGAACATTAAATTACATTAAGTTATATTTATGTGACGTTTCAAAGACCTTTTTTTACAAATGGTCGAAAATGCACCTGTTTAAATGTATTCCTGAAATTGTTTCAAATACATGTTAGCAAAAATAACATTTCTCTTTTTCAAATGATGCATTGTGTATTCAAATGTCACGGATAAATTAAGTATTTTGTCTAAAGGGGAATTCAAAAAATTATAGGAATAATGACAAATATCTGCTGTGCGTACAGTCGTAGGGGAAAATACACCTCGTGCTAAATTTGCAACCTATTATAATAGAAGAAAGTTAATTACAGCTTTTCAGAAATGCGCACAAAGTTTGCAGTTAAGAAAAATAGGAAAATAAGATGAATAAGACAAATCCTATGCTTTAAATGTTGTGTTATCGCATTTAAGGGTGCGCCTGTTAGCCGAGAGTTCACAAGGTAAGCTGTGTTTTCGGAGAATGGAGTTAAAATGTACGGAAACTAACAAAAATAAATAAACAAATAAAATAAAATAAAATGAAAAACAAAATTAAAACGAAATAAAATATAAATAAATTGAAAACAAAATAAAAAACAAATAAATTAAAAATAAAATAAAGTAAAAATAAATAAAAATAAAATAAAATATAAATAAAATATAAAAACACCGAGCGAAGGTACAGCAGTTGAAACGATTGTTGGCAAAAATGACCGAGACTTCACACACCTGCTAAATTCAGTGTTTCAGCCGGCCAGTTACATAAGACAATAAACAATAAACTAAACTTCAAATACCACAAGAAACAAGTTATGGGTGATGATCCTAAAGGTTGAGTCGTCCATTCACTTAAAGGTTGGAGTTCGCTGTCAAAAACCTACGACAGTGGAACAAGTGCATCCGCCGTTGTCCCATCCCCTACCGCCGAAGGCCGTGACTACATATTCCTGCCAGATTTGACCAGTAGACATTACCGCAAATTCTTTTCAGCTCACTTCCGCCAGCAAAACATCATTTTTGTAGAGAAATTCGACAACTAGATTGATGTTCCCTTTATTAAACCCGTTAAGTGATTCTGAGCGTTTCTTTAAATCCAAAATGTACACTGCAGATTAAAAAGCAAAGAACGTCGAGAAATTGATCAATCGCATCAAGTACTGTCTCAAAAATACCACCAAAAATAAAGTTGATAATGTACAACGCAAAATTTTAATTGAAAACCAATAACAGTTTTTAAAATAAATGTGGCTATTAAAATTACGTTAGTGTCCATTTATGTCCTTTTTTCTCTTTTTTTTTAAAGCATTTCAGTCCAGAGAAGTTTTGCGGATTGCTAGGTGATAGTCCTTACTGTTACCAAACTATTCGAAATAAAGTCTCTTTAAAAATATGTTCATAAAATTTGTCTAGGGGAGTTGTGTGCAAATCAAATTTAGACAAATTTTTTTTTAATGGCAACACTCAATTATCACAATATGTTTTAAAATATTTGTACAAAATTTGATTAGATGGGAAAATTTAAGTCATTTGGATGGTAAGTTTTTAAATTATAATTATTCAAAATTTAGAGCTTTTAATGTTAAATTTCATTTTCATTTTTCCATTAATATCCCCTGAAATTACCACCATAAAGTGATAATTTATAGTATGGCTATAAAACAATGAAATCCAAAAATTAATAGTTGAATGTGTATTTCTTCATATAATATGAATTATGTTTTATGGAATTTATCATCGAAAGAAATAATAATTACAACCTACTATTTTTTTTGAGAAATATTTATTATGACCTGCTTTAGTCGAATTCTCAATTTAAAATTTTCTTCGAAATAGTTTTCTAATTATGATTAAGAACATCAAACTGATGATTTATATTGCCGTCTATGATGCGCAAAAAAGCATAATTTAAAAAAAAATACATTTTACGCATCTTATTGAAACAATCTGGCCAGCCTTAGTCAAAAGATATTAATTGAGATAAATGGTAATATTCGCAAGAAATAGTAGATAAGTGGAAGCGAAATGCTCATTCTGTAGCAATTTAGTAATCGAGCCACGAAGTTAGATTTGTATATAGCTTTTAAATATCTTTATTTAGAAAAACAAATTTATCCGAAACTAATCGCTCCAATTTTTAAAAAATGACCAATTGAAGAGTGCAGTTTTTATTTATGGTGTCAAACTTGGTTACTACTCTTAAAAAATGATCGGAATTGGATTCTTTTTATATGTAGATGCTCCTCTAAAACATGATTCACGTACATATATATTTCCTGTTGAATGAGTTAGATAAATCATGAATAAAATGTTTTATCTCAAAGGAGTCGGAAAAGTGTGATTTTCATGTCAGGTTTGTGGATGAATATTTTATGACTGCTCAATAGATCATTTTTTCAGAAAACAAGAGGAAAATAGTAAGTATTTAATTTTTTTCTCAAGTAGTTTTTTGTGTATTTTGAAAATTTATAAATATACAATTTTGATTGTTATCAATACAATTTCATGACGTTCGTGTTCTCTCTATACACAGTTGATGCAGAATAACGTGGCTAAAATGAAAGGATTAAGGAGGCATGCAAAAAGAGCCAGAAAATGCCAACGAAGGTCGCTAGAGAAAATTGAAGATTATAGCTATATGGATAAACTAAAATTGTTGTACATCATTTTTGTACTGTATTTCAACACATGTTACGCATTGACGATCAATACTACTACAGAAGATGATAAAAGTCAACCAATAAATGTTTAAAAAAAAATGACTAAAATTAAAACTTTAAGCATGCATGCAAGAAAGATCTAAAATAGTCATACGTGGCCACTAGGAAGTTATTACTATTAAAAATGGATGGGAGTTGAATTCTTTTTTATATGTCGATGCTCCTCTAAAAACATTTCAGGTACATCATTTAAAATAGACTTTATTTGACATTCGTTTGGTACATGTAACTTTTATCTACAACAACTTGTTGCAAAGTTAGTAGAGGACGTCTACTTTTTTCGAATTGTATGTGCATTATGCATCATGTTAAAAAATATAGACAATTGAAATGTTGAATCCGTTTCGTGTTAAAACTTTCAAGGTTCTTCCCGATAAATTGCTTTGACCTTAATTTTGTATTTATTGCGTGTTCAAAAAATGAAGACTTAAACACGAACATGGTACCAAAAAGTTAAAAAGTAATGATTATTGAGACTGCAAAATTAACGAAATGGTCATTATTAATTAAAGTGTATGTATTTCCAAGGTTTTTGAATGTGAGATTTTATTTTTTACTGCTTAATATTTTTTTTTAAAGAAAAATAATCAATATTCAGTTCCTTTTATTACACTGTAAATAAAATTGAAAAAAAAAATGTAATTTTGCAGATGTAAATTTACAAAAATCTGTATGCTTTTTAGAAATTTTCTGTCTATTCTACAGGAAAAAATATGAAAATCTACAAAATTAATTTTTGCATAGCTTTCTAAACTAATAGCGAAATAAATAAATGAAAAATCTTACTATAATTTTATCTAAAACTTGGGTTTCAGTGACATAAAAAGCTCTAGGCATCCCAGTTTCCTAAAGAATTCTTAGTCCAAATAGAGATATTTTAATTACAATGCAAACGGGTATCTATTACGTGGATTTTGTTGCTGTCGTTACATAAAAAACTTATCAGTTTCCTAGAAACATCTTAGAAATTTTACATGCATATTTTTACAGTGTAAAAACGGCCTTTGATATAGGATACCAGTGTCACAATCTACCCATCTAGACAAAGTTACAAAAATACCGTTCAAGTATCTGAACACAGTTCTCCAACAAAATTAAACTAGTCGTTTGTGAACACCGTAATACTTACCCCTCATGGATATTCAAAATATAAAATATGAAAATAAAACCCGTATAAATTATTTATAAAACGCATCGCAATTCCAAAATAAAATTTAAACAAATACTTGAATATTTTTAATACATAGTACTGCTCTATTACTGACTTGCGTCTACAACTTGATTAACCCATCGACCAATTTTCAACAAACTACATAAATGTACAAACTACTCGCAAAATTATACGTTCTGATTCTTTCAGAATATGTGACAGATTCTGATATCGGTCTAATCCATTATATAAGCGATAATATCCCTTAGATAATTAGAAAATTAAGGGCAATCTGCATATTTTCAGAGTTCTATCCCATATCTTAGCAAAATTGGGGTACGATCCCACACATTTTCTTCCGCTAGGCTGTAACACTTCATTTTAGTCGTGTTTCGAACTCCTCTGCTCGAAATTTTACATGAATATTTTTAATAGTGTAGTTTCCCTAAATTAACTATTTTACAGAATTAAATAGTTAATTTGACTATTGCATATACAGTCGAGTCTCTCTATAACGAAACCCTATTCATCGAATTTTTCTATATAACGAAATTTTAGTAGGAACGGTCCCCTTTTCGCATGATTACATTAAAAAGAGTCTCTATTTAGCGAAATATCTATCTCCATATAACGAATTTTTTCATAAATTTGTCTTGATTTATTCAGTTTTAAAAAGCTTCGAAATCATATGAAATCAATTTTCCATCACTTATTTTTGATTTACCGTGAGTGCTGAGTTTTTTTTATTATTATTACTTCTCTCCTTGTTCTTTAAATCCAACGAATTCATCCCACCTCCCCCACACCTTTCCACACCTTTCTGAAAACAGTGTCAATTGGATTGATACACATGCAAAAGAGGAATCAAAAAGAGGCACATAAAAGAGGCCTTCAAATGAAGGGAAATGTTAACTACAATTTTTCATTCCTTGCTAAAATTTGAGCATGTTTTTGAGAGCGTAACAACTTTAAAACCAAAGCAACAAAGAATTACAAATTTCTTCGTCTGAAATTAATGCAAGTCTTCCTTATTTGATTTTCATTAAGCTTTCAAATAAATGGCTGTTCTCTTTTTTGAAACGGCTTAAATAATTAAAAAGTAAAATGTTAGGTTAATATTTACTTTTAAACATTTCAAATTCTTAATTCAAAAGATCAAAAATAATATTTGTTCAAATTTCACATATTAAAAACGATTTTTAACATCATTCTCTATACATCGAATTTCTCTATATAACGAATTTTTACTGGAACGGTGGATTTCGATATATAGAGACTCGACTATGTAATTGAATACGATCGAATTCAATATATCCAACTCAGAGAAATCATCTCCGAACCGGGAACTTTTTCAGGTGCGCTCGTAACTATGTAAATACGTAGCGCTTAATACTCGTCATTCAATCCGCTCGTCTGTCCGCATATAACAGAGCTAAAACTACCCAAACAAATCAATTGATATTTAAAATATATAATTGCTGGTAAGACCTTACGATTTGTAGATGTTACGACGACAATTGTCGAGTCATTTTAAATTATGAAAATCGGATACATAGTTTAATTACAGGGTCAATCAAAACTATTCCGTTACATTACGGCCGATGAGAAATAAAAATTCAAGTGAAATTTTAATGGTGTTATACTCTCTTTCGAACGTAATAAATGTGAAATGCATCGATGAAGTATATACATACATTATGTGGTGGAAATAATACTTTTTATTAATGTACAGAGCCTTACAAAAGTATTCTAATACATAATGGTACAAGGGAAAACATTGTTTGGTGCACGTTTTAACTATATTAAATCATTTCCAATTGTATGATATTGATACACGTTGTTTAGGTTTACTACAAATTGTATAACAGAAAGCAGATTGTATTTACATGGATACATAAACGATTTCATATACTCCATGGTATCCGAAGTACTGTTTACTTATAAACTAATATCAGAATTTTTAAAACTTTATTATAGTATGAACACACCCCATTTTCTAAGCTTGACGTGCAAGTTCCAACTTGTTTCTCTTTTTTTAATTCTGTTGCTGTGTTGATATTATTGTTTATAATGGTCGATTATCTACATTAAAGATACAAAGTAGAACACGTCAAATTTTGATGAAAGAAAATGTTTAAGTAGGAACTGTTTCATTGATTTATAATAAATATACGAAATTAGTTACAATAGAAAATGCACCTTATTTTGGAAAGTCTAATTCTTAAATAAGTAATTTTTAGCCTAAAGTTAATGAAATACTGTTTCTGTAAAACTCAGTTGTAGAAATTTGTTTGGTATTCCTAAAGGAAAAACAGCAAAATTTATTCCAATTTCACTCAATCATAGACTTTTTATCCTCATGAAATCTAAACCTGATATTATTTTCATCAACTCAAAATTTACATAAACTACTTTCATATCCATATTCACTTTTTTAATGTTATTTCAATTTTATCATTTTAAAATAATTTTAATTCAAATATACAGTAATCTCCGGCTTTTCCTTTTTCCCCTTTACTCTTAAAATAAAGGGAGTAAATCTGTTGCCACATTTACAAAAAATGATGTAAAAACTACAAAAAAATTAATATTTAAAAAACAAATTAAGATACAGTTTTCAAACAAAATGCATTTAAAAGTGCATGACGATGTAAAAATTGAAACTATGCAATATTTAAAAGTTTAAAAATTTGTAGTAGAAAAAAATGCAAAACCGAAATTTCATTTCAAATTCCAAAGTGCTACCATTCGAAACATGACATATGCGTTTCGCACAGATACGTTTGGCCTTTATAATATAGATAGGCCCGAGGAATGGGGGGGGGGGGGGTGTTCTCCGTAGAGGGTCATTCACTACGAACTTAACTCGTATTTAGGCAAAAATAACCAAGATTTAACAAAAAAAAAAAAAAAAAAAAAAAAAAAAAAAAAAAATTCTGAGAAATTAGGCTTCCAGGCAAAATTGGATTCGAACTCAGCGCCTGCTGTTAGCGAGTTTTACAGAAGAAGCTCTTGGCCACTAGTAGAGCTTTTATTCTCTTAGTAATATTTACTTCAAACGATAACTTTAACAATCTGTTTGTTTTTGTCAAAATAATAGTTTAAGTTAACTTATTTATTATAATTACTCTTAGAAATTCAAATTGGAATTTTCAAGCATTAAGAATGCGTTTCATTAAATACAATATGATTGTTGAATAAATTACTGAGAAAGACACGGCAAGGTATCTTTTAAATGAGAGAATATCAATATTTAAAAAATTCATATTTATTCTTACTGATAATATAGAATCATAGTGTAAAAATCTGAGGATTTTTATTCTTAAAAATTTTATATATATAGCATTTAAATGGAAAATAAAGTCATGGAGGCGAATTTTATTTCAGTTTAAAATATGTTTGAGTTAAAATACATGTATATATATATATATATATATATATATATATATATATATATATATATATATATATATATATATCCAACTTACAAACTGAACTTGTTTCTGATTTAAGATTTTTATTGCTCAAAAGATTAAAAAAAAGCTTGAAATAAAAGAAATAGCCTGAGGGTCGGTGAAAAGATAAATAAAGTATTTATAAAAAAAAAAAAGTAAGACGTGAAATCAAGAAATTTTAATTTTTGGATATAACATAGTAAATATTGTAAATGGTGCATTTTAAAAAAAGATAGCTGCGTGTAGATGAATCTCATGCTGATTGGATTTATATAAATCACGAAATAAGGATTGGATGTGTTAATGAAGTTAAAAGGAAGTAAATGGATTGAATATTCTATCTGCTTGAACTCTTGTTAGACACTTTTCGCGTCATGAAAATAGGTAAATTTTAACTTTTCTGTCATTTAACTTATGACATTGGCTTTATATTTTATAAATTTATAGCCAGATACGTTGTTTTGAATATTTTTAGATTAATGTATAACCCATATTGTTTTTCTAAATATATGAAGTATTTAACTTTTAAGTTAAAATTTGTTATTTGACGGACTAAATTCAATAAAAGAAATTGTCTCATGATGTTGCTGTTATTTAACGACGTCTTTAACTTAATAACAGTTCTTAGGAATTATTTGAACACAATGGAATATTTTTTGCTGTATTGATTTATTTGTATATTAATAAAACATATGAGATTTGCAACAAGCTCTTGTATAGTTAATAGCAGAATTAAGTTCGCTATTAATGTTGCTGTTAATTATTAAAATAAACTACTTTATGTGCTTACATTTTTGTACACTTTTGTGCTCACATGTATAGATATAGTAAAAATAGATATAGATCAAAATATTTTCTACATGGTGATTTTAAAATTGCACAATTTAAAAAATGGATTTTTGAAATATGTTTTTAAAAAAACTATATATCCTTTTATAATTTTTAATAACACTTTATGCACAATCTTTTTATTTCGTACAACGTATTCTGATTACATTCACAACACAGTCGAAAATGATTTTAGTTAAAAGTGTTGATTTTTATGTACACCCGTAAAGCATGGCGACGTCACTGCGACGCCGTTGTGAAGTCACATTGTGACTTTGTGACCATCGATTGCCGATGTGACGTTACGTGACGTTGATTTGAAGTCACAGTGACTAAAATGTGAAGTCGTTATGGCCGTTTTGGAGCTCGTTTGTGACCACTTTGTGAAGTCACGGCGTGACAAATTTGTGAAAAATGTGTCATTTGTGACTACTTTGACATTAACATTGTGACGAAATTGTGACAAAAGCGACGATATTAAAATTGCCAGTAACATGTTCTTTTAAAGTATTTAACATGTATTTAACATGTTTTGAAGAATAGTTGTAATTTTCTAAAAGTTTTTAAGAAAGTCACATTTTAGTCACAATGTGACGTCACTGAGTGGTGGCATTTAGGTCACAGATGTGATGTGAGCAAAGTGACTCACAGTGACGTAATTTTGACGTCACTTTGACCATGCATGCTATGAGGACAGTTAGTGTTGCAAAGGTGTTTCATGCATTTGCTGTATAGCGGCCCTTGGTGGCACTTGCGACAGCAAGTTCCAATGTCATTTTTAATTATTTTTGCATACCTGCTTTAGCCCTTCTTTTTATCCACGTTATTTTGAATTCGGCGTATATGTGTAAATAAATAAAATATAAAATGTATTATTAATATGTTAAATGTAGAATTTAAACTCGTTCTTATGTACAAAATATTTTTAGGAAGTAAAATATGAAGTGTTATATTTTTATTAATTCCGTAGAAATGATTTTTTTTTCAAAGAAACACATTTGATTTAAAACAAATACTAAGACGAAGAAGAATTTCAAATAAGGCATTTGTATTTTTTAAAACTCTTGTTTAAAATAAATGGTGTAAAAAAGGAGCTGCCGGCGGCATAAAAATATAACAACTTTAAGTAGATAAAAAAAAGTTTTGAATGCTATAAATCTTACTTTTTACAAATAAATGATGAATAAAACATTATAAATTTAATCAACCAATAAGTATTCGATAGAAGGTTTGCGTGCTCATTTATTGCATGCTATTTGGATTACATAAATGTTAAAAGAAATATTAATGTCATAATGTATTAAAAAAATATAAAATGAGTAAATATTGCTGTTCTACTAACTATTTTGTAAGTTCTTGATGAAATTGTGATACAGAGTTAGAAAAAGATAAAAGATGTTGTGATGATAAAAGATTTTAGATAAAAGTGTATATTTTTTATGATCAGTTAGTGTTGCAAAAGTGTTTCTTGCGCTTGCTGTGTAGCGGACCTGGGTTGCATTTCGACAGCTAGTTCCGATGCAATTTTTAATTCTTTTTTCCATATCTGCTTTAGAACTTCCTTTTATCCACGTTATTTTGAATCACTCTGTATATCTGCAGGTAAATAAAATACAAAATCTATGATTAATATATTACATGTAGAATTTAATTTCATTCTTATGTACAAAATATTTTTTGGGAGGAAAGTATTAAGTGTCATACTTTTTATTAGTTCCGTTAAAATGATTTTTTTAAGAAGCACATTTGATTTAATACAAAGACATAGATAAAAAAAAGACGTGTGGCACTCGGGAACTGCCGCGGTAAAGCTATTGCATAGCATTTTTTATCAACTTATGCAATCATAATTATTTATTTACTTTTTATTTATGCAGTTTTTTTTGTCTTTGATGTTAATTCAAGTTATACTTTTAGAGCATGATGACCGATAACAAAACTTTTTTTTTCTTTTATTGAATAAATGAGAAATTAATATCGTTTAAAATATTTTTATTATCTTACAATACATGTAGGTTAATCAGGAATTTTTATCATTGAAACTATACGTTTATGGTAGCTGAAATAAAAAACATAAGTTTGAGACTTGATATTCTCAAAATATCTGAAAAATACCGCTTTAATGTCTGCCGAAGTCTACCGAAGGATACCGTGCCGAAGACTGCCAAACTGAAGCGACATTAGCCGGAGTGTTAGGTTTTTTTCTCGTTGCGGAATTTCTAAATTCTTTCGCCGCGCTCAAAGCCCGCGATAAAAGCTATGCAATACCTTAATAAATTACCAAACAAAATTTGGCCGCACTACGAAAATTAGATCGCGAGTTAAAAGCATTATAAATTTTCCGATCCTCACCGTGGGGGTTTAATGTCACCAAAAATTAACATTGTCTCATTAAAAATTACCAAACGAAATTTGGCCGCGCTACGAAAATTAGATCGCGAGTTATAAGCATTTTAAATTTTGCGACCTTCACCGTGGGGGGGGGGTCTCCTGTCACCAAAAAAAAAACTGTCTCATAATAAATTATCAAACAAAATTTGGCCGCGCTACGAAAATTAGATCACGAGTTATAAGCATTTAAAATTTTTCGACCCTCACCATGGGGGATCTCTTATCACCAAAAATTAACACTGTCTCATAATAAATTACCAAACAAAATTTGGCAGTGCTACGAAAATTGATCGCGAGTTATAAACATTTTAAATTTTTCGACCCTCACCGTGGGGGGTCTCCTGTCACCAAAAATTAACACTCTCTCATAATAAACTACCGAACAAAATATGGCCGCGCTACGAAAGTTAGATCACGAGTTATAAGCATTTTAACTTTTTCGACCCTCACCGTGGGGGGTCTCCTGTCACCAAAATTTAACACTGTTTCATAATAAATCATTAAACAAAATTTGGCTGCGCTGCGAAAATTGATCGCGATTTATAAGCATTTTAAATTTTCCGACCCTCACCGTGGGGGGTCTCCTGTCACCAAAAGTAACACTGTCTCATAATAAATTACCAAACTAAATTTGGCCGCGCTACGAATAATAGATCACGAGTTTTAAGCATTTTATCTTTTTCGACCTTCACCGTGGGGAGGGGTCTCCTGTCACCAAAATTTAACACTGATAATAACACTGATTTAACACTTCATAATAAATCATTAAACAAAATTTGGCTGCGCTGCGAAAATTGATCGCGAGTTATAAGCATTTTAAATTTTTCGACCCTCACCGTGGGGGGTCTCCTGTCAACAAAAATTAACACTCTCTCATAATAAATTACCAAATAAAATTTGATACGAAAATTAGATCGCGAGTTATAAGCATTTTAAATTTTTCGACCCTCACCGTGGGGGGTCTCCTGTCGCCAAAAGTAACACTTTCTCATAATAAATTACCAAACAAAATTTGGCCGCGCTACGAAAATTAAATCGCGAGTTATAAGCATTTTAAATTTTTCGACCCTCACCGTGGAGGGTCTCCTGTCACCAAAAGTAACACTGTCTCATAATAAATTACCAAACAAAGTTTGGCTGCGCTACAAAAATTGATCGCGAGTTATAAACATTTTAAATTTTTGGACCCTCACCGTGGGCTGTCTCCTGTCACCAAAAATTAACACTTTCTCATAATAAATTACCGAACAAAATATGGCCGCGCTACGAAAATTAGATCGCGAGTTAAAAGCATTATAAATTTTCCGATCCTCACCGTGGGGGTCTAATGTCACCAAAAATTAACATTGTCTCATTAAAAATTACCAAACGAAATTTGGCCGCGCTACGAAAATTAGATCGCGAGTTATAAGCATTTTAAATTTTGCGACCTTCACCGTAGGGGGGGGGGGGTCACCTGTCACCAAAAGTAACAGTGTCTCTTAATAAATTACCAAACAAAATTTGGCTGCGCTACGAAAATTGATCGCGAGTTATAAGCATTTTAAATTTTTCGATCCTCACCGTGGGGGGGGGGGGTCTCCTGTCACCAAAAATTAACACTCTCTCATAATAAATTACCAAACAAAATTTGGCTGCGATACGAAAATTAGATCGCGAGTTATAAGCTTTTTAAATTTTTCGACCCTCACCGTGGAGGGTCTCCTGTTACCATAAATTAACACTGTCTCATAATAAATTACCAAACAAAATTTGGCTGCGCTACGAAAATTAGATCGCGAGTTGTAAGCATTTTAAATTTTTCGACCCTCACCGTGGGGGGGTCTCTTGTCACCAAAAATTAACACTGTCTCATAATAAATTACCAAACAAAATTTGGCCGCGCTACAAAAATTAGATCGCGAGTTATAAGCATTTTAAATTTTTCGATCCTCACCATTGGGCGGGTCTCCAATCACCAAAAGCTACATTATCCTACCTTGTTTTATCTTAAGACGATTTTTTTCTATACACATTCTATCAGGAATTTTTATCATTGAAACTATGGATTTATGGTAACAAATAAGAAACTTAAGTTTGAGATTTTATATCCTCTAAATATCTGAAAAATACCGCGTCAATGTCTGCCGAAGTCTACCGAAGGATACCATGCCGAAGTCTGTCGAGCTGTAACGATGTTAGCCGAGTGTTAGGTTTTTTCGTTACCGATGTGTTAGGATTTTTCGCGTTACGGAATTTTTGGATTCGGTCACCGCGCTCAAAGCCCGTGACAAAAGCTATGCAATAGCTTAAAAAGGATTTCAGATAATACATTTGTATTTTGATTTTCTGTTTTTTTTTACTCCTTCTTAAAATAAATGGTGTAAAAAAAGAACTGCCTTAGGTTTAAAAATATAACAACGTAAGTAGATAAAAAAAGTTGAAGTTTTGAATGCTTTAAATCCTACATTTTACACATGGATGAATAAACCATTATCATTTAATCAACCAATAAGTATTCGAGAGAAGATTCGCGTGCTGATTGATGGCATGCTACTTGGGTTACATAAATGTTAAAATAAATGAAATGTACTAATGCAATCAAAAAGTTATGAATTGAATAAATATTGCTGTCGTACTGACTATTCACGATTTCGCAAGGGAGATAACTTTATAGGAGCAATCGCAGCAACTCATGGCAAAGAAAGGCGATTTATGACATTTCTTCGGATGGCAGCAATGGATGTCTAATTACTTTTTGTAATGGAAACATTCCGAAAGAAAATAATAAAAAAATTTGTTATATTCAGAATACTTTCTGTTTGTACTTTGAATACATATATCTGTTCAATATTATTCCAACAGTGTATTTAACAGAAATGAATAACAATACTGGTTAAATATTGGATTTTCATAAACCCGAAATGAAATGTTCCTTTTAAGTAAAAATTGATCTTTCTTTGGACATATTCATCAGTAAAAAGGAAATAATGCTAGCTCTGAAAAATTTTGTGCTAATAATAGCTCTTTATTCTAAATATGTAAGTACGAAAATATTTAAGAAAAGCATCATGCCAATATTGGTAACATTTGCCTCCAGAAAATTGGCGAAATATTATAAATGTCATCGATGTTGATGAAGTATTCCGTTGCTACTAATGAATGATGAAATATCTTTGGCCTTCATTAGCTCTGTTTTACATTTTTGTCTACTGCGGAAATTTATTTATGCTTTAGCATTATTATTTTACGTAAGGTAACTCGGTGAGTGAATACTCCCTACTAGCAAACGACTATAGAAAATATTAGTTAAAATCAACGTTTGTTGAATTAAAACTGACTTCGAATTGTAAACAATCGCAATACGTGATATAATATCATTGTTATTTAAATAGTAGCTTTATACTTTTTATATCTGGAATTGTGAAATCTTTTTAAAAACTGCTATAATTTGGTCAATATGTATGTACATTAAGAATGCCATTTCTCTCCGAAGCATTGCAGACATTGGTAAAGATATAGGGAAATTACAGTTATTTTATTTAAAAATATAATTAACATAAAAATTGACATAATCTCTTAAATTACAATGCAGTCTACTCAAATAAAATATATCTAATATGTGAAAATGGGTGAAAAAAACAGAGATCAAATCCGCAATCCTTGATACAGCGCTCTAATTGCTCTACTATTTAAGCTAAGAGGACGATGTCCAACATAGCACTTTTCACTCCCATATGATGGTAAGCCTGTAACTGCAGCTCTAGATAGAACAGTCTTCATGAGCACACAATCCTGCGGCGTAACATGAGACATGTATAAACACATCATCGGTGAACACATGTGCAGTTTTTAAATTAATATTCCAATAAAATTTTCTATAACTTTTTTTCCCTGTTAGTTTGTTAGTATTTTCGATTTCCAATTAATATTCTAATTTTTTAGAAAATTAATTGGAAAATTAATTGAAAAAATTACACTTGTTCACCGATGCTGGGTTTATATGCGTCTCTTGTTATGCCGCAGGATTGAGTGTTCATAAAGGCTATTTCGTCTTGTGCTGCAGTTACAGCCTTACCAACATATGGGAGGGATAATCGTCGCTGCCCGTAGTCCTTGTACCTTAAATGACAGTACACTTGAAGCGCTATTCCATGGATTCTTGAATCGATCCGCGGCTATGACATTTTTCACCCAATTAATTCAACAATTAGTTAGCATTTGTTATATCACATATTAAATATTCAATAATTTGATGTATAATATTAATAATAAATAATTGTACAAAAAAATGAAATTTTGATTTAATATATACACATGGAAAATATTTTTGGTAGAAATAAATGATATAAGTTAGATGCGTATTACAATTTTTATCTCAATTGTATTTTTTAATGAAAACATAGATATTATTTATAAAAAATTGTTCGAATTGTGACAAAATTTTTGAATGAACGTCCCCATTGACAACTTAGACAAATGTTACTGATACTACGTAAATATTAACACAATTATTGAAGTTGGTAAATAATTCATGTGAGTTCTAATTTTCCATCTGGACAAAAAACGCCCGAGCAAGGATTCAAACCGGGAATATCTTTGGATGAAGCTGCCAATAATTTGAAGGGCAATCCTCTGCAATTGCGTATCTAGCGTTAAGTACAGTTGCGATTCATTCTGATAAGCTGATTCATATATCAGACCAAATGCCATGATCATTAAGGTTATCTGGTTAAATTAAGTATTTCTCGTTCATCCGGGATTGTTCAGCTGCTAAAATTTAGCTAAAACATCCCCCGCTTGAATCCTGTTCCGACGAGTTTTGCCCAATTGAATAATTAGAACTCAAGTGCAAATTATGTTATTTTGTTATGTGTAAATATTGAAAGGTATGCATATAAGCAATGAAACTTAATGTAAAGAAAATTTTAACATTTCAATCTTCTTAACAAGACACTTTTTTATTTTAAAATAGTTCCATTTTCAATTTAATTCTTTTACGGTTAGAATATAATAATTCTAATTTTAAAAAAACGATAAACCAATTTTCCCATTCTATTCGAAATCTTATAATGCAAATCTTTTAAATTAAAAATAAAATCATTTCAGTTTTCACTAATGCTACAGTATACGTATAACAATCCTGAATTATTCTTGAACTGGAAACATTTTTCTCTAAAATTAGCCAAATTTACCCGTTACTTCTGGCTAAAAAAAGTATTAAAAATAAAAATGGGACTGGATAAAAATCGAAGCTTTAAGAGAGGCCAAGCACGTATATCGGGATATCCCCAGGGATGACGAAGTACCCGTATTTTCGCTACACTTTACTCCAAAGGAGTCACTAGTTCAGAGAATCAATAACCATTAAGCTTTCTTTTCAAATGAGAGTTTAACCGAAGAAATTAATGTAATAAAGCGAAACGGCATCAGAATCTTGCAAAAAATAAATAAATAAATAAAAGAAGGTAATGTACTGTTTTTTCAAACATTCAATAGTTTACATTAATTATGAAGAAGATTCTACATAATAGTGAGATACTTCAGAAAAAAAGTAAACGAAAACAAACCCATAAATAAGCTGAAAAAGAATGCAGGATTTTTATTTATTTATTTATTTATTTATTTTTTATGAACGAAATTGAATTGAAGACAATTAAAATGAGAAAAATAAGTGAACTATTTTTGGGAATTGCTGTCTTTAGCAAATTTTATATACAGCCTTTAAAACTAGGCGTTATATTCAATTTTTTGGTAATTCTAATGCACTTTTACTACAATTTGTTGCGAGTGATGAGGTTTGTTTATTTTTATTTTCTATGACTGCACGTCAATAATGTGACCTCTCCCCTCTTTGTAACAAACATTGGGTAAAAAATGGTAAACCTATCTCTCTTAAAATGTCAGCCACAAAATAACTCAAGTTGAGCCAAAATCAACTCATCTCACGTTTTAAAAGGCAGCTTCTCGTAAAGAGTTGAAATAACTCGATTGAACGAGTTGTTTTTAAGCAATTAAAATCAAGTTGAGCTATTTAAATAACCAATTTAAATCAACAAGATTCAACCGTTTGAAAAACAACTCAATTAAAATAGAAAAAATTACAGCTCTTTCCTGAGAAGCCAAATCAACTCTTTCGTTTTAAGAGTACATACAAACGTAATCACAGTGCATTTTCTACGAAGATTTACTGAAAGGTTTACATACAAGTAATGAAGTTTAAAGCTATTAAACTTTAATATTTTATTCTATGTAACAAGTAATTTTGCCAATAGTTCATACAAATCAAGGCTCCAAATTCTTTAGGTCACACTAATTTCTTAAACATTAATTCGACATTTAAATGGAGATAATTCGGTAACTAGATAATTTGAAGAAAATTACTTTAAAATGATGTCTAGAACTGTTGGGTTTGCTATATAAAAAATACGGGCTGTTTCTAAGTGAATATTAAGGTTTTAATGATTGGCAGTATTTCTTACATAAAAGTTTAAATTTTAATTAAACCATAAAATGACTCTAGTAACAAACCAATATGGTCCAACGTTGCGCCAATATTTCATTTATTGGAAATATTGCTAATAAACTCCAATATTGGTTATATAGTGGCATTTCAGTGAAAATATTTCCAATGAATTCCCAACATTGTATAAATGTTGGCGTTACATTGCAAATATTTGCAATGAAACCCAAACATTTAGTCAATATTTGCGGTTTATTGGAAATATTTGCAATGAAATCCCAATATCGGAATAATATTGGCAGCAAATATTGGCTAAATAAGGACAAAATGTAAACACACCAATATTGGAGCAATATTTCATGCCAGTATTGCGCCAAAGCGCCAATATTGCCCAAGATATAGCCGTTATTGGACCAATATTGTTTGGCTACTGGGAAGATCAAATCTAATAGTTTTACCTAAAAGCTTACAAGTGTTGAATGTGGGAACTTCTTGTCACACGGCACACATCAAGTCGATAGCAGTTCTTCCCAAATGTTGATTAGTGTTTGTGAAGTCATTAATGCAACATTTGCAGTGGTTAGCTGGTAGTGAAGACGCATGAACACGATCCTTTACAAACACTCCAAAATTGGAAATCCCATGGCGTGAAATCGGGTAAGCGTCTGAACAGAGCTTCTTTGCTAATCAACGTTTAGGGAGAACTGAACTATCGATTTGATGAGTGTCGTGTGACGTAAAGTGCTCATATTGAACACTTGTAAATTGTAGATAAAACTGTTTGAGTAGCACTTTCATTTTATGTATTAATTATAATTTCACGTTTTATATAATAAATACTCTTAACCATTGAAACCCTGATATAAATTTAGAAACCTACCGTATATCAACACAAGTAACAAGTCATTCCTTTACCTTTAAAATATTTTCAGTTTGATTTTTAATCTTTTATGTTTGGAAAACAATGTTAACAGTAACGAAATGTTATACTGCAAATCTTTTAAATCGAATATATAATCATTTGATTCTTCACCAATGCTACGCTATATTTATAATAATCCTATATTAGTCTTCAAACCGAAACATTTTCCTCTAAAATTAGCCAAATTTACCCGTTACTTCTGGCTAAAAAAAGTATTAAAAATAAAAACGCGACTGGATAAAAATCGAAGCCTTTAAAAGAGTCCAAGCACGTATATCTGGATAGCCCCAGGGATGTTGAAGTACACGTATTTTCGCTATACTTTGTTCCAATGGAGTCACTGATGCAGAGAATCAATAACCATTAAGACTTCTTTTCAAATGAGAGTTTAACTCAAGAAAGTAGTGTAATAAAGTGAAACGACATCTGAATTTCACAAAAAAATTAAAAGAAAAAGACGATAATGTTATATTTATTCAAATATTCGAAAGTTTACACATAATTACAAAACAGATATTGCATACTTTTGAACAAGAAATTAAAAAATTTATATACTTTCTGACACATCGTAGTAATGTAACAAAATTGCTCCTTCAAGACGTTATGTCATATTTAAACATGTTGGTACGCCTAACATATTAGAAAACAAAATTTCAGGTGTTCCCATCTACACTCGGAAAATTATCCGATATTTCTCGCAGCCCTGTATGTGATACATAGTTTTTTCTCAATTAATTACATTCACGCTAAAATTCAGTTCAATTAAGAAGTATATATGCCTTGTTTATGAGGTATAAAATTTATATAGAACGAATAACGTGTAAAAAATTAGTTACATTTAAAAGTGAATACCGACGTTTAAACCACACATGCCAGCAGTTATTATTAAAGACAGTACTGCAACCAATCACTTTTGTGTATTTCTGTAAATGTATAAATAAATGCAATAAATGTAATGTTCTACCGTAATTTTAGTAAAATTCGGTGATTTATATAAATTTTAACATATTTGAAACAGCATAATTGCATTAAAATACTCTTTAAATGATTCTTTTCTAATATACTAAAAATGTAATGGAATTTTTTTATTGCTCCTGTAAATGAACTACTAATTCTACATATTGTATATAAAATAACAAACATGCTTTAATGTCTCTAAATATCTTTATCAATTGCATAAAAATCCGTATATGTTTACATTTGTTAGAGCGTAAAACGACAGTTTGAGAAACAGAAAAAGAAACGCTTTTAAAGGTATACGCCAACGTTTTATACGTCAATTTTGATGATTTTTTTAATTTGATTTTTTAATAGAGTCAACATTTCTGTTTCTAAATCTGATTTTATTTTTCCTGTACGGTTATTAGAAATGAAACTAGATCTCTTTAAAAAGAGATTGACGACTTGAATTTAAACCGAAATTCCTTTAACTGAATTTCTGGAAAAAAAAAATAGATTTTCATTGGAAAATGTAAACAACTGTTGCTCTAACTCAAAATTTGATTGTCCTATAACCTTGAAATTTTCTGTGTAGCTTTCTGAGAATGTCTAGAGCAAAATGAACTTGAGAATGAGCTGTAAGTGACTTATTTTTTTTTTTTTTGGGTTATTTTCATGAAGAATTACTGAAATTTTCTATGTAATTGTATGTAATTGTCAACTGTAACCGTTTTTAGATATTTGTATATTGGCTAGTTTTTAGTTGATTACACTGAAGAATGTCTAATATGCATATGTTGAAAAAAACTTGTGTTATCTGCTTCATTTTCTTTTTTTGAGCCGGAGCCGTTTTTATAAAAGAAAATGTTAAAAAAAAATACAAAATTCGAAAAAAGTTGCATATTTATATATATATATAGTAGCGTGCCTGAAAGACGTTGTCCTGGCACCAACTCTAAAAAATCAAATAAATGTACATAAACATAATAATACGCCTGATAAATACTACGCTCTTAATTTAATTTCTTATTTCAATTATGTAAGGAAATTATTTTTCGGTTTGCAGTAGTTTTTGAAGTCGGTTCTATTTTTGATAGAAACGTTTATTTTTCTCTTTTTAGTTAAAAGTTAACGATTGTCTGAAATCAGTTAATTAAAATTATAATACAGGAAATATTTTTGTAAATCATACATGTATGTCAGGAGTGGGGTTCGAACACACTATCTCTTTGTTCGAAAACCAGAGCTTAAATCTGGCACCTTAGACCACTCAGCCATTCTGTCCGCACTCTGTGAAGCGAACTTATTCAACACTCTTAATTAGCGAAAAATCACTAACTTTATTAGTTTTTGCCTAATAAATAAAAAAGTACTGAATCGATTTCGATGAAATGTGAATCTAAACCATTCTCGAATCCACTGGAACACACATAAAAAATTTCATTAAAATCGGTCCAGCCGTTTAGGAGGAGGTCAGTGACATACACACGCACAGAAGATTTTTATATATAAAGATATATATATATTATCATTTTCGTTATTTAGTATTGGATTACACTGAAAAATGCCAAAAATGTGTCAAAGTTTAAGTTAAAAAAATGTCTCCGAACTTAGTCGAAATCCAAATGGATCTACCTGTTCCAACCTGCTCCATTTTATTATAATAATTCTATAATTCTAGTTGCAAACTCGATGAGGTGGTGGATTTTCTATCGCCCCTTGGACCATTACAAAAAATATTTCTAGATCTTTCCAGATTAGGAAAAAATAATGTTTTATTCAAAGAACAATATTATCTTCCCTATTACATAATCAATGATTGTGCCACATGCATTTTTTATCCGAAGCCGGTTTTATATTAAAAAAAGCAAAGAAATGATCACAATTTTTTAAAAGTTACATAACTATTATAAATATATATATATTATTATTTTCTTTATAATGTGTTAGATAACATTGAAAACTATCAAAAAAAGTTTTAAAAAAATGTTTCCGAACGTAGTGTTATACCTTAAATTGTACGAAAATGTCAAAAAAAAATAGTAAATAAGCTTAAAAAGAATGGGAGAAAAATGTGTTTTTATGAACGAAATTGAAATGAAGAAAATAAAAATGAGACAAAGAAATAAACTACTTTGGAAAAGTGAAATTCAATAGTATTCTAAACTGCTTCGAAAGATTATGCGAAATGAAATTCACCTTCTCAATTTCCATTTCTAAATATATTTGAAAATAAGATTAACTTAATATTATTTGATAAGAAATCTATTTCATAAGATGCTCAAGGGGAAGAAAATAAATTTAAATCCGTTTTTTTTAACTATTGCATCACAATTTCACAAATATAAATTTAGAAATCTGCTTGCGAAATGAAAGAACTGTTTTTATGGTTCAGAAGGAAATCTATTTTTAAAAATGCGAAGAAAAAATATATGCGTAAAATTAAGCTCAGTTTAGTATAATTTGAATATTTTTAACAAAAGTTTATAAGATTTATTATAAGATTTATATCACAATAAAAAGAAATTCACAGTGGAATTTTTTTAAATATATAAAATTATTTTATAAAAATTATAGACGTAAGTGGAAAAAGATGTTATGTAGCAAAACTTAGAATTCAAGAAAAATTAAATGAAAGTTTTTTGTAGCAATTTAGTGAATTATGTGATTCATATTCGGTAGCGTATGACTAATTTTAATTGGTGATACTAAATTTTCCTAGAAAAAATAATTACATTTAATCATTAAAAAATAGAAATTACTTTCGTCATTTAAATGATTAAATATAAAAATAATATACGTTAAAAGATACTGCCTTATATCTTCATTACTAAGTAGAAATTTAATATTCTAATTGTACCGTATGATATGTTATATCATAACACTTTCACCCCCCCCCCCCGAATAATAATAATAATAATAATAATTTTTGAGAACTTTTATCAGAACTTGATGTTTCATTAAGCTCCTGAAAGGGAAAAAAAATCATTTAAATTTTATACATACTTCGGATTTTAAATTTTGGATATAGTCCATAGCAGTTATTAAATTATATGACAGAAAAATACTTAGAAATGTAGTAAATATGCTTCGTTGTTTTACCTGCAGAAATGCCATACCAAAGAGTGTTATTAGCACCTGATCCTCCAAGTCGGGATGGAAAGCCAGACCTGATTGGATATCACGATATTTAACAATTGGAACTCAGAAGATGTGCAGATCCAATGGGTGTGGAGTGCAACAAATGCCTATAACATCATCGGGGACATGTATTTGCCGCTTCGCATCGAATTTAGAATACCTACCTCCTACCAAGAATTCGACAAACTGCCAACTGGAATATCTCAGCCCGTTTTATTATGATACTCAAATAGGCGCTTTAATACGTTAATATACATTGCATACATAATTCATATACTATGTAAGCACGTATGCTAAATCTTCTTAAACAGTAGTAATATTTCGCAAAATAGTGTCAAATTTGTCTCAAAAATATAAAAGACTAACATCCCTTTAATTGACAATATGAGAAACATTTTAAGGGAGGTAAATAGATTAAATTTTTCGTTCATTTCACTTAATACTGTTTTTTATAAGGATTTTTTTATGTGAAAGATATACAGTTTCGTTCCTAAGAAAAATATATACAAGGAGATTCTTTGGCTTTACTCCATCTGTTATATATTTCGAAAAAAAAGGAAAACTGCAACTGCATCAACTCTTGATCTAGAGGATTCAACAAGAACCCTGATATTGATAAAATGTGTTTCTTTTCATTATTATGGAATATATTTAACTTCTAACTGATTAGAAAAAGCCAATATACGAAATTTAATATTAAGTTTTTATGTACTTTATGTACTATATTATATATTTTATGTACGATATTATATATTTTATGTACACCAAAAAGGGAAAGAAAACAATATTTGCATGCTTACAATTAGAATTTTTTGCGTCTTAAAAAGTCAATAAGAACCAAAAATTTGATTTTTCATTTATGTCTATCAATGTATGGTGTGATTGTAAACTATTTTGCAAAAATAAGGTGAGAGGGGGAGTATGCTAGTACACATCTTGAAGAACAATAGTAACCGTAAAACATAGTGTTTCAAACTATTTATTTATTTACAAACATGGTAGTTTAGTCCACACATAGTCCAAATTTGGTTGACTGTAATTATTTCCAAAAATTGAAGTATGTTATAATAAATCTTTTAACAGAATGCTCACCTTTGTTGTAAATATGGTAAGTTTAAGAATATACTGGTGGAATTTTCTATTTTTAGCGCTATTAATATGCTTATAGCGCTCTACATTTTGGAGTGTTAATATTAATTCATAGGGCATCGTCGATTTCACGAGCAACCTGTTTGCGATGTTATCACATTTCATACAAAATATTTAAGTGTCATTACATTTATTTGCAATATTTTTATTTTTTGCAAAATTGTGATTCTTAAACTGACTTTCATTAGGATAAAACTTTATATAAAGTTTATGTGACTTATGTGACACTTACGTTAACACTTATGTGACTAAATAAGTGTTTTTCGATCCCATATTCTATGATAATTATTCCTTGTCTGGATTAGTAATATCACCCCTCTTCTTATTTACTTTAATTTACTTACTTATTTATTTTTTTGTAAAAACAATTTGGGCTAAATGTAGACATAATTTAATGTCAACAGATGGACTCTAAAAAATCGATAAGAACCATGGGATAAATTTTTATTTTATGTGAATCAAAGAAAAAAAACAACAACATTATTTTTTTTTGCCGGTTTTCGATACAAAATAAACAAAATTATAAATAAATAAATGAATGAATAAATAAATTAAATGAAATAAAATTATATCCCTTTCATTATATTGGATTATATTTAATTTTGAAATTATTTTTTTTAATATTATTATAATAAATGATAGAAATGCTACTTGTCCATCAAACTGTTATTTCACAGTCAGAGGTAGCATAGTATAAATAATTAAACACCCCCTCTCCATCCACAGTTAATGCACAGCATAATAATAATCATTCTGTTAGAATCTGCTTTTATAATACCGATGTCATTCATTTAAAAGAAAAGTTCACTAATAAATAAAATAAATTTAAAGAAACAAGACTATAAAATACTTATTCAGCTTAAGCTGTAATTTTTCAACAAGGCGAAAAATGTTCAGGCTATATTCGAAGAAGGGATCTCTTAGACGAATCTGCCAAATGAGTTATCACAAAGAAATCTGGAGGACATAATTCACCAAGTTACCCTTATTCAACGTAATATATGGTCTGATATAGGAATCATCTCAAAACAGTAAATTACTGATAATGGATCTTCAGTAAACACTGGATATATGATTAAACTAAAGAAAATTTAGCATAATCTATTTAATCTCATATATAAAAATGAAATATACATATGAAATAGTTTTTTCAGAACAAACATACTTAAAATTTTGTGGAATGCCGGGTATTTTAACTAAAGGTTGTTAAAAAAATTATTTATTTAGCAATTAGAATAGGTACATTAAATTTAATCGAGTGTAAATTGTTCATATTGCTTGTAATACGCCAAAAATAAAAGTATTTATATTTTCAAACGTAAAGAGTTTATAAATACTGTAAAAAAAGTTACTTTCGAAATGCAAGGTCAAAACTTAATAAATAAATAAATAAAACATTTAATATTTGCACTCTCAATACACTTAAAAGTCCTTCCGGCAATGCCGGGAGGAAGAAGTAGCTTTCATGTACTTATATATTTATTTATTTATTTTAAAGTAAGTTACATTGTTCAAAAATACTAAACTCAAATTAGTGGAAATAATCTTATAAAATTAGTGATTTTATAAGATTGAATACTAGTTTTTGGCAAGACTGAATATTAATAGGAATTTTTAGAAATTAGTCATCTTTTATTCAATCTGGTTTTATTTTAAGCGATTTGGAGAGTCACTAAATTCCACGATATCATAAAGTGTATGCCATTTTAAAGCAAGTTTGTGGATCGTTCAGATCAGACCGTTTCAAAATGTCAGCCATAAGAAAAATTCAAAGTGCTATAACTCAATCATTTTGTAACATATAGACAAAATAAAAAGTGTTCTGGAATTGTTGTTTTAAGTTCTAACACGTAAAAGGAAAATATTTTTCAAATTTTGATTTTTTCTCATCTAATTTTAAATTTTAAATTTAAAAAAAATTAAAATGGCCACCATTTTGAAACAAAATGGCGGATGATGCTGGCCAACGAACTCGGTCGAGACATTTGTATGTACTATGTACATACCAAGTTTCATTGAAATCGGTTCATAAATACGCGTGTTATTACGTGACAAAAATCAGATCGTTTCAAAATGTCAGCCATAAGAAAAATTCAAAGTGCTATAACTCAATCATTTTTTAAGATATAGACAAAATAAAAAGTGTTCTGGAATCTTTGTCTTAAGTTCTATCACGTAAAAGAAAAATATTTTTCAACTTTTAATTTTTTCGCATTTAATTTTAAATTTAAAATTTTTTAAAACATTTAAAATGGCCGCCACTTTGAAACAAAATGGCGGATTATGCAGACCAACGAACTCAGTCGGGACATTTGTATGTACTATATACATACCAAGTTTCAGTGATATCGGTTCATAAATACGCGTGTTATCACGTGACAAAAATCAGACCGTTTCAAAATGTCAGCCATAAGAAAAAGTCAAAGTGCTATAACTCAATCATTTTTTAAGATATAGACAAAATAAAAAGTGTTCTGGGATCTTTGTTTTAAGTTCTAACACGTAAAAGAAAAATATTTTTCAACTTTTAATTTTTTCGCATTTAATTTTTAATTTTAAATTTTTTAAAAAATTTAAAATGGCGGATTATGCTGAGCAACGAACTCGGTCGAAACATTTGTATGTACTATGTACATACCAAGTTTCAGGGAAATCGGTTCATAAATACGCGTGTTATCACGTGACAAAAATCAGATCGTTTCAAAATGTCAGCCATAAGAAAAATTCAAAGTGCTATAACTCAGTCATTTTTTAAGATATAGACAAAATAAAAAGCGTTCTGGAATCTTTGTTTTAAGTTCTAACACGTAAAAGAAAAATATTTTTCAACTTTTAATTTTTTCGCATTTAATTTTAAATTTTAAATTTTTTTTAAAAATTTAAAATGGCCACCATTTTGAAACAAAATGACGGATGATGCTGACCAACGAACTCGGTCGAGACATTTGTATGTACTATGTACATACCAAGTTTCATTTAAATCGGTTCATAAATACGTTAGTTATCGCATGACAAAAATCATATATATATATATATATATATATATATATATATATATATATATATATATATATATATATATATATATATATATATATATGGTTATATATATATATATATATATATGTCAACATTTTAACGGAGGGTGGTTTTGGGGTCTGAGGGTCATGATCGGTGAAAATATACCAAAATTTTCCGGAAGTGCTTTCCTCCGGACGGCTGCAATAGGTAGCTTTTTACTTTTTGTAATGAAAGCTACCTAAAAAGAAAGTAGAAATTTTATAAGTTTTTCCCAAAACCGGAGATTAATATTTTCCATTCACAAAATTAAGCAGAAAAGAAAAAAAATCCGCTCCTCTATCGGAATTGAAAAGATTTTAGAATTTTGATTAACTTTGCTTACTGTAACTTGGGAATAAAGAAGTAGTAGCAAATCATTTTCTAAACTACCGATGTTTAAAATAACTGATTGAGTGAAATCTGTAGGTGGGCATGGTCGTATACAGGGTGTCCCCTCTCAACGGTGGCCAATGGCTAATTTCTAAACCGTTGGTCATAGACATATAGTTCCAATTGCAAAAATGCTTTAAAAAAGGTAAAGAATTATTTTTTAAGCGATTTAGGTCAAAATAATGTTTTACTAAAAAATTACGGAAATTAAATTTTTATACGGTCCCCCGGTCCTATAAGTGATATTTAGAAAATTTTTACCACTACTCTAACAAGTAAGACCTAAAAAGTCCCATTCCTCTGCGATCAAAATTGACCGAGTTATAGCTGTTCAAAGTTGAAGCATATTTTTTGCTGCAAAATAGGGGTCAGTCACAAATTTACTGGAAATAAAAATAAACATCAGATAGAAAATTTAACTTTAAACATTGAGAGTAAAAAAAATTTTTACAATGTTGTTTCTGAATTTATGTTGACATTTACATGTTAAAGTAAAATATGCAATTTGTGCTAAAAACATAAGTAAAAAAATAACAGAAATTTTGTTAAATTAAACTATGAAGAGCAACAGCCACAAATCGTTACAAAATGATACATATTTAAAGCTCTATTAGATTACTCAACCTAATAGAATTTGATGTAGTCCTATAAAATAAATAAATGGAATGCACCTAAAATTGTATTAATATTACATTGTCATCGGGTTTAAATAAGTATGGGAATTGAACCTCAATCAGATATTTGGAAGTGAGTTAAAATTTGAATATAAGTTTTGAACTAGGAAAATTTACATACGAAAACTATGAATAAAATAAAAGCTTATCAAAATAACATACCTTTTTAAAATAAAATCGCGAAAAGAATCAGCTTCATTTGCTTACAAAATAAAACATACGTAAAAATACAATTGAGGATATGAATTTCAAAACTCGACTTATTGCTTTTTGATTTCTCTATCAGTCTATACAAACCTCCACTATTGTAACAATGCAATCTCAAAATTTATAATGAAAACCAATAGATGCATTTAAAGTTTTTTCGCTATTTCCCAAAATTTGATTTTTTCGATAAAGAGAATTTTGAAATTCATGTCTTCAGTTATTTTAATAACCAATCTAGAAGTTAATTAATTATAATTAACACTACCATAAAACTTATACGGTGACAGCGTCTTCAGTTAAATCGCTCATTTAAAACATTTTGTAATTGGAACTATATGTCTGTGACAAATAGTTTAGGAAGTAGCCTTTGAACAGCGTTGGAAATCGACTCCCTTTATAATACTTTAAGCACTTAGTGTACGTTCCCTTAAAGCTCCCTCGAACTCATCCGTTTTTAGCTATAGAAAAGTGGTTTAAGTCATGAAATTTAAAGTTTCATAACTCGGTCAATTTTAATGTTACATGAATGGGACCTTTTCTGTATTATTTGCTAGAGTGTTGAAAAATTTTTACTAAATATCACTTATAGGACCGGGGGACCGTATAAAAATTTAATTTTCGTAATTTTTTAGTAAAACATTTTTTTGACCAAAATCGCTTAAAAAACAATTCTTTGCCTTTTTTAAAGCATTTTTGCAATTGGAACTATATGTCTATGACCAACGGTTTAGAAATTAGCCATTGGCCACCGTTGAGAGGGGACACCCTGTATATCAAAGTGTCAATTTGTTGAAAGTGTCGAGTTCACGAATAGAAATTTTAGATAATAGTTCAGCAATCTTGTATTCTCTTAACTCGACTGGGTTTATATCTATATACATATTTTTTTTTTTCATACGTTTAATTTTTTTTTTTCACATGCTGCAATGTGGTAATTTTGTATTCAATTTAATGGTTCATATATTGTTTTACAATTAATAGTTATATATATATATATATATACATGCATATGTATATTCACTAACACTAATAAATAATTTCGAAAATTTTTATATGCTTTTCATCAGAATGAATTATTCGAGAGTCTGAAACAAACAATTCCGTAGGATCGAGACTAATGATGTTCAATAAGCTTTTTCCCATTTGTAAACACCAAATTGCATATCTCTATCTTAATTTGTTTGCGAGATAGAGTGTTTACAGTCTTAGATAGACACACAAACGGACGCCATTTTTTCCTAAAAATATGTTTTCTAAATTTCTAGTATCTGAAACATGTAAATCAATCGAAATAAAAAAAATCGATTTTCAAAACGAGTGAAAGTTTTACCCTATTTTTCGTACGATGCGTAAGTAATAAATAAAATGACATTAAATACTTACGCTCTCAATATACCTGAATGTAAATGGCAGTTTTATAAGCATTTCACCAAATTGATGAGCATTATTTGGCATTCAAAAATTTTACCACAACAGGAAAAACGTTCTCCTGCTCTATCGGAATTGAAAAGATTTTAGAATTTTGATTAACTTTGCTTACTGTAGCTTGGGGATAAAGAAGTGGTAGCAAAGCATTTTCTAAACTACCGATGTTTAAAATAACTGACTGAGCGAAATCTGTAGGTGGGCATAGTCATATTTATCAAAGTGTCAATTTCAACTTGCGTTGAAAGTGCACAATTCACGAGTAGAAATTTTAGATGACAGTTCATCAGTCTTATATTCTATTAGCTCGACAGGGTTTATATCTGAAAACTGGCCGATTTCTCTAAAATAGAATGTAATTTTCAGGCAGTTTTTTTTCCTTCAAATCACGGTTCTTTTGTGACGTTATTCTGTATTTAGTGGTTTTATCAATTTTATTTAGGGGATTTCTGTTAAAATGTAATTTAATTTCGCAGTAAAAATAGATCAAAGGGTTATTATAGAACGTAGTTCTTATTGTACAGTAGTAAGACTAGTATTTGTTTTGAGAATTTTTTTCCTTTATGAGAAAGATCTGCAAATTGTTTTCTAATAGACCAGGCGGTGGTAGAAAAAACCATCTCATCATCCCCTAGTAGCAAACCAATATTGGTCCAACCTGGCGCCATTACTTCATTAATTCCAATACTTCATCATTCCAATACTTCATTAATTGGAACTATTGCCAATAAAACGTCAATATTGCTCCAATATTGGGATGTTTACATTTTACCCTTATTTAACCAATATTTGCAGCCAATATTATGCTAATATTTTGGTTTCACTGGAAATATTGCCAATAAAACGCCAAAATTGTACAAATGTTGGCGTTACATTGGAAATATTTCCAATGAAATTCCAATATTTAACCAATATTGGCGTTTTATTGGCAATATTACCAACGAAACCCCAATATTTGCATAATATTGGCTGCAAATATTGTTTTAATAAGAGCAACATGTAAACACCCCAATATTGAAGCAATATCTCATGCCAATATTGTGCCAATGTGCCAATATTGCTCCAAGATGTAGCCAATATTGGCCTAATATTGTTTGGCTACTGGGGTCGATTTCGCAACTGAAATAGTAGGATTATTGAACTCGATTATCATAATAAAATGGAACAGGCTGAAACAGGTAAATCAATTTTCATTCTCTTGAAAAAACATAAACTGATCGCAGCAGTAGCGGTGCTTTTTAGGTTGTCGATCAATTTTTTTTTAATGTCGCGCCATCTGAGTCGGAAATCAGTTTTTTACGTGAAAATAGACATAGTATTTTTATTCGAATTTTCACGTTGTTGTCAGCTGTCTGCTGTAAGAAAAGTCATCTTAGGACTGTTTTGTTTTTTATTAAACTGTGCAAAAAATTAACTTTTGATTAGTTGGAGACAACCATGGCAAGTTAAATTAATACACTGCCATATTGCTAATTTCAACTAATATTTTTATGAGAATTATTTTTAATCATAATCAAGGAATGAAATTTTAAAGATTAATTTTTAGATTTTTAATTTATTTATTTCAACTTATTAACTATTGGGAAAATGCAATTAAAATATGTATATTATTTTGTTGCTGTATTATTTTAACGGGTTTCAGTTTTGTGCATTATAACACATTCATTAATTTCTGTAGCAACTGTGTTAGTTTACATCTTAAACTAAAAAGAAAAATAATATAATTAAAAATTTTGTAGCACTCACTTTATTTAATCAATTTTATTTGATCATTTTATTTGCTTGGTCTCCCTATTTGTGTATTAAAAAAACAATAATAATAATAAAATAAATTGGTCTGCATTTATTTGAACCGGATATACCCCGCAATTCACAAATACTACCATTTTGATACCAGGATGCATGAATTATGATCCCTAGTAATTAGATTGTTTTCATATGGCTGGATTACTCAAGTACAATAACCAATGCTGAATGACGCCCGTCCCATTTCTGGTAAATGTAGTCTGTTTTCGAAAAAAAGTGTCTTGAACTTTAATTGTACTTTATTTGTATTGTTCTTCATTTTACAATGGTTAATCTGTACTGCTGATACCTTACGATTTCTTGACAAAACGCATACCGTATGTATTTGAAATATTTTTTAGAATTTTAAAAGTCGAATTTCTTTATTATAATGTATATTCAAGTCTGTCTTGCTTTGCTTCTTTTATTTTGCAAACGGGGCTGCCATGGTGAATCTTGGTGGACCTTCTTGCAGGACCAATTTTAGTAGTTATTGTATTATTTTGAGTTCTGTTTAGTCATTTAACTTTAGCTGTGAACTCGTTGAGGTGATACCCGCAAGTAACAAAAAAATTATTTTATTGAACTTATGTAAGAATATATATGAGATTTTATTTAGTTATTTTAAATTACATATAAAACAATTCTAGAATTCGTATTTCATTCTTATTGTTTTCAATGTAAGATTTTTTAAAGCATATAAAATAGAATTATGCAATAGACTTCATATCCTTTGTAAAAATAAAATGATTGAAACATCATTAGGCTTTCATACTCAACTCTGTTTATTTATTTTTTATTAAAACATAATTTGCACAGTGCTTGATGCAATCTTGAAATTTTAAAAGAGGTTTGATGCCAATGTTAAACATTAGGAATCTTTGCCAAACATTTATTTTTTAGATCAAAATTCTTTTTACGGTTAATTGCAGATTTTTTTAAAGCATTGTCAAATTAAATGAGGCCAATCATTCTGTTTAAAAAACTCTACGCACTCTGAGTTTATGTATGTGTTTAAGTGATTTTGACAGTATTAATGAAGTTTGGAAATATCTAAAAGAACGTACATTCTATTGTAAAAAATAAATCTTTATGCAAACGATAGTGGAAAGTTTCGCGAATTTTGATATATATATATTTTTTTTTTTCATTTAAAAATGTATGAACATAATCTGTCTTTCCCACAACTAGCCATAAAATGCAAAATTGAACTATATCTTTTTAAATTTGAAAAAATTCAAAAACTTGATTCATGTTGTTTGCTTTTGCTGGGGAATAATATGAGATGACATCAAAGTATTTCCCTTAAATACCTACGTTTAAAATAAATGGTAGACCAAAATATATTGATAAGGATAGCGCAATTAATCAAGGTGCCAGTTTTAACCGGTGCTGAAAATGCACAATCCACGAATAGAAGTTTTAGATGACAGTTCATCAGTCTCGTATTCTATTACCTCTACTGGCTTCATATCAGAAAACCGGTCGATATTTCTAGAATAGAAAGTAATTTGGGGAAATATTCTTTTTCAGAGCATACAGTTTTATTCTTTTGTAGCGGTATTATATGTTTAGTGGGACTATCAATTTTATGATGGGGGAACCTTTTTTCTGCTAAAATGTAATTTAATATTTCGCAGCAAAAATTGATTCGGATCGAGAGGTTATTGTAGTACTTAGTTTTGTTTGAAAAGATAAAAAGTCAGATATTCGTTTCTGGGAAAAGCATTTTTTATACGAAAAAGTTCGAAATATTTTTTTCTTTTTGCAAGATGAACAATGTTGAGTTATTTTTTAGCTTGGGCTTTGTATATATATTTCTTTTGCTGAATGTATGGATAAATTACAATATTATTTTTTAAAAATTTATTTAGTTACATTTTGAATAAACTTCAACATTTGCAAGGAATAAGTTGTGATAACGTGAAATATTAAAGAAAAAAAATACGCTAAATGTAAAGTATACAAATAATTCTGTGTTATCTCAATACTTATATTTTTAATGATTTTTTTAACAAACCTATGAATAAACAGTAAATAAAAAGAGACAAATATTTAATATAAATTATTTTTATTATTATTTTCATAAATAGTTTTTTTTTTTTTTTTTTTTTTTTTTTTTTTTTTTTTTCGTTTCAGAATCTTCTGAAAATACATGAAAAAATGCCTTTAAATGCATGGAAATTACTTCTTCTACAAAAATTCAGATGAAATAGTATGGAATAGTACAGAATAGTATAAAATAGAAATTGTCTATATGATATAATATATTTATTTATTCCTTGGCTACGTGATAAGTAGGATAAAAGTATCAGAATCAAATTAAAATGCTTTAATAAAAGATGAATCGTACATTTCTCTTTAGTCTTTTTTAAAAAAATGTTATGGTGAAATTTTTATGCACATAATTTAATCATTTGCTTGCCCTTATTTATTTAAAAAAATCTGTATATTTGTTAGATAGAGAGAGTTTTTAAACATTTAAAATTTGTAAAATACCGCAAATAACAATGACAAGATAGAGAGCGAAGTAATGAGTTTTCAAAAAATAGTCATATGGGTAAAAATTTTAGCTGCGCAATTTGGACCAAATTTTTTCCTTGGCAATTTATCTTATTTTTTTACTCCAAAATAAAGTAAATGTATTTCAATATCCATTGAAAAAATAATTACTTATTCAACATAGGCAGACTTACATTATCAATTCAATGTTTAAATTTTAACTTCCATGAAAAGTAAAAATATTAAGGTTTAACACTATTTTCTTTTATTTTGTAGCTAAAGTTAAAAAATGAAAGCTGCTTACTACTTGATAATAAAATTATTATTATTATTATTATTATTATTATTATTATTATCATCATCATTACTATTATTATTTACATATTACTATTACATTACTATTATAATTACTTCCCAAACAGTGTTATAAATTTTTTCTGGAAAAGTTTAAAATATTCGCTTCAACTGCATTTTACATGCGTCATAAGTTTTTAACTCTGTATTTCAGCTCTAAATTTTTTCAAAGATTTTAATAAAACTTTTTTCAAAATTGACATACTGAAGAAGCAAGTTACTTTATACAGTCTTTTTGACATACAAAATTCTAAAGCAGAGTCTTTGAGATCTGGAATTCGTTACAAAAAGTATGAGTCAGAGAGATGCGTTAGCATACTATATATTAAAAGAGAAATATGAAAAGAAATCAAATTTATGTCGGAAGGATTTTAAAGAATCACAAACCTCAGTTCTTTTGAAAGGCTCAGCTGTGTAACTAAACGTAACGTTTTGCAAATTTTTTTGACATAGATCTGGGTGCATGAAGTTTTATATGCAATCGTTTTTCTTGATTGAATCTTTAAAAGTTTTCTTTGACTTTGAATGAAATAAAATCATGCGTCCAGAGCAAAAAAGAAATTTAGTGTGCTATATTCGTCTCAAATGCGATCGAATTTTATCTTCGTACAGGGATATGTATTTATGCACGATCAAAAAGATAAGTATTCACGAATGTCTTTTATTAAATTTTAAGCAGAACATATATTATTCAGGAAAAAAGTACTGGTTAGCTATATATTTCAACGAGTTGAATTTTACTTAGAATATGAAATTTGTATAAATGCGTTTAACATTCAATGGAATAAAAGAAATAAAACGTGGATTGCAGTTAATATAAAATTATGACTATTGTTTTCCAGAGATAAATAATAATAATAATAATAATAAATAAATAAATAAAGCATTATACGGTTTAATATAGAGATTAAATGCAAAATATTGAAGTTACAGTTAATGTTCATCAGGACACCTAAATAAAATCCATACTGTGTTTAATATAAAACTGTACAGTTTTTCATAATGAAATGTACATTGGTGATATGTCTAATTAATATTTTCGTTACAATTACGGCACAGCATGTATATGTTGCATGCAGTGTACTGCATAATGTGCTAAGGGAGATGTGTAGCATAACATCTATACAAATTGCATAAATTTAATTTGATATACTAATCGCAAATCGTAATATGCCAGAGGAAAAGGGGAAGGGAAAAACGTTGCGTCATCTGAAGCTACAAGCGCCTCCACACTACGTTACCAACACGTCACAGCAACTCATTTCGTCTGTTCTATTTACGGCAGAAAACGTAAAATAAAAGATCTGCACATTGAAAGGGCAGATAGACATAAAAACTTCATGCTGTCATTAGTCGGCGTGTTTTATGTATAATAACATTTCCATGTTAAGGAAGGAAAATTTTTATCCAAATGCAGGGCAGGAAACCTTTCTCTCAAGAAAGGATGGGTTCCTTATCACCTGAACCATTGTTTTCTTCCTACTGTCAATTGTGAATAAACCGCAGAACAATTAAGAATAAATTATTTCCCATAATTCGGTTGGAGTTGGGCAAAACATATATGCTTGTAGACTAAGATTGTGGCTTAAGTGCTAAGATTTTTTGTGCTGGCAATGTACATAGTGAATATGTAAAGGTCTTCTGTGTAGGACTCTTTGTTTCTTGCGGATGCATTTAAAAACAATTTTCTATGCTTATTTGTTACAGTGCTTTTAGTGGTTTTGCTTTCAGGTTTTATTATGGATGAGCAATGTGTATACTGAACAAATATTGCATGATAATTTTCGATTTGTCTGCTTTCAGCAAGCCTGTAGTCTTAATGGCCATATATATCGTAGGTCTTCAGAATCAGGATTATCCTTTTGCAGTACTTCCTGTACTTTGTTTTTATGTTTCGTTTGAGTATCAGCAAAAACTTGTAGAACCGCCAAATACTACTACTACTGTTATTACTACTACTATTATTACTACTACTACTACTACTATTACTACTACTACTACTACTGCTAATTCTATTACAAATCAGGCTCTCTTGTCTGTTCTATTTAAGGCAGGAAAAACTAAACTAAAAAATTTGAACATGAAGAATGTGACTTCAGTGTTAAGAATTAAATTTACATAGTAAATGTCTTCGGCGTATGACACTTTATTGCTTATGAATCCATTTTAAAACAATTTTCTGTGCTTACTTGTTACATGGAAACAGCTGTTGTAATTAGGGGTTTGATTTTATTTTTATTATCAGTGAGCAATGTTAAAACTGAACAAAGATTATTCGAAAAATTTCCATTTGCCATCTTTCAGCAAGTTTGTAATCTTAATGACCTAATTTAGTATAGAATTATCCAGAAGCAGCATTATCCTTTTGAAATTCTTCCTGCATTTTGCTTTTATGTTTCTTTAAGCATTAGCAAAATGTTACCACCAAATAATAATAATAATAATAATAATAATAATAATAATAATAATAATAATAATAATAATAATAATAATGATGATAGACTTTCTTTTGATCTGTATGAATCTATCATGCATTTGACCACAATTTTCGAAAGGTGGAAGTAAGGCTGTAGTGTACTATTAAAAACTGGGAAAAACATCAGTCCTATTATTTGCACAAATATTTTTATACATTGAATATGCTGATTTATTGTCAATTAACAAATCAGGTATGGTTCAGTGTATGTCAATCGAAAAGGCAAAATATAGAAAATATAAATGGTATTCTTGGAAGCTTGATAAATTTTATTTTTTTAGATAAATGATTTATTATTGTTTGGTATACGGGAATATGTTATTTTTTGTTCATGAACATAACAGATAGAGATACATATACACAATATACAGATTGACCAGAATTTATGTTTAAATTTTTCTTCACAATATCAAAATTATTGTATTTAAACTAAATAATTACTAAGCTGATGGTCGTTCACATGAGTATTTACAAATAATAGTGCTTTAAAAACGAGAAATGATAAAACGTATCAAATATTTTTTTTAATTAGTCATGTTAAAAGTGCTACAATCACTTATTTGTAAAAAATAGGGATTATCGTTTATTAAAATATTTTTACTCTCTTTTTAGGTGCGTTCTTAGTTATGTAAATACGTTGCACCTATTGTCGTCGTGCAATCCGTCCGTCTGTCCGCATGCAACAACGCAAAAACTACATAATTAAATCTTTTGAAATTTAAAATATATTATTATTTCACAATTTTGTTGATTCATTTTAAATTTTGTGAAAATCGGATTTATGGTTCAATTACAGGGAGAATCATAATTATTCCGTTACATTACGGTCGTAAGTAGAAAATTGTTTCAAGTGCATTTTTATGTTAAACCCTTTAGAGCATGATACAAATCATATGCATCTATGAAATATACAGTAAAACATACATTCTGCACAAACATTGGTGCAAAGAATATTTTTATTTATATACAGGGCCGCACAAGTATATTAAATTACATAATTGTGTAGGGGGAAACATTGTTCTGGGTGCATTTCAATTATAATAAATTATTTAACATTTTGTGAAATTGATATTCTTTGCTGAGATTTACTACAAGTTAATTTTTGCATAATAGGAAGCATGTAATATTTACAGGAACAAACAAAGGGTTTCGGATACTGTATTTTATCCGAAATACTGTATACTTTAAAAACTATTATAGTATGAACGTACCTCATTCATTTAATCTGATGTGCAATTTCCGACTTGTTTTAAGTTATGTCACTTCATAAATGAGTTTTCGAAATCGGAAATGCATTAAACTATTAACGTTCAATCACAATAAATTTAAATTATTGAAAGGTGTACATACGAGCGTTAGTCTGCATGTAATGTTAATATCTATTGAATTGCATTTTCGTGTACCCTAAATTTGTTGACTAATTAACATCCATTGTAAACGGAAATGCATTCACTAACATTTTCACTGTCATTGTAAACATTTGAAATAACTATCTCTAAATGGTGTACAGTATATTCAAAAATTATTCACTCTTAATATGTATCGTAATTTCGGATTTAGGTAAAACAAATCGATATGACAGCAATTGTCCAGCAGAGCATTTTTAGGAACCACTAAGACCCTTGAAGATAAATATTATCTGGGGATGTTTATCTTGTTATCTGATACGGTTCACTGAGTTGATCATTAAAGTCGGGTTAATGCCTTACTAAATGTTAGTTAACAGACTTGGTGATATGTTATATGATAGTTTATAATGTTCAAAAACTAATCATGGTTAAAATGTCTCCTAATTTCGGATTTAGGTAAAACGTAAAATGGCTGTTGCCGAGCAGAGCATTTTTAGGAACCACTAAGACCCTTGAAGATAAATATTATCTGACGATGATTCTCTTGATATCTTGTATAGTTTGCTGAGTTTCTCTGTAAAGTCGGGTTGATACTTTTTTAAATGTTAGTTAACAGACTTGGTCATATACTATAAGATATGATATAATGTTCAAAAACTAATCATAGTTAATATGTAGCCTAATTTTGGATTTATGTAAAACATATCAATATCAAAGTAGTTGTCGATCAGAGTATTTTTAGGAACCAAAAAGACCTTTGAAGATATAATTATTGTCTGAGGAGGTTTCTCTTCTTATCTTTAAGATTTGCTGAGTTTATCTATAATTTCAGGTTGATACCTTATTAATGTTAGTTAACAGACTAGTTGATATGTTATAAGATATGATATAATGTTATGATAATCATTACAGTTGTCGAGCAGAGTATTTTAAAGAACAACTAGAAAAAGGAGAAAAAAATATATATCTGTAACGTTGGGTTGATTCTATATTAAATGTTAATTTAGAGACTTCGTGATATGTTATATAATATTTTAGAATGTTAAAAATTTAATCATGGCTAAAACGTAGCCTAATTTTGGATTTAGATAAAGCAGATCAATATCAAGGCAGTTGTTGATCAGTGTATTTTTAGGAACCATAAAGATCCTTGAAGGTATAATTATTACTTTGAAAGGATTCTCGTCTTACCTTTACAGTTTGCTGATTTAAAGTGTCAAGAAATTTAAAAATGCTTTACGGTAATTTAGGTAGAAAGAATCGCACCCCTTACAGATGGAATAAAATATAAGTAGTTTAATTAATAAGAATTGCTAATATGACGTTTCATCGTGAGAAACTGCATTTGAAGTTTTCGAGATATTGGAAAAATTATTAAAGAAGATTATAATTGAATAGGTGACAATTACCTAGAAAAATATATTTATATATACATTTTGCATATATACCTATTTTCTTTAATTGTAAGTTTTTTCTCCTATTTTGTGTGTTTTTTGAGAGACAGATATTCAAACATTTTTACACTTGTAGTTTCGACACAAGACAAAATTTGCTTGTTTATCTACATAGTTGTAAATATATTACTAAAGAACAAATCTTACACAATGGGATGGCTCCAAAAATAAAGAATATTATAGCAGTCTATTCATGATTGCTACCAAAGAAGTAACCGTAAATAATAAAAAAGTTTTCTGAAGTGAAATAGATACATCGTATTAATATACGACTTTGAGGAAGAATAAGTGTAGAATAATAAGAAATTCTGAAATATAAAAGATACTTATTTTTGGTTTATTTTGTAAATAAAGTTTACTGACAATGTTCAATCTTGTACGTGATTTTCCTAGACATTTAACCCCAATTTCTAAAATAAATCTTGTGGTACAGCTGGATTATTTGAAATCCAACTTATGGAAATGCGTTAGAAAAAGATAAAATACTGAAAAGAAAATATTATTTCAGAATTCCATCTAATGTTATTTATAGTCTTTAAGAATGATATGAAATAAAATGTATTTAGTAATTTAAATTCTTCAAATAGCTTTTTATAACAGATTTTTAAAATAAATTCGTATAATCTAGAGCTTGTAATATATTTTTTAAGCAAATTAGTTATAATAAAATATTGATTTTTATCATTGCTGTGGTGCTTTTTAATGTAAACTAATCATGATTTGCAACAACATTGTACATCATAGAGGAAAATTAAGGTCATTTTTGGGTTGAGGATCCTAAAAGAAATAATTAAAAAGATAATCTTCTGCAGATGAAAATAACGATAATAATAATAATAATTATTATTATTATTATTATTATTACATTTTTTATCAAAAGAAGAGCGATCACTAACAAATGCAATGGGTCTTACTTTGGTAAAGTATAACTATATAAATAATTCGGCATTATGCAACTCAACTGTATTAAGATATAACGTTCTTGCTACATCTATACATATAATAAAACAGTAGGACCCGGTGTGTCTGTACATTGAAGATAATTGACAAAAATGGAGTCAGGGCGATAAAAGAAAACCAATGAAACACAAAAAAAAATTTTTTGAATTTTTTGTCTGTCTGTCTGTCTGTCTGTCTGTCTGTTTGTTCGAGGTTATCTTCGTAACCACTGAATGGATTTTTATGCGGTTTTCACTAATGAAGAATGCACACTCCCGGGCAGTGTATAGGCTTTGTTTCATCAAAATCGGACAACAGACAAAAAAGTAACAAAAAGAAACAAAAGAAACTATTAGGTGCGCTGCTCACGTTTTTTAGTACATAACGTTTTTTAGTACATATAAAATCCAATAGATGTCACTGTGCGATTTTAAAACGCGCTATCGTTATGTTTTCGCCAGTCTACTTAAGTATGAGAAAGTTTCAAGCTGGCTGTCGTTCCATGTGGTTTAGTCGGTAGAACGTCAGTGCGCCATACTGATGGCCCGGGTTCGATTCCCAGCATGGAATTTTTTTTCACTATGTTGGCATTAACGCCTATAAGCAATTAAAAGAATTTGAAATATTGTATTCAAGGCGAATTTTCTCTCTGGGAAAATTTCCTTGCATTAATATGTCAGTGTAATTTTTTTTTCGATTTAATTTTTTTTTTCGAAACTTTGTTTTTTTTTAAAAATTACAGTAAATATTTGATATTTCCCAACGTTTTTTGAATGATCGACTTGCTTTTTTTTTTTAATGTATGTCTGAACCTTATCTAACTACTTCTTCAAGATTTCTTTAGATAAACCGACCAGCGTAGCGGGCGAAGGCCGCTAGTTAACAAATATTATGCTTCTTCTTTTCTTTAATGCAATAAAATCTCTTATATCAATATCTCGATTTTTTGTTCCCGATAAGTATGTCTGTTTGATTAAAGAAATACTGAAATGAATACCACAGAAAAGTAAAAATATCTAAGCAAATAAAATGCTGCAAAAGCGTTTTCTGCTAGATGCATAGCTGGCAAATAAAAAATTTATCTAACAGAATTTTTTTTGAAATATGAAACGAATGCTAATAACTTGGATTTTATTTTTTCCCACATTTATAAAATGAAAATATTTTTCATTTTTTAAACTTCCTTGATTTTTTTTTTAATTTCTTCATGAATATGTTGTGATGTAAATGTTGTTGATTACATATATTAATTTCATATTTCCAAGAGTATCACTCAGAACGATATCAATCATAAAATACGATGAATTTATTCCACACAGACATAAGCTTCTATCACGATTCTCAAAAAAATTACTGAAATGTTCACTGTATGCAAGGGGGAAAATATAATCAAGAACTTGCAATATAATTTCTAAGCAAATTACTTGTGAAAAAATATTGATATTTTTTTCATTGCATTGATACTTTTCTAATGTTAACTGGTCATGATTTGCAACAATATTGTACGTGATGGAGGGAAATTAATGTCATTTTTTAGATTCAGCTCCTTAAAAAATAACCAAACAAAAATATCTCATGCAGTTGAAAAAATTATTATTATTATTATTATTATTATTATTATTATTATTATTATTATTATTATTATTATTATTATTATTATTATTATTATTAGACTTTTTTTCACAAATGAAAAGCAATCGCTAACAAATACAATCGTTTTTACTTTATTAAAACATAACTGTATAAATAACTCACCTGTATATAACTCAACTCCATAAATAAATAACTTTCTTATGACAGATTATAGTTTTTTCTTTTAGTTCCTTTCTAAGAAAGATTATGTTTCCTTTCTTTAATGCATTAAAAAATGTTATATCAACATCTCGATTTTTATTTCCCGGTAAATATGTCTGTTTGATTAAAGTAATACTTAAATCGATACAACACAAACGTTAAAATAAATAAGCAGAGAAAAATGTAGAAGCAGGACGTTTCGGTCCCGCCATTTCGGTCCTGCCATTTCGGTCCCGCCGTTTCGGTCCAGAGACATCTCGGTCCCGAGACATTTTGTTCCCTAGCCATTTCGGTCCCAACACGTTTCGGTCCCTAGACGTTTCGGTGCCAAGACATTTCGGAATTGGGCCTTTCGGTCTCCTGCAAAATGAAATTTTGTGAAATAAGATGAAATTTACAGGGGACATAATTTTATACCGTTTTTAAACTGAAGGCCATAAAATTTTAGTATAATGTGATTATAAATGCCCGAAAACCGCATACATATATAACTCTTATCCAAAATATTATAATTCATACAATTTTTGCATGGTAATCCTAATCATAAATGGTAATCCTAATGGCAGTTGGTAATCCCAATTCTCAAAACAGTTAATAATTTCAAAATAAAAATCAAATTAATATTTTATTAAATATATTTATAAATTGATAACATTATTAATTTACATAATGAATTTTACTTTAAAATAAACTCAATACATAATCCACTTTATATTCAATACGTCATTATATTTCCTAGTAGTTCTAAACTGAAATTTATTTTTACTTGTTTATTTATTGTAAATTTTAAATTACAGAAATTTAAAACAATTAGTATAGTTAAAAATAAAACTAAAATAATATTTTTTTCAGGGAAAGTAGGAGCGAAAATTTAATACAAATAAATAAATAAATAAATAAAAGCTTAGTTTTGACATTTAAAAATTGAAAATAAAATTATTTAAAATATTATTATATTACATTTTAATATATTTATATATAATATTTATATTACTATATTTATATAAAACATTTATATTATTTTATTTTAAAATATTATTATATTAGTTTGTGTAAATAAAAAAAATAATAATCATCTTATTAGAATGAAATAGGCCCAGTTTCAATAAAATTAACTCACAAAAACTGTTTTCATGGCGTGAGAAGTCTGTTAAAAAATGCAATCAATAAATACTATTATTAAAAAAAAAAAAAAAAAAAAAAAAAAAAAAAAAAAAGTGGGGGCAAATTTTTAAAAACAAGTTTTTTATAGCATGCCCAGTTATGAAATCACTATTGCTTTTACAATGTTAATAATGGAAAGTAACTTATGAAAACAAATTTATGCAACTTTGTATTATAAAAATTATAAAGATGCAACTTTGTATTATAAAAATTATTGAATTATAAAATGACATTTATTATCAAAGTAATTGGAAGAAAAAAATTAAGCACAGTTTTTTATTATTTAATTAATGCTAATTCAAAGGCTCTAACAAATGTACGTAAATAGCCAAAAAAATTTATGGCAGTTTATATAAAATACATTTTAGTTTATAGTACCTTATAGAAGTTTACATAAAATACTGATAATAATATTTAATAATAAAATAATAAAACATTTATTCATGTATTTATTCAACATAAAACATTAATAATAAAACATTTATTCTAATTAATAATAATACTACTAAAAGCAAAAGACAATATCCCCTAAACTTATATCACATTGTTTAATCAAACAAAATTTTCAGCTCACTATGATTTCATTATCACGAGTTATAAAAGTTTAAATTTATCGGACTCTTACATTTAACTTTTTATAAAACTTGGGGGGAGGGAGAAGGAGAATTAAAAAAATTAGAAAAAGGCCCGAATAATGTTGAACTTTTACCGTTTGGCAGGCCCACACCAATTAGAATCCAACTTACAAGGTAGCGAGCAAAGAAATAACAAGGGACCGAAATGGCAAGGGACCGAATTGTCTCGGGGCCGAATTGTCTTGGGACCGAAATGTCTCGGGACCGAAATGTCTCGGGACCGAAATGGCCAGGGACCGAAATGTCTCGGGACCGAAACGGCGGGACCAAAATGGCGGGATCGAAGTGACGATGCCGAAATGTCGTGTACCCATAAAATGTTGCAAAAGCATTTTCTTCAAGATGCACAGCTGGAGAGTAAAAATTGATGCAAAGAAAAACTTTTTGAAATGGGAAACGTATGCCAATGATTTGGATTTTACTTTTTTACCACATTTATAAAATGAAAAGTTTTTTTCTAACTTTCTTGATTTATTTTAAGTTTCTACTTGAAAATACTGTGATGTGAATGTTGTTGATTATAGACATTAATTTCTCATTTCCAGTAGTTGCACTCACGGAAATATAAATATAAAATACGATTAATTTGAAAAACGAAAAAAAAAACAGTTACACGCAGATATAAGCTTCTGCCGCTTTCTGAATTTCTACTGTAAAACATTGTAAGAAAAATTACTTTATTATACACTTTGTAACCAAAGTTGCATTTCTAGTAGTTGATAAACGAGTGAATTGTTTAAATTCTAAAAAAATCCTTGCGTATAAATATATATAAATACAATATTAAATACATTTTAAACATCTGAATTCTCCTTTTTAAAATTATCTACAAAGAAATATTTCCTATTCACGATGTACTAAAATTGGTTCACATTTCTAAATGTCAGGAAAAATGCATAGAAAAGTGTACCTTAATTTAAAAAGTTTGCTAATAAGTATTCTTTGTATCCAAACAAGCACTTTTTTGAATTTCAGTTTAACAATTTTCGGTTCTAGAAGTTTTTAAACTTCTAAACATCGCACATTTTCAATTTTTACACCGTCGTATAAAGAAAAAAAATACTTTTAAATTCTCTTTCTTTGAAACCTGTATCTGAATTTGTTTTTAAGTTATTAATTTTTGTAGTTTTTTATACTTTTTGTCAGTGTAGCAACAAATGTATTCAATTTCTAGACATTAAGCATCGAACAACCAAAAAACGAATTAAAAAAAAAAAAAAAAAAACAGAAGTACTCCATTTTTGGATATTGAACATGAACCAATCGGAAAAAGAATAAATTAAAATAAGTTGCGGAATTCAACCAATAAAAAGATTTAGATATACTTAACATTTCCCAATTTTCTACCGAGAATAACAACTATTTTTTCAATAGTACTACTAATAATAATAATAATTATAATGATAATTCAAATGACTTGAAACCAGTGAATTTAAACCATTTTAACAGAAGAAACTAAAATTGCATTTAACTTAATTTAGTCAAAAAATACAGTGTAACTAGCAATAAGCTTAAATCGAGCTTTCCTACTCATATTTAACAACAATAAATATGAAAAATAGCGCTATTTGAATGAAATAATATAATCTTGGAGAAAGATCTGAAAAGTCACATTAATTAGGCCAGCGATAATATTTACATAGCTATTACCACCTATTACCATGTAATGTGACGGCTTGTTAAGTACAACATAGGACTCAATTTGCCCTCGAAACGCCAACAACAGACATGGCATTGACTCGACAAAGTGCTTATAGGTATTCTGACGTGTCTGGTATCAAGCGCTCACCAATTAGTGCTGCATTTCTCACATATTGCGAGATGATAGCGCGGCAGAACGAATTGGGATTTCCAGATGAAACTACAAAATTTGTTTTGATTCATGTCAGGGGAATTTGGAACTCGGGATTAGGGTGGACCTTATTTTTCAAGTTTCAAAATGTAATCTTCTCACCCTCTAAATTTGTTCCTTTTTATGAAAAAATAATTCTGGTAAAATATTAGCTCAATTGAACAATATTTAGAGGTAGCTCAATGATGTAGAAGTTTCCAATGTATGAGCAATGATACACATATGCGTACTCGCATGCTATGTCATAGAAAATAAATTCTATCTTCTAAAATATTTTAAAATGCATTTAGCTTTACATTTTTATTCATAGATGGCAGTACTATGCACAATAATATTTAAAACAAAAAAACTGCATTTAGCAAATAGCAGTCTTTGAAGCCATTGAAGACTGGGGAATAGCAGATATTATACGTGCAATGTGCTTTGACACTACCAGCTCAAACACTCGTTATAATTCTGGTGCATGTGTTCTTTTAGAACATAAATTGAAAAAAGAGCTCTTATCATTTGTTTGCAGACATCCAGGGCTTGACTAAAGCAGGGGCATGCGGGGCAATTGCCCCGGGCCCCCCGGCTTGAGGGGGCCCTCCAAGGACAGATATCAGTTTTTTGTTAAAGCAGTGCCAAATGATAAAAAAATGACCAAAAATGACCAAAATTCTTTTTTTTTAAGTTTTAAGGGGCTTTCTTCTTTTACACCCTCTGTTTCCATATTCCATGCTCCCTTTAAGGCCTCACATTTATTCTTATATTCATGTAACCGAAGAAAATGAATTCTATAGTTTTTTAAAGTTATTTTGCTTCTGCTATTATGTATATAGATGTGTATAGTACTTGTTACGAAATTTATGTACACATACAATAGGTATGTGTACATAAATTTTAGTTTTAGTCATTTCAGTACAATTTACAAAAATTTTAAGATAGAAGGATACCCCCCCCCAATACTTTTTGCCCCAGGGCCCCCCACTGTCTAATTCGGGCCCTGTATCACATTATGGAGCTGATAATTAGTACTGTATTTGAAGTATGCATGGGAGTCAAATCGTCACCTGAAGTTGCATTATTTAAACGCTTTCAGGAATATTGGAGCTTAATCGATAAAGACAAGTACGAAACGGGAATTTCATTTGATGATGTTGCAAATCTAGTAGAAGATATTAAGCAAGAGACTATCAACTATGCAAAGAAGTACCTAGAAGAGCAAAGAGAAACAAAGCTAAGAGGTGATTATAAGGAATTTTTAGAACTTGTAATTATATTTCTAGGTGCTGTCCCAGAAAGGGGAATAAGATTTATGTCACCAGGTGCAATGCACCATGCCCGTTGGATGTCCAAAGTAATATATTGTCTCAAGATCTGGATGTACAAGGCTCAGTTTAAATTGACTGTAAAAGAGGAAGAAGGTATACGTGATATATGTGTTTTTACAGTCCATGTACACTTGAAAGCTTGGATCACTGCACCTCAAGCTTCATGTGCCCCATATAATGACCTGTTGTTGCTCAAATCACTACTTGACTACTCATCAATACATTCAACTGTTTCTAAGTCATCATCACGTAAATTTGCTAATCACTTGTGGTATTTGTCAGAAAGACTTATTTGTTTAGCTTTATTTGATAGCCGTGTGAGTTTATTAGCTAAAAGACGCATGGTTATTGCATTACAGAATGAAGCTAATTCTAAAAAATAAGCTCAAATTTATTCCAAACGAGTCAGTGTTGCTCTACATTCATTCAAGAATAAAAGATTGGAAGATTTTGTCACAGCTAAGTCAATGATGTTGTTTCAATTGTTGGAACTTTCGGATGGATTTCTTGCTGTAGATCCTGAATTGTGGGAGTTAAGAGAAGACTATAAACAGGCATAAGAAGTAATAAAATCTCTACTAGTAGTAAATGAAAATACTGAACGTGCAGTTGCACTTATTCAAGAATAAAATGGATTGATAACTCATGATGAAATACAACTACAATTTTTACTACAAGTTGTTGAAGATCATCGTAAAATGTACCCAGATAGCAGAAAAATGTCTCTCTCTCAACCTGCACAAATGCAAAAAAATTTTAATGTAACATGAAAACCTAATAATTGTGCTGTAAATTAAATAAATTGTCACAATTAAATCATTAAAACATTTAAAGTGCTTACTTATTTATGTAGTTAATATTCTGAATTTTTTCCTAATTTTATAAATTTCAGGTCAATTGAGCTACCTCTAAATATTTGAATTTATTGCTCAAACTTTTTACATACTGTTTTTGTATCAAAAGGAACAAAATAGGGGGGTGAGACTTGTAAAAATAATAATTTAAAAAAATCATGGCATTTAAGGACCACCCTACTCGGGATATGAATCTAAACTCATTAGAATGCTTCTCGAACTAATTTCTGACGACTATACTCGTATGATATAGTGCATAATCCTGATGATAAATGAATAACCCGCCAGAAACACTGCTGTCATGAATGAGTCCACTTAGTTTACATTGATGTTTAGGCAGCGCGCAGATGTCTAATGCACAGATAAACAAATTTTTTATTGTTGTCATACAAAATACCATACTATTCATCTGCAAACCGCATGTCTTTCCGACCTATAAATTTTATTTTTTATTTTTTGGGGGGGGGGGTGGCTCGTTTAGCTTTTACACTGAGCTTTTGAAACGCTCCGTACATACATAAATTTTATATAAGACATTTGTTCAATTAACATCAACAGTAAAAAAGAAATTTAAAAGTGCGAAACAATGCAATCCTTAACATCTCAAACATATTTTTCATACTATCGTTAAGGAGTTTCCAAGATAATACATATACTTTTCAAAAAAAATTTAAAAATAAATGCTTTGGGGAAAAAGTGAAGCAATTGTCATGAAATACCATTCTAAAACAAAGAATAAAAATCGAAATATTGTTTACGACTGTTGGTTGTTTGCTTAATGGCCGAAAACTCGGAAAACTGTCAAAGAAAAGATAGATTGGGATCAAGTTACAAGAAAGAAATAAAACAAGTTTAAAACTAATAGCTTAGGAAGTTGCGCTGTAAATACCAATGGCGAAAAGTAAAACAAAAGGAAAAAAAGAAATGGAGTAAAATAAAGTATTTCTAAAATAACGTTTGGATTTACAGTTTTTGTATTCTGGAAAAATAAAATAATGCAATTATTTATATCGTATGTTTTTAATAAATTTATTATAATCTTTTTTATTAGTGTTATACTGTATTATGCTGAATCACATCTCTGTCCCCAGAATCAATAAAACAGGAATGGGCTTCCTGGGCCCTTATCCATTGTTGATTATTTAATCACAGAGTTTAGCTAGTTTATTAAGAATTAATCTTTCTGTTAAATTATTGCATATATGAAGGCTTTGATTTTAAAATCCAATGCAAAACAATAATTTGTGTCATTTCAAATTAATTGAAATCGACTGAAAATTAAGAGTGTATATCCGGATCAGTTGATGATAAATTCTTAGTTTGGTGGTCTTTACAGTACAAGACAATTTTTGTTTAAATCAGTTTGCAAATGGTTAAGTCATTTGCATTTTTACAGCAAAAATCGATGAACGGTTAGCATGCAAATACATTGCACACTTCCTCTTTAAAGATCGATTAATATGAAATTTTCAATGGAAAATATTCAAATATTCTGACTTGATCAGCAAATGATTTGTACTGTTAAGACCGAAAAATTATTTATCATTTGCAAACTCAATGTGTGGAACATTCAAATTTAGTGCTGACCCAAAAGTGATTTGTGCCGTAATAACCACCCACCAGGGTGCCCGCTCACTTTTCAGTAACATTAGCAATTTAGCGAATAAGAAATAAAAAACAGCCGTCAAACGAAAAGAAATGTCAGGAAAATAGATTCGATGTGAAACATCGAAAAATGTATCTTTAACCTCTTAATGTATTCATGTTTTTTAAATACTCTAAAATAACCTAATTTTTGTTATTGCTTATAAAATAAAATTTTACCTGACTGCCAGAAAAACTATTACAAATGAGGACATTCTAAGTGGTTCCTCGTCTTAAATGTGTAAATGTTTCAGTTATGCTTTTAGCAGTATAAATAAAGTTTAAAAATTGCTATCGTTGATTTACCGTTGTGCAAACATATTCTAAAAATTGCGATGAGATTTCGACTTGATAGAAAAAATTGGACTGGCAAATGATTACCTTCTACACAATTAATAAATAATATGGAAAATGGTTAATTTCAACACCCAATCACAGCAAAACTATTTTCTGTTTGGCGCTTGATGGGAATAATTTTGTGTGTGTATTTATCGTTTACGACGCTAGTACGCAAGTAGTGATTAACTAACAATAGATAAATATATATCGCATAATCATTTCTACATTTGACTCTTGCCAAACAGAATTGGTGTTGAGTCACTATCTCTATAAATAAAACAAATTAAGTGGTACGTTGCGATTGAACATGTAAAGCGACATCCAAACATTCATCAACGTGGATAAGTATCTCCACCGTATAGGAACACATACACAAAAAAGAGCAGAAATTGAGCCTTTGCAGATTTGTCGAGTCTTATAATTCTTTTACTTGCCAAAAGGAGGATTTTGTCACAATTTGACGCAATGGCGAATTGTAGAAAAAACCCTACCGCCCACCAAAAAATCATAAGTACATTTTTGTTCCTAGGTAAATCACAAACATTATTCACTGTTTATAAATTCAATGTTACCTATATGAAATATTTAAACATAATGATTTCAGCAAGAACGGATTTTTAATGTTGAGATCACTCATCTAAAATATATAAAAACTGTTTTGTTACTATATAAATCATAAACATATTTTATTATATTAAATTCGGTTTTTCAGGGCGAAATATTTAATGGTACTGATCTGACAAACAACTGATTTGCATTGTTGTGATTACCCATATATAAATCATAAATCAACTTTATTCGTAGATAAATCATAAACATTATTTATAACGTATAACTCAATGTTTTTATGGGAAATATTTAGATATGCTGATTTGTACGAAAGCTGATTTGCATTGTAAAGACTTTACACCTAAAGTTAAAAATCCGTTTTTCATTCCTAGATAAATAATAAACTCTATTCATTATTATAAACTCAATGTCATTAGTGAAATAATATTCAAATATACTGATTTGACCAAAAATAGATTGTGTTTTAAACTACCCAATTAAAAACTATCAATGAATTTTTCTTTCTAGATAAATCACAATTATTATTTATTATTTCAAAACTCAATGTTTTATATCTGGAATATTTAAATATTTTGATTTAAGCAATACCTGATATGTAGTGTTAAGACGTCCATCTGAAATGTATAAATCCATTCTTATTCCTAGATAAATCATAAACATTATTTATTGTTTTAAACTGTATGTTTCCAGAATGAAGTATTCAAATATACTTATTTTACCCTAGACTCATTTGCGTTGTTTAGATCACCTACTTAAAACTTATAAATGTATTTTTCTTTTTAGATAAATCATAAATATTATTCATTATTTCTAAATACATTTTTATGTGCAATATTTAAATATATTGATTTGACAAAAACAGCTTTTTAATGCTGAGATCGCTTATCTAAAACAATACCAATGCATTCTTTTTTTTCTTAGAAAAATCATGAACATTATTTATTATTTTTAAATTTGTGTTTTCAGCGCGAAATATTCAAATCCACTGATTTGACCCAAAACTAATTTGTGTTGTAAAAACTAATTAAAAACACAAACATTAACAAACATTTAAAAATTTATACACAAATCTCGCATGCCTTCATTTGCTTACTGAAATATAATTACAGATATTTTAATTAAAAAATTCCCTTTACAAGTGTTGAATAATAATTTATATTTCTATCTCGGTACATTAAATACATATTTTAAGAAATATTAAACAGCAAACAAAATTTCTTTTTCTTAAACATTATTTTCCATCATTTTGAATTAAAAAAAATTAATTATATTGAACTGTACTAAAGTTAAACAGATTAAAATTCATAAAATATTACAATATATAATTTAATTTGATAAAAATAACATTATATTGTTTATAGCATATCAGTATTGTCAGGATCTGATAGCACCTGTGCTAAGGAATGTAATGTCTACTCTTTCTCTATTTGAATATTTTTTATTGTATGGTTGTGTACAGATTTTCCAAGGTGACATTCCTTCTTTGTGGAAAGGGGAATTGCCAGATAATCCTTTACAGGTGGGGTGTTAGAGAAAAGAGATAGCTGAGAGGCATGTCCACCTGTCAGTGAAGTATGCGGATGGTGAGCAGATTAGCAGCATGTCACTAAGCAAGAAAAGAATGGAATATGTGTCCAATGAGGAGGCTCCAAAGGGGTTTATGTGGGGGGAAAGCAGTGATTTGGAGAGGGCAAGTTTGCCTTAGATCATTGATTCGGTACCTAGGTTTCGTACCTAGAGGTTGCTCTGTGTGGAAGAGCATAAGTGTGCGTTTTCTGGTGCGCAAAGGACACAGACGTCCTGGTGTTTAGTGCTCTGGGCTAAGAAGTGCAGGCCCAGTATACTTGTGTTGGGAGACTCAAGGTTGAGCTCCAAAAAAAAAAGTGAATTCAACGTGTATTGAGGGTGAGGTGGAAAGTGTAATTGGAATAGTACACAACCAATCTTTACGGTATCTAATTTAATGTTGAACCGGATCACCTATATCCGAGTTGTAGTTGTATATATTTGTAAATAGCGTATTTTGTGTGTACATATATTCTTAATAAACTGATAATTCGGTTACTAGCGTAAGTCTTCCTTTACACCAATCTCACAGTGGGTGACCGATATCACCTAGTAATATCGGTGGTGGCAGCTATATCTACCACGGACATTCTTCAAAGTTGTGTGGACTGAGGGGAACGTCCGACAAATTGTTGGCAGCGTCGGGATAGAATCGCCTGAAACCAGTGACCAGCGAGCCGTGTTGCAGTCTGTTAATGCCGGAGTATCCAGTGGAATTCTTGTGTGGTCGTGCCATATCGTCGAGTATGTGCTAAAGCATCGTGCCGGATCGTCGACTGTATGCTAAAGTGTCGTGCCGTATCGTCGAATGTGTCGTGCCGTATCGTCGAATGTGTGCTAAAGTATCGTGCCGGTTTGTCGAGTGTGTGATAAAGTGTTGTGCCATATCGTCTAGTGTGGACTAAAGTGTTGTGCGTATCTTTATTAGAAAGAACTAAACTGAACTATTGTGCCATATTACCGCTACATCGTGGAACTACCTGTGATTGGAAAAGTAATCCAGCAAAGAAAGTATAAGGTAAGGTGTTTTGATCATATCTTTCTGCTGAGATCTCGAACCAAAATTTGTTGTTGTATAATTAATAGTAATTTAAGTAAATTGTCTATAGCATTTATGTGTTTTATCAATACTCCCTACCTATAAAGTGTTAATAACCATATTGGCTATTGTTTTAAGGAAAGGTCATAATAACTTGAGCTAGTATTGATTGTCTATAATTTTTTTTTTTACTAATTGTGGTAATAGTAGTTGGAAAGAATAATTAAATTTACTTAACGTTAAATTATTGTTAAAGTAATATTTAAATGAAGCAACGTTTTTTTAAGTTTGGAGAGTGTAGAATAACATTTGTTTAGGATTTTAATTGGCCAATAGTAGTGAGGAAAAAAAAAGGCTGAAAAGAGAGCCATAGTGAAAAAAAAGGCCCAAAAGAGAGCCATAGTGAAAAAAAAGGCCCAAAAGAGAGCCATAGTGAGGAAAAATAAAAGTAAAGATTTTCAGTGTATTTGTTTTAAGTGTAAGAACCAGTATTGAGTTCGGAAATATTTTAGTGAGGATAATTGTAGAAATTTATATAGGCATGTTTTACAATTTTTCTTTATGTGGATTTTATTGATGGACACCAATACTTCTATTCAATTTCAGCGTACCAGTATTTTTATATAAATTGTATGTTGTTATCTAAGTGTATATATTGGAATCTATATTGCATAGTAGTTAAATCGAATTAGTGTTTTACCTTTTGTTTTATTGGAAGTGTATTGTGTGATAGCAATGGTTGAGGAAAATAAGAGTATTCAGTAGGTTAATTAGAAATGAAATGTATTGATTATCTGAAGGGTATTATTTAGTATAATATGTGGGATATAACTGTACTAAGTTAAAAATTTAGGAAATATTAATTTGGTAGGTTTAAATATTATTGTAGGGTGGTTATAACAATCGGTGAAGGTATGGCTTTCTTATTGAAACTAAAAAAGATTGATCTTCAGGTGATGGCTGAAGAATTGGGTGTTGAATTCGCGGAAGATGATACCAGAATTCAGCTTAAGAAAAAGATAATGGACAGTGATGAGTATGACGAGGGGGTTATTAAGGAATTATCTGACGTTATTGTTGCAGAACGATTAGAACACGAAAAATTAGAACATGAAAAGTTAGAAAAACAGGAAAGGTTAGAGCGTGAAGAAAAACAGGAAAAATTAGAACGCAAAAGGTTAGAACTCGAAAAGTTAGAAAAACAGGAAAAATTAGAACGTGAAAAGTTAGAAAAACAGGAAAAATTAGAACGTGAAAAGTTAGAAAAACAGGAAAAGTTAGAAATGGAAAAATTAAGAATGGAACATGAATTAGAAATGGAAAGGCTAAGGGTTCAAGGATCGGCAAATAATTTTAACGGGTCTAGGGAATCTAATAATGAAAGTAATATAGAAAAATTGATCAAAAGCGTAAAAACTCTATCTATCAAAATACCGGAAGGGATTGAGGGATGGAATTTATTTTTCAACAGTTTAGAAAGGGCATTCAAAACTAAAAATGTACCGGAAAACCAGCAGGCCGAAATTCTACTAAATATGTTAGGAGATAAGGCGGATAATTTGTTAATTTATACCACTACGGAACAAATGGAGAATTATGAGGAGTTAAAGGAGTTAGTTCTAAGGGAACATGAGCCGACACCAAAGGCGTGTTTGGAAAATTTTAAGAAGGCTAAGAGAAACCAGAACGAAACTCATGTATTATTTGTATCGCGTTTAATAGCGACATGGGAAAATTATTGTAAGATTAGAGGTGCTGACTCTTATGAAAAGGTCAACCAGTTAATAGTTACTGATAAATTAGTAAGTATGTTAGATGAGGAAACCGCATCATATATTGGGTTAACTCACCAGGGTAAATGGCTAGAGTCTTCTAAAATTGCTAGAGAATGTGACCATTATTTTGACCATAAAAATAAATCTTATGCAGTTACGTATAAAAGTTTTAAAAGCAAAGGTAGGCACGTAAACAATGAAAAAATGAGACCGAGGGATGATAACAAAGTTAGTAATAATTGGAGGCAAAACGGGAGTAATGAGACTAATTCTTTTTCGGATAGGAAAATAGATTTTAAGAAACCTAGTGATGTTTCAGCGCCTAAATGCTTTAAATGTGGTTTGAGAGGTCATTATCAACGTTTTTGTAATAAAGTGGGTAATGAGGGAAATAATGGTAATAAAGGACGAGATACGAAAGCGGGTGTACGTAAGATTGTGGTAAAAGAAAGCAAAGAGTTACCTAATGGAGCTATTGTGGCGAGAATATCGGCAAAGGCCGAACAGAGAACTAACGTTATTGGTGAGAAATTAAATAAACTCGAGAAAATTGAAGTTAGTGTAAATGGGCAAAAAGCAAAGGGATTGGTTGATTCTGGATGTGAAATTAGTGTTGTTCATAAAGATTTGGTACCGGAAGAGAAATTAAAGGGTGCGGGTAGTATTTATTTACAAGGGTTATTCGGTGAAGCAGTTAAATCGCCGTTGGTTTAACTACCGTTAGCTATTCCGCAATTCGGACAAACTAATATAATTCATCAGGAAGTACTTTGTGCAGTGACTGATAATATTAATGAGCAAGTAATTTTACATCCCGAAGTGATTAATGAGTTGTCAGGTGTCAACCGCGAGGAGCCATTGCTAGAGGCCCAAGAATTAGAAAGTTCAGAAATTATTGTTGATAACTTGAATGAAAAGGAAGGTATGAATAACGATAGTTGTAATGTTTACGCAATAGAAGCGAGTTCGCAAAATGTATAAACTCAGAATACGGAAAAAACGGAAGTGGAGAAAGGTAATAAAGCTATTGTTAGCAATTCCGAGATGTTTAAGGAATCCCAATTAGGATGCAAAGAATTAGAGAAAGCTTGGGAATTAGCTAAAATGGATAAGGGGGATTATTATATTGTAAATGGGTTATTATATCATAAAGAGAAATTGTTAGGCGAAATTATAGCGCAATTAGTAGTACCCAAAGTAAAAAGGGAAGAAATCTTAAAATTAGCGCATAGTTCGGTATTTGGAGGGCATCATGCAGCTAAGAAAACTTTACAGAGAATCAGGTATTAATTTTATTGGGAGAGGATGGCGAAAGAAACTAAACAATTTTGTGAGTCATGTTTAGAGTGCCAGTTGACTAGAGGGTTTAAAGTAAATGATAGAGCTCCTATTTCCCCAGTGTCACGTCCGGAACTTCCATTTCAGGCAGTTAATGTTGATTTAATTGGGCCTATTGATCCTAAAAGTTCCCAAAGGCATCAGTATATACTAACTTTAATTGATCAACATACCCGGTGGGCGGATGCAATCCCTTTAAAAAGTTTAACTGCTAAAACCGCGTGTGATGCGTTACTTCAAATATTTATGAGGACAGGAATTCCGAATATAATTGCTTGTGATAATGGAACCAATTTCACCGCCGACTTAACAAAAGAATTTGCGAAAAGGTTAGGTGCTAGTCCGAGATTTTCGACACCACAGTATCCACAGTCTAACGGGCTCGTGGAACGATTTAATCATACTCTTAAACGTATGTTACATCATACTATTAGAGAAGAAGGAAAAAAGTGGCATGAAAAAATACCATTTGTATTATGGGCGTATAGGGAAGTCCCAAATTCTACGACGGGAATCGCACCTTTCCAGTTGTTATATGGTAGAGCGCCGGAGGGTCCTTTATCGATTCTCAAGTCATCCTGGGTAGGAGAAAATAAGGGGGCGCAGTTAGATACTACGCCGATTCATGAGTATCTGAATAAACTTAGAGGACGTTTAGAAAGAGCCGCAAATGAGGTAAAATTATCGTCTGAGGTGCAACAAAATAGAATGGCGTATCATTATAACTTAAGGTCAAAGGAAAAAAGTTTGAAGTAGGCGATAAAGTAATATTGTTAATCCCCGATTCAACTAATAAGTTATATTCTAGGTGGCAAGGGCCGGCAACCATAGTCGAAAAACGAAATCAGCATTCGTTTATAGTTGAGTTAGCCGACGGAAGTAGGAAGCATGTGCACCAAAATAAAATACGAGAATTTATTGCTAAATGTAATATAGTCAATATTGTTTTCGAAGGTGATGAGGAATTTGAAGAAGTTGGGGAAATTCCAATTTTAAACCGGGATCAGGAAGTAGAACGAGATATAGAAAGGTTCGAAATAAAAGGGCTATCTAACAATCAAGTTAAAGATATAAAGTGTATTTTGAGGGAGAATAAAGAGGTGTTTATGGGTCCTGTACGACCAGCTGATGTAGGGGAACATCATATTGATCTTAAACCGGGGGTGGAAAGGAAAAAGCCAAAGATATATAGTGTACCGGTAGCTTACAAAGAGGAAGTAGATAGACAGATTCAGGAGTTATTAGAATTAAATCTAATCGAAGTGTCAAATGCTGAAATTAGTCATCCAATTGTTTGTGTGGCGAAAAAAGACGCAACTGTTAGACTTTGTATAGACTATAGAGCTTTAAATTCGGTAACTCAGGTTCCAACCTTTCCGATGAAAGATTCACAAGAAATCATGTATACCGCAGTGGCGGCTAAGTATTTATCATCGATTGATTTATTGAGAGGTTATTGGCAGATTAAAATGGCTGAGGAATGTAAACATTTGACAGCTTTTACAACGCATAATGGAACTTATCAGTGGCGTACAATGCCTTTTGGATTATCAGGGGCGGCTGCCACGTTTCAGAAAGATATGAATGAAGTTCTTCAAGGTCAACGGAGGTATGCGGAAGCATATATTGATGATGTCATCATTTTCTCCGACACCTGGGAAGAGCATTGTGAACATGTTAGGGCTGTCATTGAAGAGTTGAAAAAGAGAAATTTTACGATTAGGCTAGAGAAATGTAAATTTGGAGAGAAATTAACTAAGTTTTTAGGTCATGTAATTGGGGGTGGAACGCATGCACCTGATGAGGAAAAAAAAAAAGGAGCAATAAGGGATCTAAAGAGACCAAAAACTAAAAAAGAAGTCAGATCTGTTTTGGGATTAATGGGATTTTACCGATCTTATATTCAAAATTATGCCGAAATTGCTACACCTTTAACCGAATTGACTAAAGGCAGGTTAAAAATGTTGTACCATGGGATGAAAGGGCAGAAAAAGCACCCTTAAGGATGAGTTATGTAAAGTGACGAGTTTGGCTACACCTATCGTAGGCCGGGAATATCAGCTCCACGCAGATGCTTCCGACCTGGCAGTAGGATATTGCCTTACTCAAAAAGATGAAAAGGGTCAGTTTAAACCAATAGCTTTTGCCAGTCAGAAATTGTCAGGGGCTCAGCGTGCTTGGCCGAGTATAGAGAAAGAGGCTTGGAGTGTGTTCTTTGGGTTGCGAAAGTTTGAAAAATGGACCTATGGATCTCAAATTGAAATCATTACGGATCATAATCCATTAAAATTTCTCACCGAAACAACCCCAAGATCACCCAAACTCACTAGATGGGCTCTTGCCTTGCAACGCTGGAACCTGAGTATTTCTCATCGTCCAGGAGCCCAACATTTAAATGCTGACGCAATTTCCAGGCTACATAGAAAGAGCTGGGAAGAACAACCAGTTGTTAGCCCATCAGCATCAACGACCCAGTAGTGGACAACCTTAAAGGGATGTCGTCACACATTTAATTTTTTTTTCTGTGGGTGTGTAAATATTTTTTTAATTTTTTGTTTATAATATTGTATTAACATGTGTATTGTTTAGGTAATAATAATATTAGTAAAGGTTCAGTAGAGATGTCAGTAGATAGTGTTCAGACACCTGGAAATACCTATGTAATAAGCATAATGAAGAAATCTGTAAAGAGACTATTGAACTCTTCTGCGATATTACTATATGTTTGGGGAAAATTAGCCCCTAAAAGGCATATTTTCCGCTAAGTTGGGGGGGTGTCAGGATCTGATAGCAACTGTGCTAATGAATGTAATGTCTATTCTTTCTCTATTTGAATATTTTTTATTGTATGGTTGTGTACAGAATTTCCAAGGTGACATTCCTTCTTTGTGGAAAGGGGAATTGCCAGATAATCCTTTACAGGTGGGGTGTTAGAGAAAAGAGATAGCTTAGAGGCATGTCCACCTGTTAGTGAAGTATGCGGATGGTGAGCAGATTAGCAGCATGTCACTAAGCAAGAAAAGAATGGAATATGTGTCCAATGAGGAGGCTCCAAAGGGGTTTAAGTGGGGAAAGCAGTGATTTGGAGAGGGCAAGTTTGCCTCAGATCATTGATTCGGTACCTAGGTTTCGTACCTAGAGGTTGCTCTGTGTGGAAGAGCATAAGTGTGCGTTTTCTGGTGCGCAAAGGACACAGACGTCCTGGTGTTTAGTGCTCTGGGCTAAGAAGTGCAGGCCCAGTATACTTGTGTTGGGAGACTCAAGGTTGAGCTCCAAAAAAAAAGTGAATTCAACGTGTATTGAGGGTGAGGTGGAAAGTGTAATTGGAATAGTACACAACCAATCTTTACGGTATCTAATTTAATGTTGAACCGGATCACCTATATCCGAGTTGTAGTTGTATATATTTGTAAATAGCGTATTTTGTGTGTACATATATTCTTAATAAACTGATAATTCGGTTACTAGCGTAAGTCTTCCTTTACACCAATCTCACAGTGGGTGACCGATATCACCTAGTAATATCGGTGGTGGCAGCTATATCTACCACGGACATTCTTCAAAGTTGTGTGGACTGAGGGGAACGTCCGACAAATATGTTATGTTTTTAAAATACAGTATTTGTATTAGAAAATAATTCTAAAACATTAAATTATCCACACACAACACAAAAATTTATGGCAATATGAAAATATTATTTCAAATTTAAATGTTGTCATAATTTCAAAGAGAAAATTGTTTTACTTACCTACAAGATAGCATGGAAAAGAAAAGAAATAGAAAATTAGTTTTTCATTATTTAACTTAAACCTGTATAATTTTACATTTTTAAGAACAAAGATAATGGTAAAAAAGATTTAATATAAAAAAGATAAACATATATATATATATATATATATATCATAGGATTATGTATTATCATTGATATTTTAAATTCAACATACTTACTTTTCTGTTTATAATGCATTTTTGTATTAATAAAAAATAATCATACGTAATTTCACGCTTTATGTATTTGGAATACCCATCATAAGTAGTATAAGGTAAATCTTCCAATCGTTTATAAAAGCGAAAGAAGAAATAACAGAATTCCGCGTTTCAGACACAGGAGATTCGGAAAAACAAATATATATATTTTTTTTATAAAAGGCCGACCGGCTTTCTGTCTGTCTATTTTTCTGTAAACGCTCTATTTTCCAAACAAACTGAGATAGAGACGTGAAATTTGGTGTATACTTATTACATAATAATGGAAAGAAACCTATTGAATATCAAAAACCTCAATTACGCGCGACTAATTATTATAGCTTTTCAAAAGAAAAACTCTTTCTGATGAAAAATGCATAAATATTTTCGAATTTGTATATTTTAAGGGATGGATGTAAAAGTTAATAAAAAACATACATTTTGCATAATGAATGAATTGGATCGGATACTTATTTGCGAAGATACTTCTAATAATATTTTTTACCCTCTTCGATTTTTCGTGACACTGTAATACATTCAAATTACAATTCAAATATATGAATTATTTGAATATTAGACTATTAATCAAATTCACTAAATTGTTAATTAATATGATTATTATTTTTCCATTTATAAGGATCTTTCTTTTACGAAATTCGGTACTGCTAGATTATCCCGTCGCCAAAAAATTTCGTCAAACTATAAGTTTATATGCCAATAATGGCGTATCGTAAATGTCATATTCAGTTGCCATTAAACATATCACGCGTGTTTGTCATCAAGTGGTTTTTTAATTTGATGTTTTTTTATTAATAATAATATTTTTTTTTTATTAATTTATTTGTTCTTTAGTTATTTAAAATGAATATTATGACAATATGTAAATATTTGTAAGTAATTTGGCTATTTATATAATTGGTCGACGGAATAATTAAATAGTAGCCACAATTCAGTAATAAAGCAATAATATGTATTAAAAATATTTAAATATGCAAGTAAATTTCGCTTTGGAATAATAGTGTATTTTATATATAGTTTATGTATGCTTATTTTCATATTTTATGTTAACTTAAACATGAAGGGTAATTATGACGCTGGCCCCCAACCATTAGTTTATACTAACTATTGTAGCAATCCCATTTGTTCCACTTGAATTCCATAATATCCTTCGGTAATAATAATAATAATAATTATTATTATTATTTTATATATAATGGGTGAATAAATATAAGAAAAAGAAGTGTTTATAAAATTAGAGAGCATGGGAAGAGTTTAGTGGCATGAGAACATCATATCAAAGTGATTAATATCATAATTTTATTTTTCATATAATAAAAGAAATGTTTAATATTATAATTTTAAAATCTTTGTAGAGCAATTCTCTTCGAAATAGTTAGTTTTAATCGCATTTAATATTTCCAAATCTTAATAGATTCTAATTTAATATTACAGCTAAACATTGTAAGATAAATTGTATCTCTCATACTTTTGTAAAAATATTAGCATTATTTCTGGCTATCATAAAGTTTAAAATCTCTATGTGATACTTTCACAATAATGCCAATAAGATTGATGTCAGAGATTGATTGTGGTTTAGTTTTTTAAAAAGTTTAGATAATTCTAAAAAACTGGTATGCATAAAATTGTATTTATATAGACAAATAAATTACACTATATCAGAATATTAAAAAAATACATAAATTATTTTATTTGTGAAAGAAAATTGAAATTGCATTTTAAATTATTAGATTAAATTTCTCTGATATTAAATTTAGACCTCAGATGGTCTTGCAAAAGCGTAAAATTGTAATGTTGTTTTCTCAACAATTTTGTTTTAAATGGTAAGAAAGTATGCCACTTTCAACATTATATATTTAAAAAAAAAGTTAATTACAAACACGATTGTAACCCTTGTCAGTATTAATCGTTCTTCACTGTATTGAAAATTCATTGCAACGAAACCGGAAGCTTAGTTAACGGAATATTAAGTGCCAAACACTTAGAGGGTTAATAATTTTGTAAACTTTAAGTAAAGTGTGATGCTTATATCTGCCAGGTTTTATTAATGTCATTTCCTCTCCTTGGAAAAACATTTAATTTATTGCGGCCAAAAAATTCTTAGAAGTGATACATACTGTGACACATACTGTGATTTTCATTTTTATTCTCAAGTACTTCATTATGAATAATTTTTTTTTAATAGAAATCAATTCAATTGCATGAAATTTGCGTAATAAAATACACATGTATATAATGAAAAATACACATAAAATAGAAATAATGAAAAAATGTATTTTAATTCGGTTAGTAACTTTTTTATGAAATCCATAAATATATGAAAATGAAATTAATTGTGATAATATCTAAAGAACTACATAATGAATAGAGCAAACATTTTCTTAATATTCTCAAATACTTAATTTTAAAAGAATTCTCCAATATAACTTTGAAAGAGTTTCTTATAAAAATAAAATGTTCATAAAACAGCTATTATGTGCACTCGTAATTATGTAAATACGTAGCACCTATATTAATCGTTCAGTTAGTCCGTTTGTAAGCATATAACAGAGCAAAAACTGTCCAACCGAATCATTTGAAATTTAATATACATAATTGTTGCATAATTTTGTTGCGTCATTTCAAATTTTATGAATATCGGATGTATAGTTTCCTTACAAGCACAACTAGAACTATTCCATTAACATTACGGCCAATGGAAAAAATACTTTCAAGGGCATTTTATGATGTTACCTATCGTTAAACAAAATGAAATTGATATGCATCTATGGAATATATACTTAAATATGCTTTCTGTACAATCTTTGGAACAATGAAGATTTATTATTAATTTCAAGGGCTACCCAAAAATATTCATTACATAATGATGAAGTTTACTACAAGTTATTTCCTGAGTAACGGAAATCTGATAGTTTTTTTTTTTTTTAACAGGAATAGACAAAAGTGTCCAGATACACTATTGTATACGAATTACTGTATAATATTACATTTAGATCTGAAAATTAAAAAAACCTTGTTATAGTTCTAACGCACCTCATGATCTACGTTTGATGATCAAGTTCCAATTTGTTATATATATTGAAGGCTTTTAGAATTTCTTCAGTTTAAATGCAAAGGTTTAAATAAAATCTTCAGAAATACATTAATGCATAAATCACATGGCTACGTCTCCGTTTGAAAATGGTGCACGCACAAAAGTGTAATGAACTTCATCACATATAATATATTTTTCGTAATATGGAGATTAATTAACATGTTAATGGTGTTATATATACAGAGCTATATTAAATATTCTTTCTTCCATCACTATAGTGGTGCCAATTTTTTTACTTTCTTTTAAAACCAGCATCGCGTGTGTACTTCCTTGAATTTTAAGAAAAAAAAGTAACAGAAAAAGAATAAAATAAATGTGTGGAGAAATGAAGGTAGGGGAGCGGAAATCTAAATTACAAATAACAATTCGTAGCGAGGATTTGGCTGAAAATTGAAGCTTGATTTTTTTATTTCTAAATTGAAATTCACTTTCACTTTGCAGGTGCGTATTCCACCGAGAGAAGTACACGTGATACTTTTAAATTGAACTTAAATCTATCATTTGGAACAGAGTGCGTAAATTACCTGAATATTTTGCGGATTCTCTGCGAAGAACTTGTTTATGCACAAAAGTTTTTACTTAAATCTTTTAGGATGGTACAAAAATGTAATTAAAATGCAAATTCATGATGGGTTTGCTTAAAAAAATATCTCGTAATAACTATTTACCATATGATAATTTTCGATTCCTCCGAAATGTATTGCAATTGTATTTCTTTATATCTAACCTAGTCTTGATTACATAGCCGATGAAACAATAATATGTATTGTATTTATATCGCATGAAATATTTCAGCTTTTGAAAGGAGAAAAAGTACGATTTAATTCTATAATTAATAAAATATTTAAAGTATTTATTTTATTCATTTTTTATTATAAAAAAAATCTCTTCGTTGAAATTGCACTAAAAATGATTACAATACTACTCTTTTAAGAAAAATGACTATATGCGGGCAAGAATATAAGTGAATATATAAGTGAATTATTCCTTTAATCATCAAATTCAGAAACGTGGGTTCTATAGCTTTGTGCAAAAAACTAATAAATGTGCATATGTCCTGTAAGTATATTCCAATACGATGTTCAAAACTCAATGTTCCTGCTCAGTCATTTACACTTTGCTAAAATTCGAAAAATATTAATTAAAACGGATCGATAATTTTCAGTATTTTCATTTTTCGATAACAATTTTAGTAATTGGTAAAGTAAACCATGGGAATATTGTAAAAAACGGGTAAATTTTGGAAAGTTTACTTTTTTTTCAATGGTTTTTCGGTTTACGAACAAATTAGCTGACGAACCCTTTCACGAGATTACGCCTATGGGATTACGATTATTACGCCTATGGGAATCTATGTCCAAAGTCTATGGAGCGTTCTTTTCAAATATCTCGCTCAAATTTTATTATTTTTACATTTTTTTCCGCATAGGGTGTCTGAGGATGATCTACAACCAGCCTAGTTTTTACTTTTTCAATTTTGGTTTTAAGATAAAATGTATGTATATATATATATTAAATTTCTAAACCGGTTTAAACCGGTTCTAAAATTTAAACTATCATAATATAAAAAATATATAATGAAAACCGAAAAAGTAAAAACCAGGCCGGTTGTAGATCGTCGTCAGCTACCCTATTGCAGAAAATCAGGTAAAAATATTAAAAATTGAGCGGGGTGTTTGGAAAGAACGCTCCCATAGACTTTATATTATCATCCGGGTCTTTTTCGGTGACTATTGTGGCGCCTTAAATGAGAGTTCAGTCACAATATTGAATATATCTTCAGTTGCCAAAGAAATTGCTACTTTACTGTATAGGTGTAAATTCCTAAAATTTTTAAGGATCCACATGGCTTCCAAACCCAAGTATTCCAGTCACCACCAGGATTTTTAAGAAGAATTAAGAAACAACACAAATTTCGTTAAAAGATCGCACAAAAATAGCTAATTTTATCTACGAATCACAAAAAACTCCCCAATTTTCGTCAAAGAATATTTGAAAAACGTGATATTTGTCATATGATCACGGAAAAAACACGATTTTGGTTAGAGGGTCGCTAAAAAAAGACGCGATTTTCGTCAGAGGATTGCAATAAAAGTTGGATTTTCGTCAGAGGATTGCAGTAAAAACACAATTTCATCAAATAATCACGAGAAAAACGGCAAAATTCTCCAAAGGATGACGAAATTCGCCACCAAATATAAAGTCACGACGTGGCGACTGGCGATCGTGAATTTGCACCTATACTTTAGAGAATCCCACTGGGTGAAAACAATTTTCGCTTTTTTTCCACGATAAACGATTTTGTTTTCGTAATAAAGGTGAAAAAATGTATTAAATTGCATAGTATAACCATAATCTAGACCGCTATATCATTTCACGTTAACCGATTTTTCAATTTAAAAGCTTTCATGTTAAACTTATTTTACTATATAAGTAAATAATGAAATTAACAAAGAAATAATTTTATCTTTTAGAGGTCATAACCATTTTTTATAACAAAAACAAGAAGGCGTATTTGAGTAGTCGACCATATTTTAAGCAATTTACTTATTCCTGTTTGCATCAAAGCAGTTAATTAAAAGAACAGTTTTTAATGCATGAAACAACTTTTCTGAACTTTAAACACAAGTAAGTTAGTCAAAATAAGATGATTTATTACCGAGAATATGCACATCATTTTGTGGTGTTATTAATTACATTTTCTATTATATTAAATTTTCTCATTTTCTTTCTAAATAATTAATTAGAAACGAAAAGTTTCACTGAAAGAGTATAATTGTAAAGTATTGGGGAATTAAAGTATCCATTAAATTATCAAAATTTATTTAAAAGGATAATAGGTATTATAAAACAAATCATTCAATTTTCAATAGAATAATTTGGAAACTAGCAGACTTCTTAATGGAATGGTCAAAAATTTATGTTTAAAATTTAGTATTAAAAGAATGAATAATGTTTTAATTACTTAATTTATAATTCGTTTAAATTACCAAAAATTGTTCCATTTAAAATACATCAAGTATATTTTCTTTGCCTAAAATATAGCGATGTTTAATTATGAGATAAATTTTATACATTTTAATGGAATATGGCATGAATTGTAAAGTTCGTTGAATATATATCTCAAAGAAAAATATTTAAGCTATATGTATGCATATGCACATAAATTTTAACTCTAAAATGCTCCTCAAAAGTAATTTGCTATGAAGACATTTCTTTTTAATTGTATAGAGCAGCGATCCCCAAATTGTGGCCGCGACCCACTGGTGGGTCGCGGTGACTATTTTAGTGCGTCACTGAAACAATCATGGTTTGTAACAAAAATATATTTTGCATTTCACCTGTTAAAAGATATAATAATTTCAATAGTAAGTAATATGTCTGAAAAAAATGTTTATTTCCATAAGAAAAATATAACAGCAGAATATCCAGAAACAGCTAAATGAATTTTGAACTCTTTGATGCAGTTCAACATAATATACTCGTGTCAGCATATTTTTTGTACTTGGCTGCTTTTGGAATACAAGTATAGAAAAAAAACTGTGTAAAATGAATAAAGGTTGAAATTAACAAAGTTTTAACCCTGATATAGATATAGATGCTTTCATCGGTAAAAATATCTGCCTGAAAATACACTGATTACAAAGTTATGTTTTGATAGTGAATAAATGTATTTTTAATTCTCTTATTTATTAAGTAAAACTAAAATAAGGAGAAGATTTCGTTGTTAGTATTTCGCTGAAAATTCAGGCTTGGAAATGTTTATAAACTGAAATGCACTCTGTGTAATAAAATTAATAGAACTGCAGTTAATAATAAATTAGAAATTAAATACGTTTTTTGAGCTTATAATATCTCTTAGATTATTTTGCTCACATTATAAGTTAAACAGTGAGCTTCCGAAATCCCACATTGTAAGTTTTATTTTGAACTAAGTTGAATTATTGTGTTTCGTTTAATCATTTAATTTTGTAAAATGTTAATCTCGTAATTGTTATTTTAAAATATGCATTTAAAAATACATATATTCATTTTTAAAATAAAAAAATATATACCACTGAAAAAAAAATAAAAAAAATTATTCGCTTACATAAAACAATGTTCTGTGTCTGCACCTTAGAATTTCGATGAAGAAGCAATAGGTAAACAAAATAATAGCGTCTTAGAGAGTAAAACTAAATTCGAATAACAATCAGGGAAAGAATTGACTGTAAATTGAAACTTGGAAACGCTTCCGAATTAAAATCCACTTCCACTTTTCACTCGCATGTTCCTGAGAGGGAAATGTGGAAGTTCTTTTACTTTAAACATAAGTATATCATTTTGAACAGAATACGTAAATTATGTGAAAATTTTATTTAGAGCTATGTTTCTCTGGACAAACTATTTTCTACTTAATAAATAAAGTAAAACACTTTGTAAAATCACCATTATATGAGAAATGAAAAATTTTCATTTTATGGTGATTTTACAAAGTGTTTTACTTTATTTATTAATTATAACCAGTGTTTACGGTGTTTTTTCACTTTTTTTTATTTAAGGCATTCGTGAAAAATAGGACATGTTATGTGTCCTGGAATAAAAACGCCAAGATAGGTAATAGCATCTAGCGCTAATATTAATCTTAACTATGAAAGAATCCAGAAGATAGCCTTACAGATTCTGCGCAGTAGGGCAATGCGTCGATTAAATAACAAACAAGAAAACAGTTGCTAAAATTTTATTTGTTCCATTTGTAGCCCTTATTGCTGGAAGAAGCACATAGGAGTCAAATCCCGATCTAAAATTTACAAGATAAGTTCTGTGTTCCTAAGGTTATATATTTATTACGAAATATATTATTTCTTACATAACTTTGTAATGTATTTCTTATGCTTTCAAAAACATCGGGGAAGATTTTGAATATGTTCGTGACGTAGTTCGTAGCTTATAATATACTGTACAATAAGTATACCAAGGTAACAACACCATCTATTGACGTTATTACTCGAGTTAATTCTTTTCAGTTCTGGAACTACATTTGAAGAGGGTCTATATTTTATTTTATGCACGAGTGAGAATTTTTATTATTGCTGAAAAACAAAAAGGGTAACGAAAATATTCATCTCGCAAGAGCTGCTATTTTTTTCATGTCAGAAGAAGAAAAAATCAATTGACTATTTCTGCATCCTTATATCCCAACTAATGGTAAGTAAGATAAATTTATAAGGGTTGTACAGCTTGTAGAACTTAAAATTTGCATGTCATTATTACATCTTATTTTGAAGTTTTCTTTTTTTTGTGTGTGTGTGTGTGTTCTTAGATATATAGTTGGTTAATAACGCCAAATAACATATGTCAAGAAATCACGCCATTACATTTTATGAATGACTATTTACTAAAATATTTTATCTTTTATACATAGACCATAAATTGTTATATGGAATCCTATATTTGTTTGAAAAAAAACATTTTTGTATTAAACTCAAATCCGTGTTTGAATGCGTATAAAGCAATTTCTTACTAATGATAATATTTTTTGCCATGCAATGTCTCTGCTTGTTCAGTTTTTTTTTCAATTGCAACTGTTCCAATAATATGATGCAAAAAAGTGTCCCTCCCGTATTAGAAGGGAAAGGTAGCATCCCTATTCCCCAGCTTTTATTTTACTTAAGCACAGTTTTTATTTAACTCAAATACACCAAGATTACCAGTTTAGAGAAATTATCATTTTTCATTATTACTAATTTTAAATGACGATTTTGAAAAATCAGTGAACTCTCGCCAAGTTGAATTTCGCGATATGTCCCTAGTTTCCATGTTTTCCGAGAAATTGATATTGACGAATACGGATATGTAATTTTATAAATAAACTTAAATAATTGATATAGTTTAAATATGGTGGGACTGGTCTATGAAAATAACCCTATCCGTAAGTCTGATTTTAAGATGTTATTGAATTGTATCTGAATAATGCATTTATTACTTCTGAATACGTTTAGTACATTTTACTTGCAAAATATATCCGTAAATTTCTACCTATTGTTTGGCTATTTCGTTGTCTGTCAGACTAATCGTTGATATAAGTCATTAAAGCAGCTTTACTATTTTATTAATAAACCAGTAAGTTGTTTTATGGATTTATATCAGCGATTAGTCTGATAGTTAAATAAAACAATTATGTTGCTTTATTGGTTTTTGTCTGTGATTAGATTGATAGAAAAATAAATCAGTAAAATTGCTTTAATTATTTATGTCATTTATAAATCAGTTATATTGCTAAACTAAGAAAAGATTTTACGAATATATTTTTCCCCGTAAAATGTGCTTTAGACTATAAAGTATTAATATATGCAGTGTTTAAGAACTGTTCAATAATATGTAAGATATATAAGTTGAAAATACATAGAATTAGTTTGATGGCCAATAGCTGCAAAATATTCATTGCATCGTAATTAAATAAACATATCCACCATATTTAAAACTTTTTATTTTTTTATTTATATTAATTAATTAATCCATTAGCTGCGTTTACTGAATTCTATTCACGCAAGAACACTTTGGTTGGTGGTAAGGCAATATTTAACATCGAAAAAGTGATGTTTATCCGATATTTTTATGGATTGACATGCTATAACTCTTCTGTACTTAAAAAAAAATCACTTGGTTAAAACAAGTTGAATGTTTAGGAAAATACGAGAAAATGTTATGACATATTAAATTTTCTTTAAAAATTTCGTTATCTTCTAAATAATTATTTATTTTTATGAAAAGTTTAATTGACAGAGTACAAATGTGCTGTATCACTGAAAGTCCTTGCGATATTATCCTTTATTTGGGAAATTCCCCCATACGCACTTGCGTTTTAGTGACGTTTTAGTAACGTGAGTACACGCATGGGATGAATTTCACCCCATGTTTTTTCTCCCATTACATTTTTGGATAAGTACGTTTAAAAACGAATCTACTGGTCTCAGTATTGTAAAATGTATCAAAGCTACTATTTTGTTTTGGTTAAAAAAATGCTTTTCATATTTATTTTGAGATTATTAGCACTTTCTGTAAAAAAATCACATTTTTTCCTAGAAAATACAAAAACGGTTTGTTTTACACCTTAAAATATAAATTATTTCGCAAAAATAATATTGATAACATTTAATAACATTTTACCAATGTATACAGGTACGTTTTATCTGGCTTTTACCTTAAAATTATTTTAGAGTGTGTAACCCCAACCCATAAAAATTGAAAATATACAAATGAAAAGTTTGTTCTCGAACGGGATTATTTTATCCCAACAGCCAAATTTCTCCATTCATAGTAAGTAAAAATGTTCATTTATTTACCCTCCCATCCATGACCTTGCCACTGAAAGGCAAAAAAAAGTTCAAAAGTGTCTTCTAAAAATTTTAAACTTAAAAATCGAAACTAAAATTCCATTAAATAAAGTATTACACAGAGGGGAAGTAACGAGGGATTTTAAAGTAAAAGGATTTTTTTCCTCTCAAATGTTTAGTAGTTTTTTAGTATAGAATCAATTTTTAAAAGTCCATTTTGTTTCATAGAGTAACATTTATTATTATAAATCTCGAACCACTTATTTAAAAATAAGTTTTTATATATGAATTATTTCTCGTTGTTATTATTTTGAAAAATTAAAATGTTACTTATACATATTGAACTGAAACATTTCTTATAACAGTCGAAAAACATATTTTCTTTTTCGCACGCAGCCACCATTGCTTAAAAAAAAGAAATTCTATGTAATTTTAACGACTGAGCCTTTCCATCTTCTTTTAATTTTAATTTTCTTTATCTACTTCCTGGAATTTCGGAAATGAAACAAGGAAAAAAAGAAAATAATAATAAAGTCTCAAGAAATGAAAAAGGCAGAGAGTAAAACTGAACTTAGAATAAAAATTTTCTGCGAGGATTTAGCAAAAAATAGAAACTGTACAAGTTTTATGACTTCAAATCTTTGTACTGGCTTGTTTTTGAGACAAAAATATACATGGTCTTGTTAAATTGACCTTAAACGTATCATTTTGTGTAAAGTATTTAGATTACGTGAAAATTTTACGGGATTTCTTGGGCTTAAATTTATTTAGTGATTCTTCCGTGGGATGTGGGATATCTATATCCTGTTTGATTTCGATTACAAAACACAAAAAAATATACCAGAAATTTTAAATATAATTTTGCATATAATAAGTAAAATTTTTTCTTCAAAATATTATTATGAAACTATAACTTATTATTAATGTATAAGTAATATAATATTATTACTTATTATGAAACAAATTTGTTAGTAAAACCAGGTGTCACTCAATTGTTCTAACATTTTAGCATTTGAAGTATTTTGACATGAAGGAGTTGTGAATTAAGAATTCGTTAAAATTAGAAAATATAATTAAGATGTGAATTCAGGTTGTAGCTTTCATAAAACAAACTGCAATATGCGATTTTCTCTCCAGCATAGTGGCTAAATTTTGGTGTGATATTTTGCATTTTCAAATATATTAATTAGAATAATTGAATACACAGGATGTCCAGCAAATAACACCCCGATTTCAAAATTATTATTTTTTTTAAAACAAAGATCGTTAGAATTAAGCAGTAAATGGTTTGTTTATTAGGTAAGCTGTAAAAATCTTGTACAGAAGTTTCGGACGGGGAATATTTTGAAAAGATTATGTTCTGATTGCAAAGAATTCTCCACTTGTCATTTTTCTTGTATTAGAGTTTTTTGGCGTACAGTGCTATATTTTAACGATTTTTGGAAGGTGAATTTCTACAATTTCGATATTTCAAAAATTTAGCACTAAAAATCGTTAAAATAATGTACTGTAAGCCGAAAATTTAAATCTCTGCAAGATATCTAAAACAAGAAAAATGTCAAGTCAAGCATTCTTTGCTATCAGAACATAGTCTTTTCAAAATATTCACCGTTCGAAACTTTTGTATAATATTTTAGCTTATCTAATAAACAAATCGTTTACTGCATAATTCTTTGATCTTTGTTTTTGAGAAATTTAATTTTTAAATTTAGGTCTTATTTGCTAGACACCTTGTATATATGTAGTATTGTAGCATATCTGGCATATAAAAATTCAATCGAATGCACTGTAATTCATTCAGTCCTGCGTAAACTCCTATAATTAGGTGAACAGCTGACACATTTGCCGGCATTAGCACAGTTAGTAAACTGAACACATACAGACAATGGAATAAATTTAACTAGGAATTTCTTTAGGGAAAAATAAGTACACTGTTAAAAATCTTGTTCTAGTTTGAGCCAAAAAAGTTTGTTTTTTGGTGCTCAATATCTGCCACCGTAAGATGGTGAAATCTTGAACCAAAATTTGGAGCTCCTATTGAAGCATAGTTACAATACTTGGGACGAGGTTGAACTAGGAATCTCCAAATGTTGGTACGAGATTTCACCATCTTATGGTGGCAGCTATTGAGCACCAAAAAACAAACTTTTTTGGTCCAAACTAGAACAAGATTTTTAACAGTGTAGTCACCTTTAGATGTTAAAATTTCATAGCAACATGTCGAAATACATTAGAAAAGCAACAATCGAAAACTACTCGCGAGCAGAATTTGAAATTGAGAATTCGTATAAAATAGGATATAACAAACAAAAATCATTCAAAAAAAAAAAAAAAAAACACTGCAGATTACTATTTATATTTTCCGAATTTTAATTTAATAATTAATATTTAATAATATAAAATTATAAAATTACTAATTGAATGTATTTATAATTCGACTTTTTAATATTTTAACCACATAAGGATTATGATTTCTGGAAAAATATGAAAATGTAATATAACATTAGGCGCTCTAAATTTTGAATGTTTATAATTTATAAAATTATTATCCAACTTACCTAAAATTCTCTATAAGTATAGTTTAATTAAAAAATTTGAAATGTATTGTCATAAATTAAAGATGCTATTGAAAAAAAAATATGGGCTAATTCTAATTATAGATGATATTCTATGCATATTTTGTATTCATCCTTTAAAAGAAGACGTTATTTCCAATCGTTTTTTATAAATACGTTTTCCATATTATAATTAGTTACAGAGTTTGTAAAGGGTGTTTATTTATATACACGACTGTAATTTATTATAAAGAAAAATAAATACATGTAGTGTTTTTATACAATTCCATAATATATAGAAATCAGACTTCTATGTAGTCTTATGTTCTTTGGCTAGTTCCAAAAATCTTTTATTCTACGCATATTCTTGTTTTTTATTAAGCAATATACTATAATGTTTAATTAATTAACCAGGTTTACCATATTTAACGCACTTTAATTATAGTTCCTTTTTACAGAGCAATTAATTAAACGAACATTTTTTAATTCATGATACAGTTCACCAGTGCTTTAGAAACAAGTCAGTTAGTCAAAACAAGATGATTGATTAACAAAACACCAGCAGCAGTGTAATAAATTGGTCTTTTTTATTTTCTTTAAAAATTTCCTTATGTTTCAAATAGTGAGTTTCATAAAAAAAATCATTGGTTAAGTATCATTATACCGTATTGATTAATTATTTAAAGTAATTAATTATTTTGAAGATTAAAATATAAATTAAATTTTCATTGAAATTTTTTTTCAATAGTTTATTTTTTAAGCAATACCACGTTTTAATACAAAATATATTATTTACAATATTTGTTTTCGTGTTTCTTGTTTTTAGTTGTTTTCTAACAGAAAGCTCTTTTTTTTATACTTCAATTTATTTGATAGATTTTTGGAGGCTACATTCAATAATACAAAGAGTACACAACGTATTAATCAAGTCGAAAGTAAAATGAGGTACTAGAACGAAGTTTTAAAAATATTCAGATTTCGGTGTAATAGTACACAGTACTTTGGATACTGTATAAATATCCGAAATCATTTGTATGTTCTTTTAAATACTACCTTGTTTCTGTTATAAAGAAAATAGCCTTTAGTAAACCTCAGCAACGTATACCAGTTTCATAAAACGTGAAATAGTTTAATACAATTAAAACACGTCCTAAACAATGTTTCTTTCTATATCATTATGTAATCAAATCCTTTTGTGTAGACCTATAAATTAATAAAAAAATATTCTTTGCACCCCAAAATAATTAAACAGATTATATGATTGTACAAAATGTATATTATAGTATAAACTTCATAGATGCATATCATTTATTTTATGTTCGAAAGAGTGTAACATCACTTGAAACAATTTGTTCCTAAGAGATATAAATTTTCCATTTTTCATTTTTGGGTGAAAAAAGTCCGGGCCAGGATTCGAACCTGGGATGTATCGACTGAAGCCACCAATGTTCTTCCACCTGAGCCATCCCGGACACGAGCACTGGAGGAATTTGGGTGAAATAATCATCCCTGGTTCAAATCCTGGCCCGGACTTTTTCCACCCAAAAATGAAAAATGAAAAAATTACATCTGTTATAATCAATTCACCGATTGAATATTCGTGTTTAAAAAAATAATCTTATTTGTTCCTATTAGCTGTATTGTAACGAAAAGCTTTTGGTTTTCCCTATAATTGAACTACTCATCACCGGATTTTAATAAATTTTAAATTGCTCAACAAAATTATGCAAAAATTATATATTTTTAATTTCAAACGATTCGGATGGGTATTTTTGTTTTGTTATATGCAGACAGACAGACGGTTGAACGGACTGAACGACGATTATAGGTGCTATATATTTATATGATTACAAACCTCTAAAAAATTGCATTCCAAATTTTTAAGACCATTTTTTCCAAATTTTTAATTTTATTTTTTACATCTTTAACATATTGTATTATAATATGTTAGTAAATATTTTCTTAAACGGGTTTGTTGAGTCGTTGAGTCACAAAAAGTTTATCTATTGTTTATATATATGCACACACACTCACACACACACACACACACATATATATATATATATATAAATTATGTTTAAAAATAATATCTATATCAGATTTAAACCGATTACAAATATATGTTCGCACTTAAAACAGTATAAATTGTTTCATATTGTTTCCGGCTAATATGCCATATATATATATATTAGAATTTTACTAATAAATAAATAAAATATTATAATAAAGGCAAATTTCACAGGCGTGTCATAGATCCACGCACTCAAAACACAGAAATTGTGTACGGACTCCCTTCCGACTCCCCACAATCCCTCTATGTACCGACTCCCAAAGTTTTTATAAGTCTATCTTTATAAAACTTTGAGTTCTTTAAGAGTGTTCTTAAATTAAAAAGGGTAACTTTGTAACATACGTTTTAATTCATTTTTGTTTCGAAATGCATTAAATTAGCAGATATTGTTATTGAGAAAGTATCTGTGATCGAAACCGCTTATAATTCGATAGGAAATTTAATTATCAAAAAACAGAAAAGTAAGTTCGATTTGAAATCGCTTGTATAGTCGGGGCTTCCAATTTAATATTTTTCTGTTTAAAAATGAATTTGTAAATGTGTCAAAATGATTCGCGCTTATTTAGCAGAGCAGTTGTGAAAATCCTTAAGTAATTTTCAATGAATTCCCTCATAAATATCTGTAAATAAAACATTAACTTCAAAATAAACCAACGCTCATTAAATAGTATACTAAAATTCTCTTTTTTATTCAGTTGATTTTATTTTAATTACATTTATTTTTGTTAAGGTATCATTAAAACATTCTTTAAATAAAATCTCAATTTAGAAGTGCCGAATCCGATAACTATATAATGAAGATTTTTTATATATATATTTTTTTAAATGGAACTATTTAAAGATTAAAGAATATCTATTTGAAGATTTTAAAATGAAATTGTTTTATTTTAACAATGCATATATTTTTATATATTTAAAAAATGAATACGTGAATTTATGAAATTAAAAAAATATTTCTAGAATTTAAAAAATATGTGGAATGTATTTCTGCAATAGTTTCTTTAATTTTGTTTACTCTGAATGACAGAAAAAATGATTAAAGTAAAATAAAAATATATGTAATATCTGAAATAGCGGAAATAAAAAGCCGGAGCTAATATAATAGACATGATTTTAATTCTTACAAGCTCAAAATTACGCATCCTCATGTAAAAGATATATTTTTCTTTCTCACATAATATTCACGCCATCAAAGGTTCATCTTCTTTTAAAATTATTGTTCAGAATGTAACTCTTGAATTCATAAATGGAAAACAATATTTCATGAGAAAATGTGAATGGAAGAGAAGAAAACTGAATTAAGACTGGAAATCCGTAGCGAAGATTTAAGTTTGAATTTTCTTCTGAATTAAAGTGCGCTTTCACTTTGCAGTTGCATATTCCTGGGAGAGAAATACGCTTGGCAATTGCAAATTGAACTTAAATATATTCTTTTGTAGTATAGAATTTATCTTAAAAATTTAAGGAATTTCTCTCTTGATTTGTTTTGCATGCTAGAAAAGATATTTATTTATTTATTTATTTATTATGGGGGGGAGGGAGTGATTGTTAGAGAGAAATCTAAAAATAAAAGTATTTAAGATGTAAAAAAATCTATTAGACTTTTTAATAAAAAATATTTACATACATGACTTATAAATGGTGAATATCGGATTATATCGCGTAGTTTCTACAACAATAAATGTATACTAATAGGATATCATCGAAATAATCATTAGGTAAAATACCGTTTTCGTAACAGAGAATTTTAAAATAACAAGAAAAAAAATAAGAATCAGCCGCACTTTTTTTTTTTTTTTTTTTTTTTTTTTTTTTTTTTTGTAAATTTCAAGACAAAACTGTTTCCATTTAATTGCATATAATATTTTATAAATATTTGAAAATATATTTTCAAATTAATTAAATTTAAATATTTATTCCAGATTTAAAAAGATACGTGATATACATTTCTGCCATTTTTATTATATATTTATTTATTATTTTTAGGGCTATCTGCTTTGAAGAAAGAAAACAAATAATAATTACATAAGATAAAACTACAACGTTATAACGCACAAATTTCGAAATTTGTGCATTATAACGGTGTAGTTTTTATCACAGTTCTATATGTTACAGTTCTTGTAACAAATATTAATATCTGAGTTACAGAAAAAATGTAAAAGCTTGGAACAAAACAATTGAAACATCATTTTAATTAAAATGAATAGGAACTGTGGCACCCTCATGTGAAAAATGTAACTTTCTTTCTCACATAATAATAATGCTATCAAACGTTTGCCGTCTTTTAATATTATTGTTCAGAATGTAACTCTTGAATTCATAAATAGAAAACAAAATTTCATTTGGAAATGAGAATGGAAGATAAGAAAACTGAATTAAGTCTTGAAATCCGTAGCGAAGATTGAAGCTTGAATTTTCTTCTAAATAAAAATGTGGTTTCATTTTGCACTTGCAAATTCCTGGGGGAGAAGTACTCGTGATAATTGTAAATTGAAGTTGAATATATTCTTTTGTACATAGTACATAATTTATCTCAAAACATTAAGTACTTTGTTGTGTATATTGTTTTATTTGTTGAATTTTAATTGAAACATGTAATTGGAATCAGCCGCGAATCATTTGCCGCTCTTTGAAAAAAAAAGAGAAAAAAAATGTGTAATTTAAAAAAAAAAATTGCTTTTTATTTTATTGCATATTATTTATTCTTTAATTTATAATTTATAATACCAAAATAATTTAATTTAAATATTTTTCCCAGATTTCAAAAAATTCGTAATATACATTTCTGCTTTTTTTTGAGTGTTACCTATATATATATATATATATATATATATATATATATATATATATATATATATATATATATATATATATATATATATATATATATACTATATATATATATATATATATATATATATATATATATATATATATATATATACTATATATATATATATATATATATATATATATATATATATATATATATATATATATATATATATATATATATATATATATATATATATATATATATATATATATATAGCATTAATATTGTAAAAGCTTGGAACAAAACCATTGAAACATCATTTTATTTATTACGGACATGGAAATCGTACCCTCATCCGAAAAATACAACTTTGTCACTCAGATAATGATAATTCCACCGAAGGTTTACCTTCTTTTAAAAATATTGTTCAGAATATAACTCCAGTATTCATAAATAGAATGCAATGAAATTAAATGAGAAAGAAAAAAAAGAAAATTGAATTAAGAATTCGTAGCGAATATTTGACTGAAAATTGCAGCTTGCATTTTCTTTTAAATTAAAACGTTCTTTAGTTCGCCGTGAAATATTCCTGGGAGAATAGTAAGCGTTATTCTCCTTAACGCTTAGGAGAGTAGGCATTAATTCCTAAGCTTATTTGCAAAAAAAATGGAAGTTAAAATTGTTCATTTGAACACAGTACATAATTTATCTGGAAAGTTTAATGATTTTATTCTCTGAATTGTTTTATATTTCTAAATATATTAGTTGTTTCATTTTTTCAGGAGATGTCTAAGGTATAAATAAAAAGGAAATCAGCAATTTGGACGTGTTATATTAAAATGACTTTTAATAAGAAAATATCATAGAACATTTTTATACGCTCTGGCACTTTTTCAAGATGCTATTTTACGTTCATAATCATTCTTGGAACAATAATGAAAATAAAATCAGTTTAAATTTAGAATTTCGTGGAATTTTACATAATGTAATATTTTCTAAATTATAGTTATAAAATAGGATTTTTTTGTGATTTGAGGAAAAATGCACAAATATTTGTGAAAACGGAGATAAATTCTCATTTTTGTAACGCCGAATTTTACAAAAAAAAAAAGCGAAACAAAATTTAGAACCAGTAGCTACTATATCTCACTCTTTCTTTTTCTTTTTTAGGTTCTTTGAAGATTTTAAAATGAAATTGAATTTTATTGAATATAATATTTCATATATTTGAAGAAATACGTTTTTAAGTTATTTAAATTTAGATATTATTCCAGATTTCTAAAAATAAGCCGGAATGCATTTCCACAGTATGTCATTTAGCGCTGCCGGCTTCTGACAATAAATAAATAAATAAATAAATAAATAAAATAAACAGTAAACAAAAATAAATAAATAAATAAATAAATAAATAAATAAATAAATAAATAAATAAAATAAATAAATAAAAAATGATATCTGAAAGGGCAGAAAATAAAAGCTTGAAACAAAAATATGGAAAAATCGTTTTATTTTTTATCAACATGAAATATCGCATCACCATGTGAAAAAATGTAATTTTATTCCACAAATAATTATGAAGACAACGAAGAGCCCCTTCGTTTAAAATCAAATTTCAGAGTGAACTCTTGAATTCTTAAATATAAAACAATATTTTATGAGGAAATAAGAATTGAAAAGAAGAAAACTGAATTAAGAGTTACAATTCATAGCGAGTATTTGACTCGAAATGGAAGCTTGAATATTTTTCTAAATTAAAACGCACTTTCACATTGCAGTGGCATATTCCTGGATGAGCAGTAAGCGTGATAATTGCAAATGGAACGTAAATTTGTTATTTAGGACGCAGTACATAATTTATCAGGGAAGTTGAAAGATTTTTCTTCTTTGACATGTTTCATGATTTTAAAAAGACCGTCTTCATTTTTTTTTTTTTTTTCATTTTTACAAGAAACTAATGTAAAATTATAATGAAAATCAGTAATTCGGACGCGTTATACGAAAATAACTTTTAATGAGAAAATATCATAGAACATTTTTATACCGCTCTGTCATTTTTTCAAGATAGATTGTTAATGTTATTTTACATACTTAATCGTCCTTGGAACAATAATGAAAATAAAATCATTTTGAATATAGAATTTCGTTTAATTTTGCATAAAGGAATATTTTCTAAATTATAGTTTTAAAATAGGATTTTTTGTGATTTGAGGTAAAATGCACAAATATTTGTGAAACAATATTCTCATAATTAATAAATTCTTATTTTTGTAACGCCGAATTTTGAAACAGCAAAACAAAATTTAGAACCAGTAGTTCCTATATCTCAGTCTTTCCTTTTCTTTTTTAGGTTCTGTGAAGATTTTAAAATAAAATAAAATTTTAATGCATATAACATTTCATATATTTGAAGAAATACGTTTTTAATTTATTTAAATTTAGATATTATTCCAGATTTCTAAAAAATACGTCGGAATGCATTTCTACCGTATGTTATTTAGCGCTGCCTTTTTCTGACAAAAATAAAATAAAATAGAGAAATAAATTAAATTACAAAAAATTGATATCTGAAAAGGCCAAAAATAAATGCTTGAAACAAAAATATTGAAACAGCATTTTAATTTTTACCGATGTGAAATATGGCATTCTCCTACGAAAAATATAATTTTATTCCATGCATAATAATAAAGACATCGAAGAGCCCCTTCTTTTAAAATCAACTTTTAGAGTGAACGCCAAAATTACTAAATAGAAAATAATATTTTATGAGGAACTGAGAATTGAAAAGAGGAAAAATGAATTAAGAGTTACAATTCATAGCGAATATTTGACTCAAAATGGAAGCTTGAATCTTTTTCTAAATTAAAACGCGCTTTCACTTTGCAGTGGCATATTCCTAGGAGAGAAGTAAGTGTGATAATTTCAAATGGAACATAAATTTGTTATTTAGAAAGCAGTACATAATTTTTCGTGAAAGTTGAAAGATTTTTTTCTTTGAAATGTTTCATGATTTTAAAAAGATTTGATCTGATAAAAAGATCTTGATTTTTTTTCATTTTTACAAGAGAAATCTAATGTATAATTAAAACAATATCAGGAATTTAGACATGTTAGACGAAAAAAACTTCTTAATAAAAAAATATAATATATCACATTTCTATACGTTCTGCTATTTTATAAGACAGATTGTTTACAATATTTTATATACCTAATCTTACTTGGAGCAATGAAGAAAATAATAACAGTTATACACTATATTGCCATTGATTATGGGACACTTGCGATTTTAGACATTTTACTAAATATCTAGAAAAATACATGAGGAATCATCTCGAAACTCTTAGTGTATAAATATAATAGTATAAGTCACACATCTCCGTGAAGATTTTTTCCCGAAACTCCAAAGGGGACCGTCAACAAATTAAAAAAGAATGAATGTCTTTTGAATAACCCTGTCAAAACTAATGTAGCAAAAGCGCTCAAACTCTAGATTATGATTGAATGCCTTATTGTAATACACTGTGTTCATTTTTATGCAAATAGCATGCACACTCGCAGAGTAACTAAGGTTTTTATAAAAATGGTCCCAAATTTTTCCAAGTTTTTCCATTATAATTTTTAGAGTTCTTAATATAAAATAATATTTTTTTCAGAAAATATGACAAACAACATTGCGCACAGTACCCTGTAATCAGAATTAAAAAATAATAAAAATTGTATGAAAAATGAGTAAGTTTACTATATAATTTTTTACTGCGCATGCGTCAAAGATATCAAAATTTCATTTGCATATTATGTTAGCTAAATGTATAGAGCAACTTTTGTAAAAGTCTCAAAATCATAGCTTAAAAATTCTGAAAGTAATCGTCTATAGAAAAAAGACAAAATCCGTTGTTTCCAAAATGAAGCAAAAAAATGAGAGATTTTATCCAAATGCAGTAGTACATCCCATATTGTGTATTCTATATTGACACTAATCAATGAATATATGGATACAACCCCTCTTGTTTTTGCTTCATTTTGAGAATAACGGATTTTCGACTTATTCAATTGACGATTATTGTCAGAATTTTCAAGTTATGATTTTGTGACTTTCACAAAAGTTGCTCTATACATTTAGCTAACATAATATGCAAATGAAATTTTGATATCATTGACGCATGCGCAGTAAAAAATTATTTAGTAAACCAACTCATTTTTTATACAATTTTCATTATTTTTTAATTCTGATTACAGGGTACTGTGTGCAATGTTGTTTGTCATATTTTCTGAAAAAAATAATATTTTATATTAAGAACTCTGAAAATTATAAGGAAAAAACTTGAAAAAATTTGGGATCATTTTTATAAAAACCTTAATTACTCTGCGAGTATGCATGCTATTTGCATAAAAATGAACAAGGCTTATTACAATAAGGCATTCAATCACAATCTAGAGTTTGAGCTTTTTTGCTACATTAGTTTTGACAGGGTTATTCAAAAGATATTCATTTTTTTAATTTGTTGACGGTCCCCTTTGGATTTTCGGGAAAAAATCTTAACGGAAATGTATGACTTATACTATTATATTTATACACTAAGACTTTCGAGATGATACCTCATGTATTTTTCTAGATATTTAGTAAAACGTCTAAAATCGCAAGTGTCGCATAATCAATGGCAATATAGTGTATATATATTAAATCTTATATAACAGAATATTTTCTAAATAATAATTCTTGGAATTGAATTTTCCGGATATGAGGTAAAATGCAGAAATGTTTGTGAAAACGGAGATAAATTATTTTTTTAACGTTTAAAGTTAAAACATTAGGTTAAATTTAGAATCAGCAACTCTCATGTCTTCCATTCTTTCTTTTTTTCTTTCTTTCTTTTTCTTAACTTCTTTGTAAATTTCAAAATAAAATAAAATTTTATTGCATATAATACATTACTTGCTTTACGAAATATATTTTTAAGTTAGTTAAATGAAAATATTTATTCCATATTTCTAAAAATATGTCGGATTACATTGCACCATATGTTATTTATTAATGCTTCAGAGAAAACTAAAGAAGTAAAATAAAATAAAATAAAAATTTAACATCTGAAATTGCAGGAACTAAAAGCTTGAAACATAAATATTGCAGCATCATTTTAATTTTTACCGACAAGAAATATCGCATCCTCATGTTAAAAAATAATTTTGTTCCTCACATAATAATAAAGCTACCAAATGATTCCCTTCCTTTAAAATTAATGTTCAGAGTGAACTCTTGAATTGATGAATAGAAAACAATATTTTACGATAAAATGAGAAAACTAGAAAAGAAGAAAACTGGATTAAGACTTACAATTCATAGCGAATATTTGACAGAAAATTGAAGCTTGCATTTTCTTCTAAATAAAAACTTGTTTTCACTTTGCAATGACATATTCCTGATGAAATAAGCATAATAATTGCAAATGGAACTTAAATATTTTCTTTAGAACGCAGTAAATAAGATTGTTTGTTTCATTTTTACAAGAGAAATGTTTAATTAAAATGAAAATCTATAATTTGGACATGTTAGACGGAAACAAAAATCCTAATAAGAAAATATATTTCTATACATTCCGCTATTTTGCAACGTAGATTGTTTATAATATTTTACATAAGTAATCATTCTTGGAGCAATGTGAAAATAATATCAGTTTGAATGTATAATTTTCTTTTTATCTTGCATAACAGAATATTTTCTGGAATAGTAATTCTTCGATAGTAAGTTTCCTGGAAATGAGGTAAAATGAAGAAATATTTGTGAAAACGGAGATAAATTATAAGATTTTATTCTCTGAATTGTTTTATGATTTTAGAAAGACTGTTACATTTATTAAGGAGAAGTCAAAAGTATAAATAAAATAAAAATCAGGATTTTTGATGCGTTAGACGAAAGCAAAATCTTTTAATAGGAAATTATCATATTTAATTTCTATACGCTCCAGGTAGTTTACAAGATAGATTGTTCGTAATATTCCGTATAGCCAATCGTTCTTGGAGCAATAATGAATATAAAATCAGTTTGAATATTGAATTTCCTTGAACCCTATTTAATGAAATATTTTCTAAAATAATAGTCTTAAAATCGGGGTTTTCCGTGATTGCAGGTAAAATACACATTTTATTTATTTATTTATTTATTTATTTTTAAATCCAAACTTTAAATCAATTGGATAAAATTTAGAATCAGTAGCTCCCTTCTTTCTATCTCTCTTTCTTTTCCATTTTTAACTTTGTAAATTTAAAAAAAAAAATTGAATTTAATTCCATATAAAATTCCTTCAATACATTAATAATAATTTAATTATAATATTTTTACATGGCATTAATCAAATCATTATGTTTTCTTTTTTGCATAGTGTAAATCTATTAATTATAAAACTCTTGATTTAATCTAAGGAAATGATTTTAACATTAAAGTTAAAATTTTCAGCTTTATTTGTGCAATAAAAACAATTCCAAATAACCGTTAAACTATTAGCGTAATGAAACATTAAGCATGAAATTTAAACGTAATTTTTGCAAGACAATTGAATTATATCCAATATCATAATGATATTTTAAAATTTACGAAAAAAATAATAAAACAGCTTATCCAATAAATATAGAGCTACAAAATTTGAGATTTCTTTTAAAATACTTAGAACAATATAAAAAAATAAGAAGAAAACTATGCTGTAATTAACATTATTTCTGTAGAAAATGTGGTGATATGTGTCAATTTCTACTGAAATATGTAAATATATATATATATATATATAATAATAAAAATGAATAAATAAAATTTCACAGTCATTTTTTCCCAGATAGTTTCATTTGGCTGTAGAAAATTTGTTACAATATACATAGACAAATGTGTATAAATATGTATGCACAATATATTTTTTAACAAATTACTAAAGAATGAAATTATTATTCGCCGCACAGAATGTGTTTTTGTCATGGATTTCATATTCGCGATTAAAATATAAAATTATGAGTTTTACAGAAAAAATTACGAAATAATATTTTTTTGTATAACGTTGATACACTTTCAAATATTACTATAACAATCAATATCAAATAATTTTACTTACATATTTGTGCTGACAAAAAATTTGCCTTAACACAAATTAGTTTAATATGAAAAATGAATCATTTTTGACAGTCTATGCGAATGATTGGACTGACAAATAATGAAAAAATGGGATAAGATAGGCAGAACTGCATGTTTATATGTACACAATCAAACACTACTTTAACTCCTTTAGAATATAGATATGCAGATTTTACAAGCTATTTAACATCATATTCAAAGCCACCTTAAATTTAGCAGTGTTAGATATTAGCCAAGAAATCTTACGATTTATCATTCCGCCATTTATTACCGTCTTTGAACATGGTTCAATAATGTTCGCAAATCTAGTTTTATAAATTAACAAAAAATAATTGCAAAATGGTGCTATGTTTTCTTGTTTACGACATTTACCTTATTCATAGTTAAATAAATTAAAATAATATTCTTAAATGTAATCTTCAGTATATTAATAACAATTTAATTATAAAGTTTTTTTTATGACATTAATCAAATCATTATATGCTTTCTTTCTTGCATAGAGTGAATATGTTAATTGACAAACTCTTGATTTAGTCTTGGTGATTGTTTTTAACATTAATCTTAAAATTTGCAGCTTTATTTGCGCAATAAAAACAATTTTGAATAACCGTTAAACTGTTAACATTATAAAAGATAAGTATGAAATTTAGAAATAATTGAATTGGACAATTGAATTATATCGAATATTATAATAATATTTTAATAATTTACGAAAATAAAAAATAATAAAAAGGCTTACCTAATAAATATAAAGCAGCAAAACTTAACATTTATATTAAGATACGTAGCAATATATATAAAAGAAAAACAAATTATGTTGGAATTAATATTACAACAGCAGAAGATGTCATGACATCTCTCATTTTCTTCTGAAATATGAAAAAATAAAGCAATAATAATAATAATAATAAATAAAATAGCTCTGTCATTTTTTAAATCATTATTATTTCTAAAAGGGTGATAGAAAAGTTTTACAAACATATTCTTTTTTAGCACTTTGAAATCTATACGAAATATCCACTTTATATAAAGGAATAGAAAATTCGTTAGCATTTTTTAATCAATAAAAATATTAAAGTTATTACCAAAAATCATAGTTATATACATATAATTTTTACACATAAACCTCCGCGGGAATACTGTCTATCCAATGATACAATCTGAAAAAAAAAATCATCTGGTAGTTTTTGAAAACACCCTTCCCGAAATTTTCGGACCTACTTCCTTTCAATATATATGATGATAAGACATTGCATTAAATAATAATATATCTAAAACTGAATATTTACTATAAAAAAGACATTAGCATATAGAATTTAAACTACGTATTTTTAATTTCTTATTACATATCATTCTTGTTACATTAATTCTACTTTGATTAGTATTTTTTTTGTTAATTTCATGTTTATAAAATTTATACTAATGCTGAAATTTATACTTCTGCATTATACAAAGGTATAACTGACAACTGATATTTAGGGTAGAACATGGGCATATACGGTATTCTGATTTATATTTGCTACATATCACCCGTGTTCTTAAAAACTAACAAGTGATTTGTTAAATAATAAATTGAAATAAAATCTGCTTGTATTAATATTCAGCGTTAGAATGTATTGAAATTATTACTTTTTTCTATAATAAGAATTTCCAATTTTTAATTTGATTCGTATTTTCTTTCTTTCCACAAAAATTTCAACCATTATGTTACTATAAAATTATAATGTGTATTCCAAGCAAATATTAAAACATGTGTTAAGATACAAATGTTTACTTAAAAAACGCCATTTCAATAAAAGAAACCCATTAAAATTATTATTATTATTAACATTAATATTTACAATTTTCGACTTTTAAATTTTTTATTGAAATTATGTGTTTTTATTGAAATGACGTTTTTTATAAGCAAATAACTGTATTTTTTAATATATGTTTTAACATTTACCTGCAATATATTTTATAATGGCAGGCTTAATATTCGTCACATTATTATATAGGACATATGATATTGGACAGTTAATAATTAGGATTATTTTATTCTATAATGGATATAATTAAGACTATTTTACTTATATATATAAGTTTGTCAACAGTACTATTAGCAGATGTTTTTAATTTTCTAATTAGAAGTAAAGAAAGGGGTGAATAAAACTATCTATTCTAAATTTATAAGTTTATAAAAGACAGTATTTATTGATAAAAAAAGAGCATCTACCAGTAATAGAATAAATAAAAATAATAAAATAAAATACAGAAATAAATATATATACTCATTGTCAATACATGCAAATTCATTATAATTTTAAATAGTGTAATATGCCAAAAACCGACTTACTTTAAAGTATTACTTTAAAGTATTCAATATTTACTTTAAATGATAAAAATAAATTGTAAAAAGACAAAAAATACCTCTATTTATTCGTTTTTCGGCATGTTTCATTGCATCCGGCATTCTCAAGAAAATAAATGATAAAAATTATTAATAATTTATAACTATTGTTTGTCTAAACTTAAAAAAAAATAAACAATAAGATTAAAACTTACATTCGGATTAGAAAAATCTAACTACCGGGATTTTAAAGCTTTCATACAATAAAAAGCAACATTAAAACTATAAAATATTTTCATTCTCTTTCGAAAAGCATTTCTCTTTTACTGAAACATTTTACAACATATTATACGAACTACTCTAAGCGTAACACAGGTAAGCACTTTACAATCATACTACACTTAAAAAAAAGAAATCAAAGAGGAATTTCAAATTCCATGCAAAATGCTTTCAGCAAATAAAAGCAATAGTGGAATGTCTTTCTCTAGTACTCATTGTATACCCTGAAGTAAAATTTTTGAAATTTTTTATTTGTTAAATCTTGCGGTAGATTTGAGTTTTAATCTTACTAAAATTTTCAATAGGTAGTATATTTTTAAACAGTAGACAAGATTTTAGATTGCTTACGTTTGGAATGTGCATTCTCTATGGTGTAATAAAAAAGGATATTTTTTAAGAAAACTTTCAACTTCATTTAACAACGACTAGAAAATTATTTATGTTTGTTATTTTATTTATTTATTTATTCGTTTTTCTTTTGTCATTTTCTATCATTGAATAGCGATTTTTTGATTACATATATAAAAGGTGTATTTAATATATTTATTATTTTATAATATACCTTATAAGGCATAACTTAGAATATATTTATTATATACTTACATTTATCATTCTTTGTGTAGATACTTTCATCTTTGTTATAGAACATTTGGTAATCAATTTGCTGCTATTATTTTCTCATGTGCTTTGTGATTCATTATGCAATGAAATGCATTTTAGTTGTCATTTCTGGAAAAAAACTTTTAGATACCGCTTGGAAATTTATTAATACTTTTTATTCTTTATGTACTTTGCAATTCATAAAAACTTTATTTAAAAAAAAATAACGGTCATTTTTATGTAAACATTTAAATAGATTAAAGTACGACTGTTAAATTATATAACTATTACTTCTTATGTTATTTTTGATTCATTCAAAAAGTATATGATTCAGTTCTATAAATACCGTGTGTTTCACTTGGTATACTCATACAGTAAAAAATGTAGTGATGCATATACATACTGGAACCATACCTTACATTTTAATTTACATATGAACAACTGCTTTCTCGTCATTTGCTGGAAAATGAACAAAATTAATTGCGAAAGAGGTACAGAACAGTTAAGGCAGTCTCTGCCTTTTAACCTCTTCAGACCTGAGGTACACAAATGTGTACCTCCATTTTTTTCCTCATAAAAACTAAACTGTTCGAATTTTTTGCATTTCTACTTTACTTCTATACAGCTGAATATTTTTTTGCTTTAAAACAAACCTAAGAAATGTCAGCACTTATGAATATAACTTCATAAAATAAATTTTATTCTCAACGGAATTTCGAAAATACCTTCAAGACATTGTGGCCAAAAGAGTAAGAAATATTCATGATTATTTAACTTAAATGCTTTACAATAAAAAAATCTGAAATTTTGCTGATCATTTACTTGTTTAAAGAGCTTAATTTTCTTATTGCGTAAATCTATATTACTGATAGTTAAACTGGTGTTTTAAGAGGATTAGTACTTTTGTATCCATATTTATAAACCTAAATTACCAGACCCCTAAAACACAGACTTTATAAAAATGACTCTTTCTGTCATCTATGGTGTCATTTCGATTATATAAAAGCAATAAATACATATTGGCACAGTTATTTTATGCTCAGGTCTGAAGAGGATAAAGAAATAAACAGTTTTATTCTAAAAGCTGTAGAAATAATTATTTGAAGACAACACAAGACTGAGACTCCACGCTCATTCACATTATTTTTACTCTAACATTTTATATTCATTTATTATATGTAACTAATTTTGATCCAATATGCTTTAATTCATGTGCTTGATAAATCTGTTACAAGACTCTCACACAAGTTAGAATTCTCGGGAAAATTGTAATTTTCAGTTAAAACCCCATTAACTCTTAAAGCACTCGGGCGATACATATATAAATATATATATACATATATACATGATTTACTCGTATATAAATGCACTTTTTTTCAAAAAAATAGGGCTAAACTCCTAGGTGCGCATTATACACGGAATATTTTTTTACAGCTGGATGTAATGACATGATATGCATATGAATCTTGAAATGTATGCAAAGAAGAAAAAATTACTCGGAAAATCTTATTTAATAAAAATCGCATCTTTTTTTTCACTCCTTGCACTTTTTTTATATAACAGAAGTAGTAACATTATTTAAACGCTAATTAGCAATTCCCACGGCCGTCATTCAGTCCCTAACCTAAGTCTAAAAACGTATTTTCGCCTTATTTTCTGTTGTTTTTTTTCGGCTTTCTATACTGAAATTCATTTAGTTGTTTATTCTTTTGCATATGAAATTTACAGTGCGCGTTATATACGAGATTAAAAAAAATCGACATTTATTCTTGTAAAGTACGGGATGCGCATTATATATATATATATATATATATTCAAATTTGAGAGCATAAATGAACTCTACATCTTTCAGTCAATTAGCGTAAAAAAAATTCTCATGCAATTCGTACGTTTAGTTTTTGAGAAATTAATTATTTTAAAATGAGGATATTTTAGTGGCTGTATTCAAATTGAAGTTCGATACTCGATTCTTGATAAAAAAAAATCTCCTTCTTCATGAATGATTCATAGGCGTCACGCAAGTGATCATTGAAGACTTCTAGATTACAAGATAGTATAAGAAGTTTCAAAATATCTAGTCACTTCTATTCTAGACGGGCCCTTAAACCATCATTTTGCCATTTTTAAGCATAATTTTAAAATTACTTGGATAAAATTATTGATTTCCATAAAATAGGACTTAATAAATCTAAATTCATAAAAAAATTGTAGGTTACGATTCATGTTTTTTTTTTTTCTTAAGTATTAAATCATTATTCTTAACACTAGAAGCGCCGTTGGGGTCATTTCGCATTTTTTTCCAATTTCGAATGCTTTATTTCAACATGTAAGCGAACACCGCAGCTCATATTTTTTTACTTTTTCTAAAATTATATTAAGCGTACTGTGACAATGTTTCATCTTTCTGTATTAATTATTAAAAAAAATAATCAAAGAAATACCTAAAACAGCCAACAGGTGTCATTTTGACCCCCATAAGAAAAATAATAAATTTTCAAGACAAAGTCTGTTTTTGGATTCGCCATATCTCAGTTTTGATTACTGCGCATGGGGGAACACACATTTTTTATCGCGATGACAAAAAAGAGAAAAGTAAACTCCAGTTTTACTTTGTTTCGATGACGTATAGCGACGAGGAGAGGGGGGTTGGGAGTAATCTTCTCTCTATTGCGCGCGCGCCTTCAATTAGGGGGGGGGTGGCGTTCTTCTAAGCATACTGACTCTTCTCTGAAATGCGCACGCATCCTAGCAACGCTGGCGTACTACAGAATTTTTGGAGGGAAAATCGTTCTAGAGCTACGGCCGAAAACGAAATTTGAAACCATTTTCCACAGCAGTGTTTTTCTCAAAGATTTCGACTGCGACAAAAGTGTAGTCTTTTTCCTTTATAAAAAAAAGCGGAGAGGATTGAGTACACAGGAGTGCCTTGCGCTCCTGGAGCAGTTAGATTCAGATATGAGTGGTGATGACAGCAATGATGAAGATTTTCGCATAGATAATGTGAATTTACAGAATGCGTCGTCTTCTGAAAGCAGTGACAGTGATGCTGTAGAATATATTACCAATGTGACTTCCCCTGTTTCTCGAGGATCAGGAACCTGACGTGGACGTGCGCAAAAAAGAGGTAATAAGATATCTAATCTTTCTGTTGTCAACAGTAACGAAAAGTACACATCATCCAGCGGTATTCTTTGCACTCCGATGAACCTTAGCACCCCTAATTCTACTACAGGTCGCACACCAGCTCGAAATATTATAAAAATTCTCAGTGGACCAACACCGTATGCTCGTCGCAACATTGGGGCTAATCCAGCGTCAGCCTGGCGTTTGATGGTGACTGAAACAATGGTGAAACACATTCAAACATGCACAGTTGCTAAAGCATGACGTCAGCTAGGAGATGACAGCGACTGGTATGTTACTCTGGTAGAACTGGATGCTTTTTTCGCCCTCTTATACGCCCGTGGGGCACTAGGTCATTCAAATCTTTGTGCAGATGACTTATGGAATAAAAGTTGGGGACCACCTGTGTTCAAAGAGACAATGCCACGCAATCGTTTCCGTGAAATCATGCGATGTCTCAGATTCGATCTGCGAAGTAGCAGATCGGAACGCCTGGCCACGGACAGATTTGCTCTCGCTTCAGAAACTTGGAAGAAGCTGATTGAAAATTGTTATTTATGTTATAATCCTATCGAAGAAATAACCGTTGATGAACAGTTGTTGCCTTGTAAGTCAAGGTGCAGATTCATCCAATACATGGCAAATAAACCGGACAAATTCGGCATCAAGTTCTGGCTAGCAACTGATGTAAATTCGAAATATGTGTTAAATGGTTATCCTTATTTAGGTAAGGATGAAGAGCTGCCAACTGATTTACAACTTGGAGAAAGTGTAGTGTTGAAATTACTACAACCATATCTAAACTCCGGTCTCAGTGTCACTACTGACAATTTTTTCACGTCTGTAAAGCTTGCCGATGAACTTTCGGCAAAGAAAATCACAATCGTTGGGACGATGCGTCTAACCAAGAAAGAATTACATCCTACTGTCCTAGATATATCTTCCCCACGATACTCATTTTCTGCACTGAAAAATGGAAATAAAATACTCACGATATACAGGTGCAAGGACAAAAAGAATGTCGTGATTCTGAGCACTATGCACACGAATGTGTTTGCAGAAAGTAGTGCAAAGAAGAAGCCGAACACTGTTGTTTACTACAATAAAACTAAATGTGGTGTAGATGTAGCAGATTAGATGCTACGAAAATATTCTACAAGATGTGGAACTCGCAGATGGCCTCTTCACGTCTTTTATAACGTCCTTGATATTGCTGCACTAAATGCTTGGATAATTTTCAGAGAATGCTCAAAAACCTCAATTTCACGTCGGGAATTTATTCTTGCCCTTGTGGAAGAATTGAGAAGTAGCGCGTTACGCAACAGATGCCCCTCAATTGATCGACCTCAGACCCTGAAGCGAAAGAAATGTGCTTTTCAACATTGCAAGGGACGAAATAAAACTTCTGCAAGCTGTGAGGGATGTCAGAAACCAATTTGTGGTAAGTATGTTGATGTCATCATCAAGCACGTATATTGTATTACTTGTGCTAATGTCTAAATAACTTTGGAACACATTTATATGCTTATTCAGGAATTATGTTTTTTATTTTCTCTCTTTGAAACATGCTGTGAGCTAATTTCTATTATTTTTACTTTTATTTTTTGTTTCTTTTCTTATCAATTTTATTGTGTAATATTATATATATATATATTTTATTAAATCTATTATATTTGAGTACTATTTTGTAGTAAAATATTTTGAATTATAAAAAAAAAAGTTATAAAACCTTTAAAAACTTTTATATTTTTCATTTTAAACCTCATTTATCATTTAAAAAATATATTTATTTTAATATGGCTTGAATTTCTCATGGGGGTCAAATTGACACCAAACGGCGGTTTTAGGTATGTCCAAAATGCGGCTGTTCTAGTGTTAATTCATAGCATACAATTATATAAATTCCAAACTGAACGTATATATGTTTTAATTTTTTTAGCACCAATGCTACATAAAAAACGAAGCATATCATGAGTATAATTTCAGGAGATATTCATAAAAATATAAAAATGTAATTTAACGTTAGAAGCATTGTAAAAATGTAATTTAACGTTAAAAGCACTGTAAAAATGTAATTTAACGTTAGAAGCACTAAATTTTGAATTTTTATAATTTAAAAACTTATCATTTTAATGATTGCAAATTTGGTGTAGGCATTGTTTGAACCAAAGATTGGAAATATCTTGTGAAGATTGGTTAAAAAAAATTGGGAAAAATAGATTTGTATTTGTTTTAATATGTAGGTCGCTCCCAAAGCAAATTTTATGTGCATCTGCGAAGTTATAACTAACAGTTTTCTCACTTAAATGGCGTAAAATAATGATAATAGAATTCCATCTCAACGTGGGTAATTTTCTCATTAATAAACATTTCTTAAAAGAGAGAAAAAAATCACGCAATTGGGATAAAATACCAAGAATATTTCTTATGTTTAATGTATACTGAGTAACTTTTTTAAGAATCTTAATAGAAATGAATGAACAACGCAGCGGTATTTTAAAAAAAACAACATAAACACATTACATAATGCATCATAAAAAAATACAGTTAAATTTAAATCTAGTATAAAATCCTTTTATTTCAGAGCATGAGTGCTTCTTTCTTTCTAAAACGTCTCTCAGGGGAAAATAAAAGAGAAAACTTTATTACTGTCCAAAAACAGTTTTAAGGCATGTCAAAAATTATGTCCCATGTGATCTGAACTTACAAACAATGTCAGACTAGAGGGAGATATGTTTTGTGGATATATGTTTCGGTCTATTTTTAGGAAAAACTAATGCTGGTTACTAACGTTGGTTTCTGTTTCTTTTTTTAAGGGCGATTTGTGAATTTAAAAGCCTTTCAGACTTTTAGTAATTATATATTTATTTAAGCATTTTTTAACTTGGTTTTTATGGAGTTTTAAATTAAAAGTGAGTTGAATTAATTTCTAAAGTTTTTTTTTTTTTTTTTTTAGATAATTATTAGTGTCATGTTTTTAGCGATTTTCAGAAGCATAAGAGGTTATAGATTAAATTTAAAAATATGTATGATTTTGAAGCAATAATTATTTAGATCTGCATTTCATGTCTACTAATATAAACAAAAAATTTACATTTGAGTTCAGCGCTATGAAAATTTTTGTCCGATACCCCATCCGATTTATAAAGAAATGATTTGGCTTTCAAGCTATCTAATTAGTCTAACTGCATTTTTTCAAATACATTTGTGAATTGATAATAATATGTAAATATGTAGGTCAGTAGCCTATAAATTACCCCCCCCCCTTTTTTTTTAATTTGAACTTTCCATATTCCATAGTTTACGTGTAAAATGGCGGTGACAGACTTATAGACACAGAAGTAATCGTATAATAATTTCTTTTTTTTTTCTTTCTTCTTTTTTAAGTACGGAATCCAAGAAAAATCCATTTTTTCGTATTTCTTTAAATGTTGACGATTTTATTAGAGGTTATTGAAAGATAAGTTTCCCCTATATTGGGGATATGCGGATATTTAAAAAAATGTGAAAGCAATTTTTAACGTATCTACACACCGTCGGAAGTGCTTATTATTTATTATTATTATTATTATTTTAAGTTCCCGTTGTTACCAATCTTTTTTGGCTACATTTAAGTTAAAATTTAGCACTTATGTTTAAAAGCAACCCAATATTTTGACAATTATACAGAGATATTTTTAAAGTGAAAAATTGTCAAAATTAAGTTAAAAGTACAGATTTTCGAAAAGCGTGATAACTCAAAAACAAACCAAGTTATTGGAATTTTCTAAATTGCATTATAAAAAAAATATATACTGATCTCTAGGACGTATTTTACTTTACTCTACTATTTTACTTTTTCTCGTTTTAATGATGAACTATTGTACAACAGCATAGAAATGTTAGTACCATATGACTTTTTATGATCATAAACATGCTCATTTTTTGTCCTTTTTTCGCACGTCGTGCATTTTTTCACCTTCTTGTACTTCTCACATTTTAATATGTATGTACTGTAATAAGACGGAACTTTTAGGCACTTCAAACATAATTTTTCTAATAAACTTTATTGCTAATGAAATGGTACCTTTCTCGCAACAAAATATACACAAAATTAATGATACTGTACTTTCCAGAAGAGCGTAGATTAATCAACATATTCTTGCAAAATCGTACTAAACCAATAAATAAAACGATACGCATGGCTGTCAACTACTACGTCTATTTAAAGTCAAATAAATATGTTAGAAACAGAAATTTTAGTAGATGATTAACAATATTTGCTGTAATTGATAACATTGAAAATATTTGGTATACATTTTACTTAAACATTTTTGTGGTTCAAAACATGTTTACATGATTTAAATAGTCGTAGAAGTTGGCAGCTCTGGATACGCGTTCAAATAGATGCACCGAGTGACTCACATTGATCTACACTGAAAAAAAAATCTGTAAGTGACTAAAATTTTTCTAGTAAACTTTTATTCCAAGAACTTTTTATATAACGAAAACAGCAAAATTTCATGTAACCGAGGAAGGTTACATAACTTTTTGCTGTTATCATTACATGAAAAGGTCTTTGAAAACAAGTCTACTAGAAAAATCTTAGTAACTTTAACGATTTTTTAAATAGGAACATGAAAGTAAGACGAGTCAATATAAACCGATAAAATAATTATTTTCATATAATAGCTTGTGCAAAATAATATTTTCTTTTGAGAAATAAAGTAACATACTTTACGTTACGCATTTTTTTTTATTTAGTATGAGTGAGAGAGAGCGTTTTTCTGACTACCGAATGGTTTCGGCTTTACAAGCCGAAAAAGTCAAGTTTGTCAAGCTTTAAATCCATCTGACAATTTATTCATATTATGGAATAGAATTTTAATGATATCGCTATACATAATTAATTTTCAAAAATAATTCGTGAGTGGACATTTGAAATTCAGTATTTAATTTCATATCATTGCTTTTTGTAAAAAAAGCTAAATATTTAACCTTAAGAGTACAATTAGAATACAAAAAACAAGTCAAAATTAATAGAAATATTTAAGAACGTGAATATTTTCCACATCACTTTTTCTCCCCCTTTTTTCCGCATCTTTCAGCGGATTCTACACAATCATCTCCCTTATGAAATCGTGATTTTGATGAACGAAATAAAAAATGAACTAAGAAAAAAAAATAAAGTGTATATATAAGAAACCAAAATGCACGAACGAGAAAAAAAATGAAAAAAAAATAAAAATCCTGCGTTAGAAAAACGTGCGTTGGACAATATTCTTGCAGTGAAAAAACGAGGGAGAGCTAAAGTAATATAAAAATTGCGAGACAAATTTTGCTAAAGCATTTCCTTTATATTTCCTCTTCACTCTTCATTCAAAAATCCTTTACATTCACTGTGTGAAACAGTGAAAGCCTGATTTTGGAAAAAAAGACAGCGTTGTTCTTAAAATAAAAGTGATTTTTCTGTTATTGGAATCCTACCATCGCTATTTTTTCGCTTCTGTCTTATATTGAAAATTTATCGTGAGCCTATTTGCAAAAGAGTGTAGAATTGCTTTCTCTTATTTGACAAAATTGTATCTATAGCACAGGTTTCAACATAATGCAGCGCACTTTCCTAAATTTACTTTTTTTTCGATTTGAAACGTTTTTAAAATGACGGAACTAATTTTGACAGTAATCAATTTCCCAACGTGCTGCTTTCATGGTACCAAAACATCTAAAAGATGAACGTATGACCGAAAATTCCAAAATTGTTCATTTCTTTCATTTTATTACTATTATATTAAATCATTTTATTAATCATTAATTTTGTCATTTAATTACGTTTTATTTAATTTTGCCTTTCATAATAATTAATATTTAATTAAATTATTCATACTGAAATAACTATATATTGATTTTAGTTTTTTTTTTCTTATTCAATGTATATTAACATTACAGCATGTAAAATAAAAAGAAAATGCAGATTCAATGTTATCTGATATAGTTTTTCAAATTTATTAAATATTTATTAAATAATTTTACAATTAAATCTTTCAAGTTTTAATCGGTAAATAGCAACACAATAATATAAAAATTTAATATTGATAAGTAATTACTTATAAGCTCGAAGCCACTGTGGTCGTGCAGTGGCCTCATTGTCCCGAGACCAGGTCTTACACACTTTACGATACCTTTAATATAATTAATTTTCCTCTTAAATTTCTTTGGTTTATAGTTCTCATTTATAACCCTATATTAAATCAGAAAATTCAAGGAGAAATTTACAATTTTTAATTAACTCTTTTGTGTAATGCTTATAAAAGATTTTCAATCAGCTGTTTACTATTCTTTATCTAAGAGATATAAAACATAGACGCAGGAGATTTCCTAAGTTTTATAGAAATTTCTTTTAAAGGAGAAATGAGTAGAACCCTTCCTGAAACTTAAAATTATTATTACTACCTGAAAGAATGAAACTAACTTAAAATAGATATTAGTGAATAAAATAAATTTTAAACTTTACTTTAATCAATGATTCTTTTTTTTTTTTATATATATATATACGAATATTTATGTATTTTCGCTTTAGTTGTGCTTAATCATTCTTTATATGTACATATTTAATTTAGCAATGTTGTGACGATTCGTCACTACATATATTAATAACAATTTAATTATTAAGTTATTTTATGACATTAATCAAATCATTATATTTTTTCTTTTTTGCATAGAGTGAATATATTAATTGCCAAACTCTTGATTTAGTCTTGGTGATTGATTTTAACATTAATCTTAAAATGTTCAGCTTTTTTGCGCAATAAAAACAATTCTGTTAAACTATTAAAATAATAAAAGTTAAGCATGGAATTTAGAAATAATTGAATTGGACAATTGAATTACACGAATATTATAATAATATTTTAATAATTTGCGAAAATAAAAAATAATAAAAAGGCTTACCTAATAAATATAAAGCTGCAAAACTTAATATTTATATTAAGATACGTAGCAATATATATAAAAGAAAAACAAATTATGTTGGAATTAATATTACAACAGCAGAAGATGTCATGACATCTCTCATTTTCTTCTGAAATATGAAAAAATAAAGCAATAATTATAATAATAATAAATAAAATAGCTCTGTCATTTTTTAAATCATTCTTATTTCTAAAAGGGTGATAGAAAAGTTTTACAAACATATTCTTTTTTAGCACTTTGAAATCTATACGAAATATCCACTTTATATAAAGGAATAGAAAATTCGTTAGCATTTTTTAATCAATAAAAATATTAAAGTTATTACCAAAAATCATAGTTATATACATATAATTTTTACACATAAACCTCCACGGAAATACTGTCTATCCAATGACACAATCTGAAAAAAAAAATCACTTGGTAGTCTTTGAAAACATCCTTCCCGAAATTTTTGGACCTACTCCTTTCAATATATATGATGATAAGACATTGCATTAAGAAATAATATATCTAAAATTTAATATTTATGATAAAAAAGACATTAGTATATAGAATTTAAACTACGTATTTTTTATTTATTATTACATATTATTCTTGTTACATTAATTCTACTTTCATTAGTATTTTTTTTTTTGTTAAATTCATGTTTATAAAATTTATACTAATGCTGAAATTTATACTTCTGCCTTATACAAAGGTATAATTGACAACTGATATTTAGGGTAGAACCTCGGCATATACAGTATTCTGATTCTTTTACATTTGCTACATATCACCCGTGTTCTTAAAAACTAACAAGTGATTTGTTAAATAATAAATTGAAATAAAATCTTCTTTGATTAATATTCAGCTTTAGAACATATTGAAATTATTACTTTTTTCTATAATAATAATTTCCAATTTTTAAATTGATTCGTTTTTTCTTTCTTTCCACATAAATTTCAACCATTATGTTACTACAAAATAATAATGTGTATTCCAAGCAAATATTAAAACAAGTGTTAAAATACAAATATTTACTTAAAAAACGCCATTTCAATAAACAACCATTAAAATTACTATTATTATTAACATTAATATTTAAAATTTTCGAATTTTAAATTTTTTATTGAAATGATGTGTTTTTATTGAAATGATGTTTTTTATAAGCAAATAATTGTATTTTTAAAAATGTGTTTTAACATTTACTTGCAATATATTTTATCATGGCAGGCTTAATATTCGTTATATTATTATATGGGACATATGATATTTGGCAGTTTATAAATAGGACTATTTTATTCAATAACTGATATAATTAAGACTATTTCACTTATATATATATAAGTTTGTCAATAGTACTATTAGCAGGTATTTTTAATTTTCTTATTAGAAGTAAAGAAAGGGGTAAATAAAACTATCTATTCTAAACTTATAAGTTTATAAAAGACATTATTTATTGATAAAAAACAGCATCTACCAGTAATACAATAAATAAAAATAATAAAATAAAGTACAGAAATAAATATATATACTCATTGTCAATATCTGCAAATTCATTATAATTTTAAATTGTGTAATATACCAAAAAACGACGATTATTACTTTAAAGTATTCAATATTTACTATAAGTGATAAAAATAAATTGTAGAAAGACAAAAAAAAAAAAAAAAAAAAAAACCTCTATTTATTCGTTTTTCGGCATGTTTCATTTCATCCGGCATTCCCGAGAAAATAAATGATAAAAATTATTAATAATTTATAACTATTGTTTGTCTAAACTTAAAAAAAAAATAAACAATAAGATTAAAACTTACATTCGGATTAGAAAAATCTAACTACCGAGATTTTAAAGCTTTCATACAATAAAAAGCGACATTAAAACTATAAAATATTTTCACTCTGTTTCGAAAAGCATTTCTCTTTTACTGAAACATTTTACAACATATTATACGAACTACTCTAAGCGTAACACAGGTAAGCACTTTAGGGTTCCATCTTTTTACAATCATACTACACTTAAGAAAAAGAAATCAAAGAGGAATTTCAAATTCCATGCAAAATGCTTTCAGCAAATAAAAGCAATAGTGGAATGTCTTTCTCTAGTACTCATTGTATACCCTGAAGTAAAATTTTTGAAATTTTTTATTTGTTAAATCTTGCGGTAGATTTGAGTTTTAATCTAACTAAAATTTTCAATAGGTAGTATATTTTTTAACAGTAGACAAGTTTTTAGATTGCTTACGTTTGGAATGTGTGTTCTCTACGGTGTAATAAAAAGGATGTTTTTTTTAAAAAAAACTTTGAACTTCATTTAACAACGACTAGAAAATTATTTACGTTTGTTATTTTATTTATTTATTTATAAGTTTTTCTTTTGTCATTTTCTATCATTGAATTGCGATTTTTTGATTACATATACAAAAGGTGTATTTAATAAATTTATTATTTTATAATATACCTTATAAGGCATAACTTAGAATATATGTATTATATACTTACATTTATCATTCATTGTGTAGATACTTTCATCTTTGTTATAGAACATTTGGTAATCAATTTGCTGCTATTATTTTCTCATGTGCTTTGTGATTCATTATGGAATGAAATGCATTTTAGTTGTCATTTCTGGAAAAAAACTTTTAGATACCGCTTGGAAATTTATTAATACTTTTTATTCTTTATGTACTTTGCAATTCATAAAAACTTTATTTTAAAAAATAACGGTCATTTTTATGTAAACATTTAAATAGATTAAATTACGACTGTTAAATTATATAACTATTACTTCTTATGTTATTTTTGATTCATTCAAAAAGTATATGATTCAATTCTATAAATACCGTGTGTTTCACTTGGTGTACTCATACAGTAAAAAATGTAGTGATGCATATACATACTGTAACCATACCTTACATTTTAATTTACATATGAACAACTGCTTTCTCGTCATTTTCTGGAAAATGAACAAAATTAATTGCGAAAGAGGTACAGAACAGTAAAGGCAGTCTCTGCCTTTTAACCTCTTCAGACCTGAGGTACACAAATGTGTACCTCCATTTTTTTCCTCATAAAAATTAAACTGTTCGAATTTTTTGCATTTCTACTTTACTTCTATACAGCTGAATGTTTTTTGCTTTAAAACAAACCTAAGAAATGTCAGCACTTATGAATATAACTTCATAAAATAAATTTTATTTTCAACGGAATTTGGAAATTACCTTCAAGACATTGTGGCCAAAAGAGTAAGAAATATTCATGATTATTTAACTTAAATGCTTTACAATAAAAAAAATTGAAATTTTGCTGATCATTTACTTGTTTAAAGAGCTTAATTTTCTTATTGCGTAAATTTATATTACTGATAGTTAAACTGGTGTTTTAAGAGCATTAGTACTTTTGTATCCATATTTATAAACCTAAATTACCAGACCCCTAAAACACTGATTTTATAAAAATGACTCTTTCTGTCATCTATGGTGTCATTTCAATTATATAAAAGCAATAAATACATATTTGCACAGTTATTTTATGCTCAGGTCTGAAGAGGATAAAGAAATGCACAGTTTTATTCTAAAAGCTGTAGAAATAATTATTTGAAGACAACACAAGACTGAGACTCCACGCTCATTCACATTATTTTTACTCTAACATTTTATATTCATTTATTATATGTAACTAATTTTGATCCAATATGCTTTAATTCATGTGCTTGATAAATCTGTTACAAGACTCTCACACAAGTTAGAATTCTCGGGAAAATTGTAATTTTCAGTTAAAACCCCATTAACTCTTAAAGCACTCGGGCGATACATATATAAATATATATATACATATATACATGATTTACTCGTATATAAATGCACTTTTTTTCAAAAAAATAGGGCTAAACTCCTAGGTGCGCATTATACACGGAATATTTTTTTACAGCTGGATGTAATGACATGATATGCATATGAATCTTGAAATGTATGCAAAGAAGAAAAAATTACTCGGAAAATCTTATTTAATAAAAATCGCATCTTTTTTTTCACTCCTTGCACTTTTTTTATATAACAGAAGTAGTAACATTATTTAAACGCTAATTAGCAATTCCCACGGCCGTCATTCAGTCCCTAACCTAAGTCTAAAAAGGTATTTTCGCCTTATTTTCTGTTTTTTTTTTTTTTTTCGGCTTTCTTTACTGAAATTCATTTAGTTGTTTATTCTTTTGCATATGAAATTTACAGTGCGCGTTATATACGAGATTAAAAAAAAATCGACATTTTTTCTTGTAAAGTACGGGATGCGCATTATATATATATATATATATATATATATATATATTCAAATTTGACAGCATAAATAAACTCTACATCTTTCAGTCAGTTAGCGTAAAAAAATTCTCATGCAATTCGTACGATAAGTTTTTGAGAAATTAATTATTTTAAAATGAGGATATTTTAGTGGCTGTATTCAAATTGAAGTTCGATACTCGATTGTTGATAAAAAAATCTCCTTCTTCATGAATGATTCATAGGCGTCACGCAAGTGATCATTGAAGACTTCTAGATTACAAGATAGTATAAGAAGTTTCAAAATATCTAGTCAATTCTATTCTAGACGGGCCCTTAAACCATCATTTTGCCATTTTTAAGCATAATTTTAAAATTACTTGGATAAAATTATTGATTTCCATAAAATAGGACTTAATGAATCTAAATTCATAAAAAAATTGTTGGTTACGATTCATGTTTTTTTTTTTTTTTTTCTTAAGTATTAAATCATTATTCTTAATTCATAGCATACAATTATATAAATTCCAAACTGAACGTATATATGTTTTAATTTTTTTAGCATCAATGCTACATAAAAAACGAAGCATATCATGAGTATAATTTCAGGAGATATTCAGAAAAATATAAAAATGTAATTTAACGTTAGAAGCATTGTAAAAATGTAATTTAACGTTAAAAGCACTGTAAAAATGTAATTTAACGTTAGAAGCACTAAATTTTGAATTTTTATAATTTAAAAACTTATCATTTTAATGATTGCAAATTTGGTGTAGGCATTGTTTGAACCAAAGATTGGAAATATCTTGTGAAGATTGGTTAAAAAAAAATTGGGAAAAAATAGATTTGTATTTGTTTTAATATGTAGGTCGCTCCCAAAGCAAATTTTATGTGCATCTGCGAAGTTATAACTAACAGTTTTCTCACTTAAATGGCGTAAAATAATGATAATAGAATTCCATCTCAACGTGGGTAATTTTCTCATTAATAAACATTTCTTAAAAGAGAGAAAAAAATCACGCAATTGGGATAAAATACCAAGAATATTTCTTATGTTTAATGTATACTGAGTAACTTTTTAAAGAATCTTAACAGAAATGAATGAACAACGCAGCGGTATTTTAAAAAAAAACAACATAAACACATTACATAATGCACCATAAAAAAATACAGTTAAATTTAAATCTAGTATAAAATCCTTTTATTTCAGAGCATGAGTGCTTCTTTCTTTCTAAAACGTCTCTCAGGGGAAAATAAAAGAGAAAACTTTATTACTGTCCAAAAACAGTTTTAAGGCATGTCAAAAATTATGTCCCATGTGATCTGAACTTACAAACAATGTCAGACTAGAGGGAGATATGTTTTGTGGATATATGTTTCGGTCTATTTTTAGGAAAAACTAATGCTGGTTACTAACGTTGGTTTCTGTTTCTTTTTTAAGGGAAATTTGTAAATTTAAAAGCCTTTCAGACTTTTAGTAATTATATATTTATTTAAGCATTTTTTAACTTGGTTTTTATGGAGTTTTAAATTAAAAGTGAGTTGAATTAATTTCTAAAGTTTTTTTTTTTTTTTTTTTTTTTTTTTTTAGATAATTATTAGTGTCGTGTTTTTAGCGATTTTCAGAAGCATAAGAGGTTATAGATTAAATTTAAAAATATGTATGATTTTGAAGCAATAATTATTCAGATCTGCATTTCATGTCTACTAATATAAACAAAAAATTTACATTTGAGTTCAGCGCTATGAAAATTTTTGTCCGATACCCCATCCGATTTATAAAGAAATGATTTGGCTTTCAAGCTATCTAATTAGTCTACCTGCATTTTTTCAAATACATTTGTGAATTGATAATAATCTGTAAATATGTAGGTCAGTAGCCTATAAATTACCCCCCCCCCTTTTTTTTATTTGAACTTTCCATATTACATATTTTACGTGTAAAATGGCGGTGACAGACTTATAGACACAGAAGTAATCGTATAATAATTTCTTTTTTTTTCTTTCTTCTTTTTTAAGTACGGAATCCAAGAAAAATCCATTTTTTCGTATTTCTTTAAATGTTGACGATTTTATTAGAGGTTATTGAAATATAAGTTTCCCCTATATTGGGGATATGCGGATATTTAAAAAAATGTGAAAGCAATTTTTAACGTATCTACACACCGTCGGAAGTGCTTATTATTTATTATTATTATTATTATTTTAATTTCCCGTTGTTACCAATCTTTTTTGGCTACATTTAAGTTAAAATTTAGCATTATGTTTAAAAGCAACCCAATATTTTGACAATTACACAGAGATATTTTTTAAAGTGAAAAATTGTCAAAATTAAGTTAAAAGTACAGATTTTCGAACAGCGTGATAACTCAAAAACAAACCAAGTTATTGGCATTTTCTAAATTGCATTATAAAAAAATATATATATGCTGATCTCTAGGACGTATTTTACTTTACTCTACTATTTCACTTTTTCTCGTTTTAATGATGAACTATTGTACAGCAGCATAGAAATGTTAGTACCATATGACTTTTTATGATGATAAACATACTCATTTTTTGGCCTTTTTTCGCACATGTCGTAAATTTTTTCCCCTTCTTGTACTTCTCACTTTTTACCATGTATGTACTGTAATAAGATGGAACTTTTAGGCATTTCAAACATAATTTTTCTAATGAAATTCATTGCTAAAGAAATGGTTTCTTTCTCGCATAAAATATACACTAAATTAATGATACTGTACTTTCCAGAAGAGCGTAGATTAATCAACATATTCTTGCAAAATCGTACTAAACCAATAAATAAAACGATACGCGTTCAAATAGATGCACCGAGTGACTCACATTGATGTACACTGAAAAATAAAATCTGTAAGTGACTAAAATTTTTCTAGTAAACTTTTATTCCAAGAACTTTTTATATAACGATAACAGCAAAATTTCATGTAACCGAGGAAGGTTACATAACTTTTTCCTGTTATCATTACATGAAAAGGTCTTGGAAAACAAGTCTACTAGAAAAATCTTAGTAACTTTAACGATTTTTTAAATAGGAACATGAAAGTAAGACGAGTCAATATAAACCGATAAAATAATTATTTTCATATAATAGCTTGTGCAAAATAATATTTTCTTTTGAGAAATAAAGTAACATACTCTACGTTACGCATTTTTTTTTTTATTTAGTATGAGTGAGAGAGAGCGTTTTTCTGACTACCGAATGGTTTCGGCTTTACAAGCCGAAAAAGTCAAGTTTGTCAAGCTTTAAATCCATCTGACAATTTATTCATATTATGGAATAGAATTTTAATGATATCGCTATACATAATTAATTTTCAAAAATAATTCGTGAGTGGACATTTGAAATTCAGTATTTAATTTTATATCATTGCTTTTTGTAAAAAAAGCTAAATATTTAACCTTAAGAGTACAATTAGAATACAAAAAACAAGTCAAAATTAATAGAAATATTTAAGAACGTGAATATTTTCCACATCACTTTTTCTCCCCCTTTTTTCCGCATCTTTCAGCGGATTCTACACAATCATCTCCCTTATGAAATCGTGATTTTGATGAACGAAATAAAAAATGAACTAAGAAAAAAAAATAAAGTGTATATATAAGAAACCAAAATGCACGAACGAGAAAAAAAATGAAAAAAAAAAATAAAAATCCTGCGTTAGAAAAACGTGCGTTGGACAATATTCTTGCAGTGAAAAAACGAGGGAGAGCTAAAGTAATATAAAAATTGCGAGACAAATTTTGCTAAAGCATTTCCTTTATATTTCCTCTTCACTCTTCATTCAAAAATCCTTTACATTCACTGTGTGAAACAGTGAAAGCCTGATTTTGGAAAAAAAGACAGCGTTGTTCTTAAAATAAAAGTGATTTTTCTGTTATTGGAATCCTACCATCGCTATTTTTTCGCTTCTGTCTTATATTGAAAATTTATCGTGAGCCTATTTGCAAAAGAGTGTAGAATTGCTTTCTCTTATTTGACAAAATTGTATCTATAGCACAGGTTTCAACATAATGCAGCGCACTTTCCTAAATTTACTTTTTTTTCGATTTGAAACGTTTTTAAAATGACGGAACTAATTTTGACAGTAATCAATTTCCCAACGTGCTGCTTTCATGGTACCAAAACATCTAAAAGATGAACGTATGACCGAAAATTCCAAAATTGTTCATTTCTTTCATTTTATTACTATTATATTAAATCATTTTATTAATCATTAATTTTGTCATTTAATTACGTTTTATTTAATTTTGCCTTTCATAATAATTAATATTTAATTAAATTATTCATACTGAAATAACTATATATTGATTTTAGTTTTTTTTTCTTATTCAATGTATATTAACATTACAGCATATAAAATAAAAAGAAAATGCAGATTCAATGTTATCTGATATAGTTTTTCAAGTTTATTAAATATTTATTAAATAATTTTACAATTAAATCTTTCAAGTTTTAATCGGTAAATAGCAACACAATAATATAAAAATTTAATATTGATAAGTAATTACTTATAAGCTCGAAGCCACTGTGGTCGTGCAGTGGCCTCATTGTCCCGAGACCAGGTCTTACACACTTTACGATACCTTTAATATAATTAATTTTCCTCTTAAATTTCTTTGGTTTATAGTTCTCATTTATAACCCTATATTAAATCAGAAAATTCAAGGAGAAATTTACAATTTTTAATTAACTCTTTTGTGTAATGTTTATAAAAGATTTTCAATCAGCTGTTTACTATTCTTTATCTAAGAGATATAAAACATAGACGCAGGAGATTTCCTAAGTTTTATAGAAATTTCTTTTAAAGGAGAAATGAGTAGCAGAATAAGGGCAAATAAAAGGATTAACATTTTCCCGATAATTCCATTCTTCCCACTGCTTAAAGGAGAAGCTAATTTAAAGTTTCGAAAGAAGGATTAGAAACCCCGTTCGCGTTAGAATGCAGGATCATCAGTAGGAGATTTCTAAAAATGGATAATGATTCAATAGCATAACTTTAAAATTTAAAGTCATAATGTTGTTTAAATTATAAACGAACATCGCATAATTTATGTAAAAGTGCAATTTTTAAACATAGTACTGGAGAACTATTTATTTTTGCGTAGCCTTATTACAGAAATAGGTTTTTTGCATATTTTATTTATTATATTTCCTTTTCTTACCCAAATTGAAATTTGCTGAAAACACACAAGTTCAAGTTGCATAATAAGATAAAATATAACGATTAACATTTCCCTGGTAAATCCACACCTCCCATTTCTTGAAGGAGAGACTAATTTAAAGTTTCGAAAAGAAGGATTACAAACCCCGTTCGCGTTAGAATGCAGGATCATCAGAAGGGGATTTCTAAAAATGGATAATGATGCAATTGAATAACTTTAAAATTTAAAGCCCTAATATTGTTTAAATTATAAACGCATATCGCATAATTTATGTAAAAGTGTAATTTCTTAACATAGCAGGTGGTCTATTTATTTTTGCGTAGCCATATTACAGGAATAGGTTTTTTGCACATTTTATTTATTGTATATATATTCTTTTTTTTTTCTTACCCAAATTGAAGTTTGCTGAAAACACACAAGTACAAGTTGCATAATAAGATCAAATATCAGGATTAACATTTCCTGGTAAATCCACACCTCCCACTGCTTGAAGGCAAAGATAATTTAAAGTTTTGAAAAGAAGGATTACAAACCCCGTTCATGTTAGAGTTCATAAGAAGGAGATTTCAAAAAATGGATAATGATGTAATCGAGCAACTTTAAAATTTAAAGCCATAAGATTGTTCAAATGATAGATGAAGATCGCATAATTTATGTCAATATAATCCAGACTAATTTACTAAATTTACTTTTTTTTTCTATTTGACATATTTTGAAAATGACAGGACTGTTTTACACAATAATCAAAATTTGAGAGAAAGTGTTTTTTCACTACTGAGTGGTTTTGGCTTTACAAGCCAAAGAACAATCCGACAATATATTCATAATCTAGAATATAATTTTAATTATATCACTATATATAATTATTTTTCAAAAATGATTCTTTACTAATCATTTTACAATTCAGTATTGTGACTATTTAATTTCAGATCCTTGATTTTTGTAGGGAAAACAAAATATTCAACGTTATAGGTAACAATTGAAATACAAATAATTGACAAAAATAAGTGAAAAAATTATGAACGAGAAAATTTTTCATATCGCTTTTTTTTCCCGCATCTTCCGCTGGAATCGCATCCCTTGTGAAATCGTGATTTTGCCTTAAGAAGAAAAAAAAAAAGAAAAAAATATAGAATTATATAAAAACCATTTTTGGAACTATTGGCTTTTAGATACTGATTTTTTTAAAGAAAACAAAGTTTTTAACTTTAAACAATAAAATTGAAATACAAAAAAACTAGGCAAAAATAAGAAACATTTTTTTAAAAGACAAATTTTTCATACTGCTTTTATTTTATTTATTTTTTCCCTTTTTTTTCGCGTCTTCCAGCGGATTTTATAAAATCATATCCCTTGTGAAATCGTGATTTTGTCGAAAGAAAAAAATGTGAACTAAGAAAAAATCCAAATGTACAATCTAAAAAAAAAATAAAAATCCACTGTCAGAAAAACGTGCGTTGGACAATACTCTTGTAGCGATAAAACGAGGGAGAACTAAACTGATATAAAATTGTTAGACGGATTGTGCTAAAGGATTTTTCTTACATTTTTCCCCTTCTTTCTTCATAAAATAATTCCTGATTTTCACTGTACGAAACAGTGAAAACCTGATTTTCAAAAACGTCAGATTTCTTCTTAAAGTAAAAGTGATTTATTTTGCTATTGGATTCCTACCATCGCTACTTTTTCCGCCTCTATCTTATATTGAAAATTCATCGTGAGTCCATTTGCAAAAGATTGTAGAATTGTTTTATCTTATTTGATAAAACAGTATCTATAGCGCAGGTTTCAGTATAATCCAGCCTACTTTCCTAAATTTACTTTTTATCTTTCTATTTGACACATTTTGAAAATGAAGCTGCTGACTTTGTTCATTTTTTTCTTATGTAGTATGAGAGAAAGAATTTTTTGACTACTGAGTGGTTTTGTTTTTACAAACCACAAAACCTTTGACAATTTAGTCTTAATTTAGAATTGCATTTTAATTGTATCACTACACTGTAAAAAAAAAAAAAATCTGCAAAGGTACTAAACTTTTTCTTGGAAACTGGGATTCCAAGAACATTTCCTGTAACGGTAACAGCAAAAATTCAAGTTTCAGAATCGGTTAGATGGTTTTTTCCTGTTATCAATACATGAAAAGTTCTTGGAATCCCAGTTTCCAAGAAAAAGTTTAGTACCTTTGCAGATTTTTTTTACAGTGTACACATATAATTATTTTTTAAAAAAATTCGCAAGTGAATATTTTACAATTCGGTATTGGAGCTATTTACTTTCAAATCCTTGATTTTACAAAGTATTTAAATAAAAAGAATACAATTAAAATACAAAAAAAAAATGCAAAAATAAAATAATTTTTTTTTCGTTTTTTTGTCGGATTTTATAAAATAATTTCCCTTGTGAAATCGTGATATGGCCGATAGAAAAAAAACGAACAAAGAAAGAAAAAATAAGCGCATATATAAAAAACGAAAAGCACGAACAAAAAATAAATAAATAAGTAAATGAAAATCCACTGCCAGAAATACGTGCATTCGGCAATACTCCTGTAGCGAAAAAATCAAAGAACTAAACAAATATAAAATTGTAAGACATATTCTGTTAAAGCATTTGTTTAAATGTTTTTATTTCATTCTTCATTCAAAAATTCTCCACTTTCATTGTACGAACCTGTGAAAACCTGATTTTGAAAAAAAGTTAGAGTTGTTCTTAAAATAAAAGTGATTTGCTTTGCTATTAGATTACTTCCATCGTCATTTTTCCCACTACTGACGCATATTAAAAAACTATTGTGAGCCTATTTGAAAAAGATTGTAGAACTGTTTTAACTTATTTTACAAAATTGTACCTATAGCGAAATTTTCAATGTTATTCAGCCTACATTCCTAAATTTAAGTTTTTTTTTTTTTTTTTTTGTCTTTATTTTGACACATTTTGAAAATGATGGAACTATTTCAGACAGTAATCAAAATTTGAGAGAAAGCATTTTTTGGCTTACTTTTTTTTTTTTTTTTTTTTTTTTTGTCTTTATTTTGACACATTTTGAAAATGATGGAACTATTTCAGACAGTAATCAAAATTTGAGAGAAAGCATTTTTTGGCTTACTTTTTTTTTTTTTTTTTTTTTTTTTGTCTTTATTTTGACACATTTTGAAAATGATGGAACTATTTCAGACAGTAATCAAAATTTGAGAGAAAGCATTTTTTGGCTTACTTTTTTTTTTTTTTTTGTCTTTATTTTGACACATTTTGAAAATGATGGAACTATTTCAGACAGTAATCAAAATTTGAGAGAAAGCATTTTTTGGCTTACTTTTTTTTTTTTTTTTTTTTTTTTTTTTTTTGTCTTTATTTTGACACATTTTGAAAATGATGGAACTATTTCAGACAGTAATCAAAATTTGAGAGAAAGCATTTTTTGGCTTACTTTTTTTTTTTTTTTTGTCTTTATTTTGACACATTTTGAAAATGATGGAACTATTTCAGACAGTAATCAAAATTTGAGAGAAAGCATTTTTTGGCTTACTTTTTTTTTTTTTTTTTTTTTTTTTTTTTTTTTTTTTTTGTCTTTATTTTGACACATTTTGAAAATGATGGAACTATTTCAGACAGTAATCAAAATTTGAGAGAAAGCATTTTTTGGCTTACTTTTTTTTTTTTTTTTTTTTTTTTTTTGTCTTTATTTTGACACATTTTGAAAATGATGGAACTATTTCAGACAGTAATCAAAATTTGAGAGAAAGCATTTTTTGGCTTACTTTTTTTTTTTTTTTTTTTTTTTTTTTTACAAGCCATAAAGCCATCGAACAATTTACTCATTCTAAAATAGAATTTTAATGATATCAGTACAGATAACTAATTTTAAAAAATAATTCATATTGGAACATTTTACAATTTGAATTTGGAATGGTTTTTTTTTTCGGAGCTTTTTTGTTTAGAAAACTGAACTTAATTTTAAAGACCACAATTTAATTTATTCTTAAAGAGTACAAAGGAAATATAAAAAACTTGACAAAAATAAGAGAAAAATTTAAACGAGAAAATTTTTCATATTCCTTTTTTTTCTTTATCCCCGTCTTTGAGAAGATTGTGTAAAATCATATTTCTTGTGAAATCGTGATTTTGTCGAAGGTGGAAAATGAATAAATATAGAATAAATGCAGCGTATATATAAGAAACCTAAATTAACGAACTCAAAAAAGGGAATAAATAAAAGTTTATATATAGAAAGACGTGATTTGGACAATAAGCTTGTAGTAAAAAAATCGAGGGAGAGATAAACTAACATAAAATTGTATAACAGATTATTCTAAAGCATTTTCCTGACATATATTTTTTTTCTTTCTAATCTTCATCCAAATATTCTTGAATTTACTGTGTGAAACTATGAAAACCTGATTTTGAAAAAAGTCAGACCTGTTTTTAAAATAAAAGTGATTTTTTTAACTATTGAATTCTTATCATTGCTATTTTTTTCCACTTCAATCTTATAATGGAAATTTATCGTGAGCCTATTTGCAAAAGTTTGTAGAACTGTTTTATCTTATTTGTCAAAATTGTATTTATATCGCAGGCTTAAGTATAATATAAACTAATTTCCCAAATTTACATTTTTCTTTTCTATCTGACACATTTTGAAAATGACGGTACTGACTTAGTTATTTATTTTTCTATTTAGTATGAAAAGGAGAATTTTTGGAACTTCTAGGTTATCCCGTCGACCAAAAAAATTATCGCCAAACTATAAGATTAAATGCCAATAATGGATGATCGTGAATGTCACATTCAATGACATTAAATGCAATTCACGTGTTTAAAATGTCATTAAGTGATTTTTATTTCGACTTTTTATTAATATTTTTATTAATATTCTGCTAATTATTTGTTTTTTTTTGTTATTTAAAATAAAAATTATGTCAACATGTATAATTTCGCTATTAGTTTGGCGATTTGTATAATTTGGCGAAATTGGTCAATGGGATAACAGAGTAGTACCGAATTGTTTGACTAACGAGTGGATTTGTTTTTACAAACCATAAAACCTTCCGATAATTGATTCATAATCTAGAAGGAAATTTTAATGATAACACTATATATAATTATTTTTAAAAAATAATTCGTAAGTGAATATATAACAACAGTTTATAATTCAGTATTAAGGTTATTTACTTTCAGATTCTTGCTTTTTGTAAGGAAAACAAAATTATAAATCTTAACTTTCCGTTGGGCGCGCCGTTGTAAAAAGTACAACATTCACATTCTTTTTTCTTTAAAACAAAATTCAAGCAGTAATGGGTGTTAATAACCGTTTGTAATCGTTTATTGGATCTCTTTATCCAGTTCCAGAAAGTTATTTGCATTTCAGATTCGTAAGTTTAATGATTTTCAAAATTAAAGTAAAGCAACAATAATTGATTGTTTTGCGCCTGATGTACAACTTACAAAGTGCACCCGCACATGTGATGAAAAATTGCCCGCAATTCACATACAAAAAGCCGGGAAAAAAATAAGAGAAAAATTTAAGAACGATAATTTTTTTCATCTCACTTTTTTTTCCGCGTCTTCTGCTGGTTTATCTATAAAATCATCTGCCGTGTGAGATCGTGATTTTTCCTAAAAAAGAAATTAACAAAGAAAGAAAAATAAAACGTGTATATAAGAAACCTAAATACACTAACTAGAAATAAATAAAAATCCACAGTTAGGAAGACGTATAAGCAATACTTTTGCAGCGAAAAAACGAGGAAAAGCTAAACAAATATAAAATTTTAAGACAGATTCTGCTAAAGCATTTATGTTGTATATTCTTTTCCTTCTCTCTTCATTCAAAAATTCTTCAGTGTGCGAACTGTGAAAACATGATTTTGAAAAAAGTCAGAGTTGTTCTTAAAATAAAAGTAATTTATTTTGCAATTGAATTTTTACCATCGCTATTTTTTCCCATTTTTGTCTTACATTGAAAATTTACCGTGAACCTATTTGCAAAGACTGTGGAATCGTTATATCTTATTTGATAATATTGTATCTATGCCGCAGGTCTCAATGTAATTCAGTTTACATTCCTAAATTTACTTTTTTTTTCTATTTGACACATTTTAAAAATGATGGAAAAGACGTAGACAGTAATCAAAATTTAAGAGAGAGCGTTTTTTGACTAAGGAGTAGTTTTGATTTCACAAGCCATAAAGACTTATAATAATGTATATATAATCTAGAATAGAATTTTAATAAAATAACTATGTATAATTATTTTTCAAAAATATATCGTAAATGAACATTTCACAATTCAGTATTGGAACTATTTATTTTCAGATCCAAGCTTTTTTTATATTTATAGAAAATAAAATAATTAATCTTAAAGAAAACAATCAAAATACAATAAACAAGGTAAAAAGAAGAGAAAAGATCAAGAACGATATTTTTTTCGCATCTTCCGGTTTATTTTATAAAATCATCTCTCTTGTGAATTAGTGATTTTGCGAAAAGGAAAAAAAAGTATCCAATAAAGAAAAACGAAGAGCAATAAATGACCTAAATGCACGAACGCAAAAAATAAATATATAAAATAAATAAAAATCCATTGTCAGATAGACATGTATTGGATATTACTCCTGTATCGAAAAAAAAAGGAGGGAGAGCTAAAGTATTCTGAAATAGTAAGACAGATTCTGCTGAAGCACTTTCCTTATATTTAGCTATTTTGCTATTGAATTCTTACCATTGCTATTTTTTCGCTTCTGTCTTATATTGAAAATTTATCGTGAGCCTATTTGCAAAATATTGTAGAAGTGTTTTATCTTATTTGACAAAATTGTATCGATGGCGCAGATTTTGATAGTTTAGCCAACGTTCCTAAATTTGCTTCTTTTCTTTTCTATTTGACACATTTTGAAAATGACGGAACTAACTTAGTAATCAACTTCCCAACGTGTTGCTTTTATGATTCCACAATATCTAAAAGATGAAAGCACAATCACAAATACAAAAAGAATATTTTTTTTTCATTTTATTATTTTAGAAGTTCTTTTATTTCTTCATGTTGTAAATTTATAATTTTTTATCGATGTTTTTTTATTTCATTTTGGCTTTCATAATTAATAATTAACTTAATTATTCATGTTGAAATAAATTTTAATTGATAGAAAAAATAGTTTTTAATTTAATATATATTAACATTAAATATGTAAGGAAATTAAAAAAAATACTCATACATGAATGCTTATATTATTTTTAAAATTTAGCAAATATTTATTAAATAATTGCAAAATTTTAATGCATCACGTTTTTATCAGTAATTACCAGCACAGTAACATTATTTAATTATAATAAGACTCTAATAATATATTCCAAGCCACTGTTGTCGTTGAATGGTTTTAGGACCCCGATACCAACACTTATTCGCTTTTGATATCTTTGATTTAAACTTTTTCTTTTGTCTTAAATTTGTCTGATTTGAAAATTTCATTTTTTTTCTTATAGCAATGTAAAAAATTTGATGAGAAGAGTAAAATACTTAATTAATTTTATTATTTAATGGTTACAAACGTTTTTCTTTTAACGATTACATTATTATTCTTATCTAAGAGATATTTGATGTAAACCCAGGAAATTTCCTAATACCGCTATGCAGAAGTATTTTTCAATGGAGAAGGAAGTTGCATAATAAGATGAAATGTATGGATTAACCTATCCCCGATAATTCCACACCCCCTACTGCATAAAGGAGAAGTTAATTTAGTTTTGAAAAGAAAGATTACGAACCCCGTTCGCCTCAGAATGCGGGATCATCAGAAGGATATTTCTAAAAATGGATAATGATGCAATAGAACAGCTTTAGAATTTAAAGCCGTAAGATTGTTTAAGTGATAAATGAACAACACATAATTTATGTAAATGTGTAAATTTTATCCATAGTACATTATATTTATTTTTTTGCGTATTCATATTGCAGAAAAAGTTAAAAAAATTTCATATGTTACTTTTTTACTGTAAATGAAGATTGATGAAAGCACATTCGTGCAATTTATTAAGAAATAATGATTAATATTTAAATTAAACCCTACAATTATGTTGCATAACCTGATAAATATTTTTTATAAAATATTAAAGCTCAGACAATTTAGTATTTGAATTTATTTATTTTATTTATTTAGGGTACATATATTTCAAGAGAGACCACAACAAATTTACAATAAACCAGCAAGAGTAAAACATTAGCAGGTTGTTTGTTAATTTTTCAATAATATATATTTCTCAAAAGCATCTCATATTTCCGTATAAATGACAAAATTTTTGAAATAGGTTTTTTACATAAAATAGGATTTCAGATTCATATTATGAGAAGGACCGTAAAAAATATATGAAGAAAATAAAGTAGAATTTTTTTCAATACATATAAACAGAGGAAATGAGAAAAAAGATTAATTTAAAAAGAAATTCTGTAAAGTACTTAGCTGTGCGGTATAATTAAGAAAAAATTCGAATTAATTCTATACAGAAATATAAGAATAACTCTTATCTTTTGAATAATAACTATGGATAAAACGAAACATGCTTTTAAGAACAAGACCAAAATTTGGTAATCTTTCTCTTTCGAGCCGAAAACGAAAATGTGTAAAATAATTGAGAACATCACAGAAATTAGAAAACTGTAAAACAATATGTATACAAAACACTTTCAAAAACATTTTCTAAATGATGCCTTTAAAATTACACATTTTAAAAAAGTAAATAAGAAAAAGCTTGATTTAAAAAAAGAAATTGCAAGAGGTTATTGAGAAAGCTCACTAATATTACCAATAAATATGAATGACTGCATTTATGTCAAACTTACGTTCATTGTGGCAAAAAATTGCACAGTCTTTTACCTGGCATAACACATTCACAAGATAACACAAAACGGTTATAGTCAGAAGTGTTTATTATTATGTTCAGTAAGCACTGTAGAATTGTTTCACGAATTTGCATTGTAGATAACAAATTAGAGATACATTTAGTTTTTATTTTCCTTTCATTCCTGTACTTAGTCATTGTACCCATAAAATTTAGAATCCATTTTCTATTTCCCGAATTTCACCATTCATTCGGATTGTTCTATTATCATCTAAAATGAAATTTAAACTCCTCGCATAGAAACAGATGTTGGTGACTTCTTAACTTTAATCTTGGAATCCGAAATCAGATTAAATTCTTGTCTGGATTACTGAAACCACTTTCATTACATGCTACACTGCTGTTAAACAATATATTTTCATGATAATATTTTCATGACTATTAAACCTCTAGAAGAAGCGTAATTGAAGCGTGCACTTTGTTATTAGGTATTAAATACATAAGTTAGAATAATAACATGTTGGATTAAATATATATTTTACCAAACTTTTGACCTGTTTTCTATTGTCCCTTCCTGAGAAGTTTAAGATAACTTTTTTTTAATATTAAAGATACACTTAATTATTATTTTTATTTATTTATTTGTTTATTTACTTATTGTACACATAATATTTTAGAATTCCTTTTGCACTTTCTGCATTCCACCATTGAATCGGCTTTTTCTGTTAATATCTAAACTGAAATTTAAACTCCTCGCATATAAACAAATGTAGGTGAGTTCTTGACTTTAATCTTGGAAGCTGCAATCATATTAAATGATTGGCTGGATCACTCAAACCATTTTAATGCCACATCGCGGTTAAACAGCAAATTTTCTTGAGAATATTTCTATGAATTTTCAACTTCTCGAAGAAGCGTAATTTAAGGGTGTAATTTGTTAGTATGTATTAAATGTATAAGCTAGAACAATAACATGTTGTATTAGATACATATTTTACCAAAATTTTAACTGCATTTAAATTTCTATTGTCAATTCCTATGAAGTTTGGGAATTTTTTTTTATAATCTTAAATATATACTTAATTATTTCATATTTACTTTTTATTGTACACATAATAATTCTAGAATTCCTTTTCCACTTCCTGAATTTTAAAATTGATTCGACTTGTTCCATTAACATCTAAACTAAAATTGAAAATCCTGACATAGAAATAGATATTGGTGACTTCTTGACTTTAATCTTGGAATCCGCAATCAAATTAAATGCGTTCCTGGATCACTCAAACCATTTTAGTTACATGTCACACGGCGGTCAAACAGTACATTTTCTTAATAATATTTTTATGAGTCTTAAAAGTCTAAAAGAAGCGTGATCAAGCATGTACTTTGTTGTTAGGTATTCAATGTATAAGTTCGAATAATAACACGCTGTATTAAATATATATTTTAACCAAAATTTTAACCTACTTTCTAATGTCCTTTACTGTCAAGTTTAAGAAAACTTCTTTTATTTTTAGAGACACATTTAGTTATTTTTATTTATTTATTGGTTTCTTTATTTATTAAACACATAATAAACGTAGAATCCCTTTTCCACTTCCTGAGTTCCACCATTGACTTGGTTTGTTTACATCTAAACTAAAATTCAAGCTCCTTGCGTAGAAACAGATGTTGGTGACTTTTTGACTTTAATCTTCGAAGCCGCAAACAGATTAAATGCTTCGCTGTATCACTCAAGTTATTTTAATTACATGCCACACTGCGGTTAAACAATATATTTTGTTGATAATATTTTCATGAGTCTAGAAGTAGCGTAATTGAAGCATGTACTTTGTTGTTAGGTATTAAATGTATAATTTCGAATAATAACACGCTGCATTAAATATATATTTTAACCAATATTTTAACCTGCTTTCTAATGTCCTGTACTGTCAAGTTTAAGAAAAGTTCTTTTAATCTTAGAGACACACTTAGTTATTTTTATTTATTTATTGGTTTCTTTATTTATTGAACATATAATAAATGTAAAATTCTTTTTCCACTTCCTGAGTTCCAGCATTGACATGGTTTGTTAACATCTAAACTAAAATTTAAAATCATTGCGTAGAAACAGATGTTGGCGACTTCTTGACTTTAATCTTCGAAGCCGCAATCAGATTAAATGCTTGGCTGGATCACTCAAGTTACTTTAATTACATGCCACACTGCGGACAATATATTTTGTTGATAATATTTTCATGAGTCTAAGAAGATCTATGAGTCTAGAATAAGCGTAATTGAAGTGTGCACTTTGTTGCCAGGTATTAAATGCGAAAGTTAAAATACGAACAAGCTTTATTACACATATATAGTTTTTTTTATTTTTATGTAGATATATTATAAAAATAGATAGATTTTTTTTTTACATATTTTAATTTTTTTTTCAGTAAATGAAAATTGCCAAAAGCACATAAGTATAATTTATTAAGAAATAAAGATTAATTTTCAATTTAAATTACGGTTATTCCATGGTAATTTACTTTAAGAGTATTTTCTGTAATTTTAGTACTATAACACACGCAAAAAAAAAAAAAAAAAAAAAAAAATCATAATGTAAATTTGGCATGGTATGCTAATTAAACTTATTCAAAACTCAATTTAGATGAAAATTACCTAATTTTAATGTTATTTCTCAAATTTTGTTAGTTATATTTACTATAATGACTGCCATTACTGAAAAAATAACCTTGTATGTTGTCATATAAAGTGTAATTTTGATTATCATTTTTAGGTAATTTTCATACTAATTAATCCTCAGATAGGTTTCATTGACAAATCATGTTAATTTTACATTTCAATATTTTTAGTGCTATATTACTAAAATTACTGCAGTAATTTTTTCTAAATGTAACGTAAGTTACCATGGAATGACTTATTAGACAACGTTGTTGCATATCCTATTAAAACTACTATTTTAATTTTCCTAATTTTCATTTAAATTACAACATTTTCGAAATACAATGTGACATAATATCGGAATTCAGATGCATTATATAAGGTAAAGACTGTAAATTATATATCTGGAAAACAAAACATATTTTTTTATATGTATAAAGCGAGAAAATGAAAAGATGTATGAATTTAGTGGTGGATTCATCGAAACACTTAGATGTTTGACCTGTGTGAGATATTTAAAATAGTGTCAAATTTGTTCTATACAGAAATATATATAATGACACACATCTTATGAATAATAACTCAATTAAACCGATAAAAAAACTATTATTTCAGTGATGTGAATCACATGGGAAATAAGTGAGATTTAACCCTTTCCGTCACACTGTGCCCAGTCCGGGATAGCTAATTTTAATTCTGAACTTGCAAACGGCACCAATAATATTTTAGTAAAATTTTGCTTTTGCAGTGAAAACTTAAATTAAGGAATTCGTAATTTCTCAAAAAAGCTGTTGCTAAATTCCTGTGACAGTCGATAATTTCTCATTTTACCAACAGAATTTGCCCGTGCCGGAAAGGGTTAAGACCAGTTTCCTCAAAAAATACCCGACCACTTCCGTTGAAAAATTGGAATTCATATCCACTATGATCAAAACTTATAAATGATATTTTTTGTAAACTATTAAAACTTTTTATTTTAGAACAATGAAAAATTTTCAGAAATTTTCCAATTTTCAGAAATTTTCTAAATTTCAGAATTTTATTTCTCTGAAACTAACTAAAAGTTTTAAAACTGTCTGCCCCATATGATCTAATATTTATACTTTACCACTAAAAAAGATTTTTATCTAAATTGGTCGAGTACGTTATGGGTTAATGGCATTTTTATCTGAAAATTAAAATTTTTCGGAGTTCTAAACAGCTTAAAGGCCGTGACATTCCACGCAAAATGAGCAAATTAGCTGTGGCTGCCATGTCACAGATTTGAATGAAAATTCGCATATGAGTACAAAATGTTTATTTATGAAGAAATGCAAAATAATAGATTACAGGACAGATTGTTTAAGTATGTAAACTCACTTTAAAAGTTGATACAAAATCGAGTTCTTGTTTACATGCTTTAAATTTCAATCTGTATTATTAGCGTTAAAAATGAAAAAACTATATCATAAATTATTTTCAGATAGGAATTGATACTAAGTAAGAGATTGGCGTAATTTAGGATTTGAATTTTTATTTCTTACTGAGAAAAAATATAGAAAAGGAAAATTTTTAAAAAGAAAATTCAATATTCCTTTTGCGCATAAAAACTTTAGGACAGGTGTTATGACTTCAAAACTATTTGACATTTTAGATAAAAGTATATATTTTGAACACAAGAAGTTTCATATATGCCTTTTTTGTTCTTTAATGTGAAAAAAAAATAAATAAAGGAAAGAAAGGACGGGAAAAGGCAATATTTCTATTGCTCTTTTAGTCATAAAGGAAATCTCTTATATCATTTCAAATTAATTGATATCAAAGATAAAAGTGTCTATTTTAAATATCAAAATGCTACTTCTCGCCTTTTCTTCTTTTCTTTCCTTTTTCTTTTTTTCCTTCAGACTTACATTAAAAGCGATGAGAATTGAAGAATTAATTATCTAGTTTTGTTAAAATCTAATAGATGGCAGCACTATTTTTAAATTGAAATCGTACAATATTTTTTTTTTTTTTAAGCGCGCTAATTCAAAGAAAATTTTGTGTGAAATGTAACAAAAATACCTTTTAGAAATCATTTTTTTTTTCAATGTTAGAAATCAAAAGGCACTATTAAAATTTTTCGATCATATTATGGACTTATTAATCTTTATGTCTGTATAATATTATTCATGAAGGACCTTTTCTTTATTCATTGTTCGAGCATAAATAAGAGGAAAAAATATGATTTTGTAATTTTTTTTAAAGTTTCTAAGTTTTTTTTGAAGATGAAGGAATTAAATGACAATTATCAAATTTGGGGGAATTCAATCATCATATATAATACTGTATCGTGCAACAATTTCACACTTGTTCTATCATTTTTTAAAATTTTTATAATGTTTCGAATTTTCTCAAAATTCACAAATTTTCAATTTTACTAACCCATTTAAAATTAATTACGTTGTTACCAGATTGCTATTGATAAATAAATAAAAAGATAATTATTCAAAACCTGTGAATTACCTGTGAATTATAACTTTGGAGGTGTCTATACAAGTGAAGGTATCGTTACATGATCAAAACTCAAGAAATTAAATAAATAACTTCATTTTAAGTAACCTGTCAGCATATAACCAAAACAAAATTTTAAAATTTTGTCATGAAGACGACATAAGAACTTTTCAAAGTGGCGCATAGTATAAGATGTTGTGAATCTTGCGGGTCAAAATTCAGTTTATGTAAATTACTAATATTAAAGTAATGAAATTCATCTTACTTGATATAAAACGTTTATACATTATGAAAAAAATATCTTTACTTATTTTATTGTGCAATTTACGTCATTGTCATTCCATTATCATAATCATAATAGAAAGATTTTTTGTCCTTTTTATACATTTACGTCGTATTAGCATTCATGCAAATTTCTAAAAATATATATTTATTTTCAATACAAAAAGTTTTCTTGTTTTAAAAATATAATTAATTAACTGCATAGTGATACAGATACCAGTGTTATCATAAAGGGAACCACTGTCATTTATTGTCGTTTGCTATTCCTTTATTATTTCTAAAAAAATATGAATGCTAAATCTACAGGGTGAGTTTCATCCGCTCTGTAGTTTTACTGAGATTTTAATATCATGGTTTATAAGGTTTTGAACCAGATACATTTATCTTTTAGCCACATATAATGTAACATTACATAAAATCCGTATCTGAAAAAAAAACCTTATAATCCAGAGTTGCAAATAGTTGCAGCTGAAATTGATATTTTATATCTATATGCATATATAATAACAAAAAAAAAAAAATACAGTGGCCCGGCGCGGACAAAATTGTCGGCTGATTTTTAAAATGTATCATATGTTATTAAATTTTCTTATAATTTTTATATTGACATAAAAACACGTATTAAAGAACTATTGTAACTATAACAGACAAAGGTCCTACACAGTTGTAAAGATTCAATTGTATCATAAAAATATTTATAAAATAAGTGTGTTTTCAGCCAAAAATATCGATGGCAATTATAACTACACCGATCGCCATTCTAAAAATGTTAAAAGAAAGTTTGGTTTTTGAACCAGTTTTTCATAGTGTTATTGTAGAGTTAATGTAGGGAATTTTTTACATTTAGTTTTTATTTGTTAGATGTTATTTGAAATGTTCAAAAGTTAAATTACTGCAAGTCGATTTTTGGACTTTCTTCATGGTAGATTTGCAAAATCGCTCACTGTGTGGCGGTCAGGCAATTTTCTATGCTTCCCGGCATTCAAACGCTTAAAATTGGTTATTGTCCGGTAGGAAGAGGCTGGTCATCAAGTGGAAAAAATGTCTCTAGATTCAGAAAAAAGTGTCTCAGGACTGGTTTCTCAGGATATTTGGATAATCTTTCATTTCATGCGTGTAAAAAAAAAAAAATACAATTAAAATTTACTGGGGACTCCAGTTATATAACGAGCAGAAAACTTGCACAACAAGTTACACGCAGGATTCCTAAATAAATTTTTCCATCAGAAAGTAAATTTTTGTGCCTATTTATTCTTCAGATTGAATTAATTAACAACATAAATACATTTGTATTTAAAACATTTTTTAATACTAAGTTGTTATATAGCTAATGCAGATTATAGAATTTGTCAACAGTATAATCAACTAAAGATATTTTTTGAACAAATAAAAGAAACTTTTACGCACAGATTATGCAGGCTAAAATGTAACACATGTTTTAAAAATTTAGAGGCAAAATATTTAAACTTTTTTCCGATGAGGACCCATGCCTATAAACGTCATGTGGAGAAAAATGAGTTTAAAGCTTCGGAAAATCCGCTTCATTTATTGGACAGATATGATCTTACACGCGACATCTTCTGTTCTAATGGTGATTTCATAGAAAACAAGTTGGAAATTGCACGTGAACGTAGCAAATGAGGTGCGTTCGTACGATAACGAAGTTTTAAAAATATTCAGATCTTGCCGATATAGTAGAGCGTACATCGGATACAGTATAGTAGCCGAAATCTTTGTGTTTCTGTAAATATGCAGAAAGTAATTTTTATTACACCTCAGCAAAGCATATCTTATTCATAAAATGTGAAATAGTTGAATATAATTAAAACACGCCCCAAACAATGTTTCCTCGTGTAGCATTATGTAGTGGAATACTTTTGTGTGACTTTTGTGTAATTTAATAATAAAAATTCTTTGCATCACAGATTGTACAGAATGTATATTTTAGTATATATTTAATAGATTCATGCCAATTCTATTATGTTCGAATGAGTGTAACATCATAAAAATGCATTTGAAACTTTTTTCCCATTGACCGTAATGGAATGGAATACCTTTCATTGTCCCTGTAAATGATCTATGCATCCGACTTTCATAACATTTGAAATGACTCGATATAATTACGTAATAATTATATGTTTTAAATTTCAAACGATTAAAATGCATTTGAAACTTTTTTCCCCATTGACCGTAATGTAACGGAATCCTTTTGATTGTTCCTGTAATTGATCTATGCATCCGATTTTCATAACATTTGAAATGACTCGACAAAATTACGCAATAATTATATGTTTTAAATTTCAAACGATTAAAATGCATTAGAAACTTTATTCCCCATTGACCGTAATGTAACGGAATCCTTTTGATTGTCCCTGTTATTGATCTATCCATCCAATTTTCATAAAATTTGAAATGAATCTACAAAATTATGGTGTAATTATGTATTTTAAATTTCAAACGATTCGGTTGGGTAGTTTTTGCGTTGTTATATGCGGACGGACAGACAGACAGACGGACAGACAGACGGACAGACGGACGGACTGAGCGACAACAATAGGTGCTACGTATTTACATAATTACGAACGCACCTAAAAAAATATATCAAAATGTTCAGAAAATATAAAAATTTAATATTTAATAAAGTAAAAATTTGGAAAATTTTAAAGCTTTAAGAATTTTGAGACCCCTTTATCTTTTGGGGAAGTTTATTAAAAATAAGAATCCTGAGACCAATTAATCCCTTGGGGAAGTTTATTAAAAATATCCATCGGAAGTAATTCCTTTTTAAAAGGCACAAATGTCCCTTAAAATCTGCCAAACGGTTCATTCCTTTACAGTTATTGATAACTGCGCCATCTTAAATCTACGTATAAAACGAACTCTAGGGCTAGAACAATGAATTATTTTTCTAAGCTATTCTACTTTTCCTTTTTCGTTTTATAGGCTCTATTCCTATTATTCTATAGGCTTCGTTTCCTATTTTATCTTTTTTTCAGATATGGAAGCAAACCTCCCAAAATTAATGAAAGGATTTATCCCCATGGGAGATAATAAGCATTTTAGGATCCTTCATTTTTTTGTTCGTCGCAATCTGTCGTTGCATTGCTACAAACTAATCTCAAATAAAATAAAATATAAATATAAATAGATAAAATTAAATTAATAACTGAGGGAAAAATACATTCTGATGCGTAGATTTGATTTGAAATTCAGTACAGCTAAGCAGTAAGCTCAAGGAAAAGAAGCATTTCGTAGATACTTAAATCTCTCCCGTGGTTAAGATGGAATGCCGCCATACCGTCATTAAATACTTTACTTTTAACTGTTGATGCAAAACTCTAGTATTTAGAATTATTATGATTATGTAAATGTAGTTTATTAAATTTTTAAAATGTGCAAGAAAATTTATAAAAGTGGATTTTATGCTTATCTTTATATTATTATAATTAGTAGTTATATTAGTGATCATAAATTTTTTTCAAGATTTAAGTTTCTCGATTCGAAATAAAATAAGATTGTAATTCCCAAGCTACCATAATAAATTTCTTTCTTGGAGTAAGAATCTCTCTATAATAATATTAAAAAAAATATTCATTATTTCACTGTGCTTTAATCTTTAAAAATAATGAAGCAGAAATAAAGACAACAGAGAATGCAAAATATCCTGAAACTTCTTCAACTCGATAATACAGTTCAATCTGGTTAAAACGCATTTCAAGAGTCTGTAGAAATACCGCGTATTAAAACGGAACCCGTTTTAAGCGTGATTTGCGCAATTTTTACATTTGCATAATGTTGCTATGCGTTTATTTACATATCTTATCATCGAAATGAAATTTGGAAGTAGCACACACTCTTTGTGTGGATGTCCCGGCTATATTTCCTTCGTGCTGTAGAATTTCCTTAATCATTCTTGTTCCTGTGTATTGACGATGACTTATAAACAGGCTTTCATGTTTAGCACACAAGTCAGATGTATGTATTCAATAAATAAATAAATAAATTTTGAAGCCTCGTTTATACGTTTGCTATCTTTTAGAGTAATTTGGATGAAATTAATATTTATTCAAGTTTATTTCATTTCTTACTTTTTTTTTTGCTTATTTTAGAATTCTTTTACCGGACCTTCACGAATAACTTATAATTTGATCCACAGTCGCAGAGTGTTTATGGCATCGCACCACTAATAGCTTGAGAGTACACATTGACTGCGTGTTCGACTCCCTTTGGTGCCATTGCCTTTCATTTTGGAGCTCTCGTTTCCAGTTCTCTGGCATTGTAAATTTTCTTTTTTTTTTCTTTCTAACAGATGACCAAGTCCCTACCTGCCGAGTTATCTCAGCTTAACAGGTTAGATACTTGGTATCGGGGCGGGTGGCCGCCTAATCGCCGCGTAGCTGCAGTAAACTTGAGTTTTTGGCTTCGTATGCCATCATTTCTACAGCACTTACTTCTCGTTTCAGCATACTTTGTTTCGCCTGTTACTCAACGTTACATTCTGTTATTTAAACTGCAAATGTCTTCTCAAGTTGGTCTCGTAAATTAGAACCTTGATCAGATGACGAGGCCTTCACCTGACAAGGCACCTCCACAGGTATAATTCACAGGTGATTTCGAGGACTTTGCTTCCATATTGCTATTAGATCAGAAGGCGAAGAGCACGGATAATCAACTCATCGAGTTCACGGATGAAAATCTAAGATTTGTTAAATCTCGATTCACATATTAAAACGCAATTGTTCTGCCAAGTAATATCTTGATAGCAAACACCTAAATACCCGATTCTAGTCTTATACTCATAGGTTTGCCATACATTTTCCTGATCCCAATCCTCTATGCTGCTTTTATACTTTTGGATGCAGGAAATCACTGTGGAAAATATACGAGTTAAGCGCAAAAATTGGGTTTTTAGGTGTTGTCCACCGATATTTGTCATGGCAAACGGATTGCGTTTTAATTTGTGAATCCAAATTTAAGATTTTTATCCATGAACTCGATGAGATGATCATTTCTCCTCCATGCTTATGTCTCGTCGTTATATATTGACAATGACTTATAAAAGGATACCCGATATCATGCACACAAGAGAAATGTAATGTTTAATAATAACACACACAAAAATAATTCTAATGAAATGCTAATGTAAAATCTACTTGTACATGAAAGAGTATAAAAAAATTAATATACATTTTGTGAAATAATTCATCTTTTAATGTGTAAAACAAACCACATGCATATTTTGTCAGGAAGAAGAAAAAAACCGGGATTTTTACAGAAGGTGCTGCAAAATCTTAATGTAAATATGAAATACATGATATTCTCTCTAAAAGATTAGCAATAATGTATTTTACAATGTAGAGCAATATATTTGTTTTTGAAACACATTTAGTCAAAAATATAATGTGATTCAAAATAGGGAGGAATTTATTCCATGCGTGTAAGTAATGTAATAGAAACGAAAGTGTATGTTAATGAGTTAACTAAATTCGCTCTGTCTGCTATAAGGAACGTAGTTTATAAAATTCTAGATTGAATGTAAATACTTTTAACAGTTTTCAAAAGATTTTAAAGATTGTTTCTTAATAGTTTTGAAATAAAAATACCATAAATTTTTCACTTTTAGTTTTTAATTCTTCACAAGTTGTATTTTCGTTTAAATAAAACAAAGTACCTTAGATGACAAACTGAGCAGCGTCTTAATACATTTCTTCTTTAGAAATAATAATAAGAATATTTAAGACCATAAAAGAAGAAAGCGCGAGGAGGAACGATATTGTTCAGGTTTTATTAGTTTAGAGAGAACACGAGTGAATTAAGTTTTATATTTTGCTTAACTTATTTTCTCTATATTCCTTCCCTTTCTACTTATTTATGAGAATTCCTTACTAAAGCGAAACGTTGTATCTCTAAAGCAATTACGGCGCTAATCCTAGACAAGTTTCGCATTTGGACAAGGGTATTTAGTAGTTCCGCCGAGTATATAGGAGCACTTAGCAGAATTGAACGCACTTTGAAAAGAAGAGACCTCGTTCCGGTACACCCCATCCTCTCTTCGTCTTCTATTCTCTGCTCCCCCACAGGTAAACAAACACACAATAGCTTCCAGAAAACTGTAGGGGGGGGGGGGTTGTATTGAATTATTGATGCACGTTGTCGTGAAGTGAGGCTTATATGCTGCGTTGCTGTAATGCGTTATCTATGCGTTTGTGGTTGAGTATGGCAGAGTCGCACTGGGACGCAAGGCGCAACGGGTGTACATTTTTATCATACAATTTGCGAATGTTTTTGTCATCTGGAGATAAGGATATCGGTTTCGTTGTTACCTTTTTTTTAGCTGGAAATTATCAATATCTTAAAACTGGCAGAATTTCTTATTCAAGCATATGTTTAGAATAGACTAATGGAGGATGTAGATAACGAGTTACTGATTTAAAGTCATGTGAGTAATACAGGTAGTGCACGCTCTTTTACAATAATAATAATATTAAACGCATATTCTCAGTCGTAAAATAGTGAAACTTTGCCATTGATAGCCCATAATTTTAATTAAAAAATAATCGGATGTTAGAATACATATTTTAAGAATATCAAATAATAATTTTAAAAGTATATTTTTCTAAAAGGTAGTTCGTTCAGATTTACACAATATAGTTTAAACAATCAGATTTAAATAATAAATAAAAAATTGCATGTTTCTCATAAAATTGTGAATTTTTAATTGCAGAATTTTAAAATATGCGAAATTATTTTTGAAAAAAAAATGTATTTCCAGACGTCTTTAACACTTTCAAAATGTATTTTTAAAAGTTCCACTTTTAATTTTTAATTTTCACATGTTACTTAATCGTTTAAATAAATCAAAGTCGCTTTCATGACAAACTGTACAGTACCTTAGTAGCATTTCCTCCTTAGAAATAATAAGAAATAAATTTAAGATCATAAGAGAAGTAAGCGCGAGAACATTGCTCAGGTTATATTATTTTAGAGAGAAACTCGAGTGAATTAAGTTTTATATTTTCCATAACTTAGTTTCTCTACACTTCTTCCCTTTCTACTTATTTAAGAAGAATTCCTTACAAAAGCGAAACGTTGTATCTCTAAAGCAATTACGGCGCTAATCCTAGACAAGTTTCGCATTTGGACAAGGGTATTTAGTAGTTCCACCGAGTATATAGGAGCACTTAGCAGAATTGAATGCACTTTGAAAAGAAGAGACCTCGTTCCGGTACACCCCATTCTCCTTTCATGTTCTATTCTCTGCTCCCCCACAGGTAAACAAACACACAATAGCTTCCAGAAAACTGTAGGGGGCAAGTATTGAATTATTGATGCACGTTGCCATGAAGTGAGGCTTATATGCTGCGTTGCTGTAATGCGTTATCTATGTGTTTGTGGTTGAGTAATTCTTGCATAAGATAGAGTCGCACTGGGACCAAGACGCAACGGGTGTATATTTTTATCATAGACTTTCCGAATGTTTTTGTTATGCGGAGAAAAGCCTATCGGTTTCATTGTGACACTTTTTTAAAAAAGCTGGAACTTATCAGTGTCTTCAAATTGGCAGTATTTATAAGTGGTTATTCGAGCATAATTTTAGACTAGAATAATGGAAAGTGCAGATAGCGAGTTACTTATTTTATGTTACGTCAGTAATACAAATAATACTTGCTCTTTTAAATAATAATAAAAATTATAATAATGGCACAATTTTGGTAGCAAAGTAGTGAAACTTTACCCTTTGTGATCCGCAATTCTGATTTTAAAAATAAATACTCGGATGTTAGATTACATCATTTTAAGAATATATATATGTATATATATATATTAGTAAGAGCCTGTTTTGACCAAATACACAATAAAAAAAAAATACATACTTCTCATAAATATTGTGAATTTTTTAATTTAAAATCATAAAGTATTTTTATATATCTTTGTAAAAGGAAAAAAAACTATTTTTTAAATTTTTTAGACATTTCAATTTTTAAAATTTATTTTAAAAATTTAATTATCGCAAAAAACAAAGTGGAACTTGGTCAAATGGCAAATAAAACTTTGGAAGAAAACATTCACTCAGTATTGCCGTTTGTTAAGATTTCTATGGACAATTTATATTAACTTATAGTTATTATAGTTATTTTAATATAGTTAGTAAAGACTATATAATATTTGCAAAACTGACCCGTTTTAATCCATATAGACACTAAAATAGCACTATAACTTAATCGTTTCTTAAATAAAAAGTATTTCTTTTGATGTAATATATAAACATATTAGGTTTTAATTCCTTTATTTTTTTTTTAATTTTATAGCTTAGTAAAATATTTTTAAAATGTATTTATTTGTTTAAAAATATTTTTATTTTTGTTTAAATGGAAAACTGTCCGCTTACATGAAAGAGTTTATGTGTATTTAAGTTTATTAAATTTAATTTATAAAAATGTACAATTAATGGACCAAAATGAACCTTTATTTTATATGAGCCTTGCGGGTCGATAAGGCTTTATTAATGAGTGATGTATTATTTTAGAAAATGTTACCACCTGTGGTTTTTATCCGTCAATTTTTAATTGACGTTTCTGAATATATTTAGTTTTAATACGTGAGAAATTATTGAATCGTGGCTATGTTAATTTAGTTTATATATAATTGAAGGTGTGATTAAAAATCTTCATAAATTTCAAACTTAATTGTAACTGGCCACTTTTTGAAAGACATTTATACAGGGTGTTCACTCTCAACGGTGGCCAATGGCTAATTTCGAAATCGTTAGGTATATACACATAATTTCAGTTGCAAATTTCTTTAAGAAAGGTAAGGAATTGTTTTTCAAGCGATTTAGATAAAAAGAAAATTTTATTAAAAAATTACGAAAATTAACTTTTTATACGGTCCCCCAGTCCTATAAGCGATATTTAGCAAAATTTCCCCACTACTCTAACAAGTAAGAGAAAAAAGATCCCATTCATCTACCATTAAAATTGGCCGAGTTATGAAACTTTAATTTTCATGACTTACACCACTTTTATGTAGCTAAATACGGATGAATTGGGCAGAGCTTTAAGGGAGCGTACACTAAGTGCTTAAAGTATTGTAAAGGGAGTCTATTTCCAATGCTGTCTAAAAGCTAATTCCTAAACCATTTGCCCCAGGCATATAGTTCCAATTACAAAAATGTTTTAAATGAGATAAAGAAATAATTTTAAAGTAATTTAACTCAAGGTACTACCACCGTATAAGTTTTATGGTAGTGTTAATTTTAATTAATTAACTTCTAGATTGGTTAAAATAGTTGAAGACGTGATTTTAAAAATTCCCTTTATCGAGCGCGATTTTATTTTTAAAGCTGTGTTATTTTGATAGGCTTTTATTTTGCTTAAAACGTTCGTACGTATGTTTCCTAGCTGAAAATTTCTATTCAAATGTTAACTCACTTTCAAATATCCGATCGAGGTACACTTTGCACACTTATTGATATCCAAAGACGATAGTAGTATAGTAGTGGGGGTTCCACAACACCCCGGCGTTCGGCGTTGACCTCTAAGAGGGGTTGAAGGTCATCCGGCGTTCGAGCTGTAAGAGGGGGGTGGGGTGAAGGTCATCGGGCGTCACGCAAGGTTAAGATGACGTCATCTGAGAGGATGATTGTGTTTTAGATAAGAATTTTTTTTTTTTAATTTTAAGCGGGAATTTTAGGGAGTTAGAATTTTTTTCGGCGAACTATAGTATGAGGGTGTTATTTTAATTTGAATGCGGGGACTTTAAAATTTTCGGTGCATTTTCGTTTTAGATAAGAATTTTTTTTAATTTTAAGCGGGAATTTTAGGGAGTTAGAATTTTTTTCCGAACTTTAGTACGAAGATTTTTTTTTTTAAATTTTAAGCGGGAATTTTAGGGAGTTAGAATTTTTTTTCGGTATACTATAGTACGATGATTTTTTTTTTTAATTTGAATGCGGGGACTTTAAAATTTTCGGCGTGTTACAGTACGTGGGGTATGTTTTTCGATTAAATTTTACTGTTGTTCATTTAAAAAGGTAATAAAAAAGTAATTAAAAATAAGGAATGAATCGACTTTTTTTTTTTTTTTCACTATGCTCTGATTCGAGGACATTTGATTTTAAGCTGGAGATGATTATTATTTTGTTGTACTCATATACAAGAGATATTTATTTATTTTATTTATTAAAAATTATTTAATTAATTAATTAATTTTTGAGTGAATTTTGTGAAGATAGAAATTTTTAGGGAATCATTTTTGAGATTTAATTTAAGTTTTGAATCGGTAATCATTTTATGTTAGGATATTTTAGAAAGACTCCCATGCAGGGCACTTATTCAAACTTAATTTTTGTAATGAGATGTATTCGCGCGCGTCGACCTAACTGTTCGGAATATGTGTGAATTTCCTTAGAAAGATCTGAATAACCTTAATCCCTGTCTGCCATCATAAATAATATATGCTGGTAATGGGAATTTGGGAATAACAATTTTGAATATTTATTTAATGAAGGAACTTTAAAATTATTTCGAGTGTTTTTTTTAGTCAACTATGTTAAACACTTGATATTTTAAAATAATTAAAAAATAACTTTAAAAATTGACTGAAAAAATATGTTTCAAAATGGGATTTTACGTGTTAGCATTGAATCGCGCTCGTCGACCTAACTGCTCGGAATATGTGGCTTTCTTCGAATCATGTGTGAATAACTGTCAGATTTCCGTAGAAAGGCCTGAATAAGCTTCAACCGTCATTAATAACGCATGTCTGTAACGGGAATTTGAACTTATTTTTTTTTTTTTTTTTTTTAAATATTCATTTTAATGAGGTGACTTCGAAAACAATTTGTAGAACTTTTGAGTGATAATAATTTTTATTGGGAAACTTAAAAGAATCTTGTGATTTTTTGGGAACTAATTTTTAATTGTTGAATCAATCTGTATTCGCATTTCTTTTGTGTGAGATTGTATAAATGTTGATGAAAACTATTTCTATTCCAATTAAAGAAATTTAATAATAAAAATAATAAAGTGTACCTCACCAGACACCCCTTTTTCAAAATTCATGCATATTTTTAAACATAACAATGTGTTTAATATAAGTAATTTTTGTGTGTCCTTTCCTTTCTGAAAGTGTAAGCGATTTTTAACATAAATATCTTTTGACATGTGTAATTTTTCCCTGGCAGAACAATTTTCAAATAAATAAATTTTAATATTAATAGAATTTTTGACTTGCCGAAGGAAAAAAAAAAGGAACTTATTTTTAATGTTTTAATACTTGTCGGTTAAAAAAAAAAAATAAATAAATAAACTATATTTATTATCGAAATGAATTCATCTTCATTATTTTAAAAAACATATAATATTTATAACCAGTAACGCGGAACTTTTTCAAACCCAGTTAATGAGATTTTATTTAACATTGTATTTTATCTTCAGATCAAAATAATTTGTGAAAAATGCTTTTAAATATTTTTAAAACTGTATTGAAAATAATATTTTACATACCTTAACATCAATGAAATCCGAATCGATCAAGAGTTTAATAATTAGTTTCTAAAAAAAGTTCGTTTTAGTATGTGTGTGTGTAAACATAGATGAATCATTCTTATCTGCTTATCTGATAGCGTTTTCCGGAAAGGGTTGAATCTCTGAATCATAGTTAATAGGAACTGGGGTTCATCTGTTATCTTAATTAATCTTAATGAGTACTATGTCTAATTAAAATTATTTGACTTGAAATAAAATAAGGTTTTTTGAGAAATATCTTTTGAAAATTTAAGATATAATTATTTAAATCAAATTAGAGGCTTTTTTTTTCTCATCGATTTATTTTAAATAAAACTAAAATATTTATTTATTACTTTTTTTTTTATACTTTGTTAGCAAAATAAAGAGTGTAATACATTCATTTCGGATTTAACTATTTGAAAATTTAAACTAACCTTTGATTAAAATGATTACATAAGGTTGAGTATATGATCTTTTAAATGAAATCTAGTTAAAAACAGAACACGCATTTATATAAAACTTTAAATAGTCTCCAGTTGCAACCTTCCTCGTTGCATGCTACTTGAAAACTGAGTGATAACACATATGCCTTATCTTTCGTACCGTGATAACCTCGACCATTGATAATTTTGTACTTGCGCGCCCTCTAACTGAATAGACAGCGTGTGAAACGTGATGTAATCGTTATTCTGTATGCTGCTGTCAACGTGTAAGAGATTGGTGTCTTAATCATTTTAGTTAGTATTATTATTTTATAAATAGTTTACAAATGTCATTAACCCATTTTCGGCCAAAGGTTCGTATACGAAACATTTCGATAAATATTTTTTTTTAACACTCTGACACATTTTTTTCAAGAATTTTATTTTTCTTCTATTTTTTAAGGCTTTTGAAGACATCCATAAAATATTAGTAATTCAATTGGAGTAAACACTTTCTCTTAAAAAATTTTCAAAATACGCTAGAGTTTTAATTTGAAACGCCTTTGACAAATTCGACTTTTTAAAAATATATTATTATTCCAATTGAAATGAATTATATGTTTTTAAAATAGATTAAAGTTGCAAATTCTGTAAATGAAATAAGAATAAAACAAAAGTCATAAAAATATTATTCATATTCATATTATTCATTATAAGAAATAATATTTTATATTATTACATAAAATATTATTTCTTATATAAAATATTATTTTTCATGCACGAATCTTTTTTTGTGTCTTAATGTATGTAATTTAAGCATATTTCAATAAAAATAATGCTACATTTTCTAAAATTTCTGTGCTTGGCCTAAAATGGGTTAATGGAAACAGTTCGGTGAGTTGACGAATTCTTCACCCCGATTGAAGGAACAAGACATGGAAGTCTCAACAATGTTCTTATTTCGCATGTCCTCTAATTAATTTTTAGAAATTAGATAATCTTTTAATTTTTAGAATTTAGTTAATGTTTTAATTTTAGAAATTAGTTAATCTTGAATAATTATCTTTACTTTTAACAAAATATAAAATAATTAACATTTTATTAACAAGACAACTCTTTTTAATTTGCGCGAAATAAAACCCAACTTTCTTCTTCACTGATCACGAAGGAAATGGCCGATAACACACATGCTTATCTACTGTTATCTCCACGCATGTGCACTGCTGATAAGTGATGTGCTGATAAGGTGAGTCGAAAAGACTTCATTTCTTCCCAAGCAAGTGTATGAGTCGGTTGTGTCCAGGTAAGTACCCTTCTTTTATTATTATTTTTCAATATGTTTGTGTAATAAAGGCAAAAAATGAAAACACAGTTTATTATAATTTAAATTTCTTTTTATTAAAATAAACTCGCCCATTGGGGATTAAGTAATACATTGTTAGAAGGTTTTTTCTTTGGTTTCACAAAGTTTCTTCTTGGTGATACATTTTTCATTACTTTCTTCAAAGTTCCAGATGATAAATATTTGTTTTTGATTATAGTTGAAGGTACTCCAATTTCACGAAGCGCTTGAAGAAATTCTGTCGGTACTTTCTCAGGTCTCTTATTCACATTAAAAATGAGATGAAAGAGTTCTGCTAAATTCGTATCTTGCAAGGTGTTTCCATTATAAGTCACTTTTCCAGTTCGATCCCAGCTCATCTTACTTGAATTCGATTTCAGTAACTTCAGCAAAGATTTAGCTTGTTTCATCATATGACTTGGTGCTGAGCTTATCACAAACGAGTCGTAATCCTCTTCTCCCAACTCAGAAGGTTTTTCGGACTGTACAGGTTTCGTTTCAGAAGATTCCATTTCAGTAGATTCTGCTGTCACAGATTCCGTTTTAACAGGTTCCGACTCCAGAGGTTCAGATTTCCTTTTCTCTTCTTCATCTTGAAAAGGTTTCGATCTCCAAGGGACATTAAATTCTTGTAAATTCATTTTCCTTTTTAGAAGTTCATAGTACTGTTGAACTTTCTCATGATCGGGAAGTGAACTATTGAGTATTTTTGACATTGCCACATCAAAGTCAGTCATTTGCTTTTTCGTGGGGACATGTTTAGTCAACTCTTCTTCCGGTATGAGAGCGTATTTAGCTGCGTGCTCCATTGATAAGACCCGTTAATACACTCAAAGCTGCAGGAATTAAAATGTTTAAAAATCCACCGTGTTGCACAATCAGTTGCTTTTTTGAAAAAAGAGTTCCTTTTTTCGTACCGATTTTTCGAAGAGGGTTTTTATACTTTTTCAAAGTCTTCTTTTGATAAGATGAGAGAGGTATATTTCCTTTCAATACATTGTGAGTACACTCACAAATAGCTTTGACGGATCTTGAAGGTAGTTTTTTCAAAAGATGCTTGCGTAAGGTTTTGGGGCAAGTCTTAATTAGCTCCAAATCACGCAGTTGTTTCTTCGTCAAGGTCATGATCCCAACTAAATTAAAATGCATATGTCTTTCTTTTTAAACCTTTTTTCATCATATATATGTATTGTCTTTGACCTGGCAGCACGAGTGTTCTCAGCCGCATTTCCTCAGGGGTTTCATTCCGTAAATCGACTAATAAATAAGAAAATGGTTTTTTAGTAGCATCTGTAAACACTTCTTGGAAAAATTTACTATTTGTTGGGTATAATTGTCGACCTAAATGAATGATTTGACTCATGTCCCGGCGATTTTTAAACAAGATCAAATATTGACTGTTGAGGGAAACACCTCTCATTTCTCTGCCTTTATGAAACAGATTTTGTGTAATAAATATCACACTGATGTTTAAATGGTGACTTCCCTTTGTAAAGAGATAAGTCAGGCGATCATCTGATCCACATTCAACCATGAGATCGTCTAAGATAATTAAAGAATTTGTCCCTAAGTACTCAGTATAATTCGAAGGAAAACCTTCCACAAAGGTAACATCGGGTATTTCATCATACAGTTTTTGGTAAATACCGTAAAACCAAATCACTTTATCGGGAGGAGGATCAAACATTAGGTTTCTTTCTTTTAATAAATCACGTAGAAACCAACTTTTACCCACACCCGTGAGACCTGCAAGAAGCATAGTACAAGGGTGTTGAAAGCGTGGAAACTCCATTGAAAATAAACACAGACAAGTAAAACACACACTTTAAATAATCACAGACACATGAGTTCTTGGTTTAAATTAAGATTTATTGATAAAAATGAGCACGAATGCCAAATCGTTTGGCTACAAAATTATAAACTCGTCGGTCGTTTGACACATCTTCAGTAACAAAATGTGACAGAAATTGTCTCAGAGTTTTACCTCGACATCGAGAATACAGATAAAATATAAAATATTGGCCACAGACGGCAGTTATATGGGTTTGTAAAACAAGTGGATTAAACAAAACTCGTGAAAAACGCGATGCATAGTTCGATATAGGTCCTTGAAAAAAGGTAGGCTTATTTCCATAAGAATCGAAGAATTCCACTTCATCAGGTGAAGACAGGTAAAAAGCCACCCAGTGACTTCCGGCTTCTGTAGACTTGTCCACGTTGCAGATAAAACAGACAGGATAACACTTGATTCTTCTTGGTAGTTGATCACTTGGAAAAACACCCAAAAAGTAATTTCGGGTCACTGCTTCATGTGATAAAATGTTCTCGATTTGTAATGAATCCATTCAGTTGGGAAAGTCACAAATCACGTGACGCGATTTGTTGATTTCAATAATATTTTCAAATTCCGCATAAATCAATACAGTGGTCGTTTTTTCTAATGCTTCAGCGAATTTGATTTCAATTCGTAAATTTCCTTGATGTTGTAAATTCAAATGAGGTCCGTCGCAAAGGTCAGGGCTTAAGTCGAAATTACATAAAGTGTGACCATCAGCAAATTCTTCACGTGTTAAATAAATGCCAGTGTCGTGATTAAAACCAGAGAACAGTCGATGATAGGCTCTTATATAGTTGTTTCCATCGAAGTCCAATTCTAGGGGTTTACTGGGTACCGGTTGACCGTCCACATAGACGCTTAGAAAGTTGACTTTGTGATGATAAAAATAAAAGGGGTTCAAATTGTATTGCCCTGTATAAGCACTATTGTCTAAAAGTCCAATAATAATACGTTTCGGCATGGCCCCTAAAAACACATTATCTTGCATGAATGATTTACTTCCAGTGGAGATTGAATAAGTTTTACATAGGACTCGATCAATGGGATATTTCGCAGAATTTTTTTCCAGGGCTTTTGCATGACCCAGTAAAACACCAGGACTCACTTTCACTTTACGAACAAACACTGAAGCATGTTCTAAAATCACTTTATAAACTTCAAAGGGTTTGACCTTATCCTTCTTAGTCATCAAACAAAAGTCTGATTTGCTGCGAGTCATTTTAATTTTCAGATCAACCATATTCAAGAGCAGTCGATTTTGTTGGAAAATATCACAATGAATGGGTCCAATCATATCCAATGTTTTGCTGTTTTTAGTCAGTTCATAACGTTTCTTCAATCCTGAGTTTCCATTGGTGGTGGGATCCGACACAGTCAAATTTGTATCTTTATAAAAACATTCACATCCCAGTAAACTTTTCTTTGTGTCTTCTCCGTAGTTCAGCAGGGTTTCAATATAGGCACGATAAGGATAAGTGTTACTCGAAGAAGAGATGGCTCTTTCGTTTAAACTGATGTCCACTTGTGAAAACAAAGCTTGTAAAAATAAATTGACAGGGGCGACAGGTTCATCTACAGGTAAGACCGTTCCATCTGACTTGGTGATTTTCACTTTTACGTAGAGGTAAGAAGACGACAAATCGATATAATCTTCGCCGTTCCCAGAAATGTTAAACTCCACAGGTCCTCCATCTCGAATATTAGCAAGGGGATGATATTCAACGAAATACCCTTTTTCAATAGCTGTTTGAGTAGGTGGAATTAAAAACAAATCCAATTCCGATTTGGCACAAGCAGCAGAATCTTTATGAATGAGTCCAGACATCTTTAAGAGAAAATATCGTGTACTTTCACTCTCTTGACTTTGCGAGGAATGGTGATATTGTTAGAATGTTTCCTCTTTTTATACTGGTGACCTGAACCAATCATTGTCTTCACTTTGGTTGCAGCTTTATCCGTCAAGTTTTGACCAGCTTCTTTTAACCGTCGCTTGGCAGCTATTTTAATATCTTCTCCTCGTGAGAGATCACTGAGGACGTTCACCCCAGAATGAAACAATTGTTTTCCGACAGCTTTTGCTCCTGATTTGAAAAGGGGCACTGCTGCACGAAACAGCGACCGAAACAACCCACCGAATCCATAACCTCTTTGTAAAGTAGTACCTTGATAATAGTTTAAGCCACTACCCGACTGATGGGTATAATAATCTTCAAAAGATTTCGCACAACACTGGTAGGGAACAAACATCACGAGAGATATTTTTGACGAAAATGAAGTTTCACGTACGAGCGTCCACGTTCAAATGGCGTTAATTCACCCAGGTGGTTCCTTATAACGATTTCTAATGAGTCGAATGATATTCGACTGATGGGTAAGTAATGCGGTAGATCAAATTTCACACAGATCACTTCTCCGTCTTTTCCGGTGACATTTACAATTCGTAACAGGGGTGCCAACACATCTCCAATAACTTGTGGTTCGACAATATCCGAATAAATCATCAACGCTCTGTAATGAGCACACGGATCTGCCACGTATGAACTATCGACTGTTTGTTCAATATTACTCTCTAAAGAAGCGATTTCACACGGCTCGAACCCCAACATTTCAGATAATCCAGTTTCTAAAATCACTTTAGCTTTATCTCGCACGTTGATAGTCACTCTTTTCGTGATGGGACTGTAGGAAAACACAATTTTTTGTTCGATGTCTTTGATAGAAATGGCTTTTAAAATATCAGGCACCGTCTCATAAAATCCTGGTGGGATCCGTCTTCCAATTATTCTCCCATCATTCAAGTCGAATCCAATTAAGTTCGTATGTTGATTCACGTTAAACCAAGTATGAGGGTAAATAAACTCTACGAGTCCTACTTCCCATTCTCCTTGCAGTTCGAAAGGGGTGGGCAATCGTGTTATAAAATGTGAAATTTTATTCCCAGGAAAATAATTTCTGGAACTGTCGGAAGGTAACGTCAGGTAGAAGGACATGATGACAAATGATCTATCATGCTTTTTGCACTCACTTATAAAGAAGACAAATCTGAGGAGGGAATCCATTGATTAAATTTATTCGGATAACCCTTAAATTTGACAAAATATTCCATTCGTCTTTTTCGCATGCGCTTCTTGAAAAGTTTTTCAATAGTATAAGTATCTTTCATTTTCACTTTTTGAAGTTCTTGTGGATAGAAGGTTCCTTGAATGGGTTCGTCTAACAAGTCTTTTATTCGGTACACGGGAGGGTCTCTCGCCACACATTCCGTCACCACAAACAACTCTTCGGTCCAATTAGTTTCATACCCTTTTTCGAAGGTTAATTTTTGTTTCGACACACGCACCACATCGCCTGCTTGAAACACACAGGGTTTTCTTTTCACATCTTCCATATCCCCATAAAGAGTAAACCACACATCACTTTCATTTTCTCTTGTCACTTCCACTGGGGCTCTTTTAATGCTTGAATGATAGGTGTGATTATAACTGTACACCTTCTTGCTTTAAAAACCTTTGGAAGAGTCTGTTCTTAAATTCTTTTCCGGCGTCTGATTGAAGAAATTTGGGTTTTCGTGTTGAAAAAATAGAACGAAAGGCTTTCACAATTTCTTCTCCTCGTTTCGTTTTTAAGGGAATCGCCCAAGCATATTTAGACAGAATGTCTATACAGGTCAGTAGGTATCGAAATCCTTGATTGTGTTTTTGTAAACTGATGAGATCCACCAGATCGGTCTGCCATTGCTGATCTATTGAATATACGATGACTCGGTTTGTCGGAAAATTTCTCCGAACCGGTTTGTGAAGCGTATAAGAATCGACTCCGCTCAACCATTTCTGAATCTTCTTCTTCGATATTTTGCTTTGGCAACACGATATAAAGCACTTACACCACCAAAACTTGCTGCGTGACTTGGAACCGGATAAATCGCCTTCATTGCAACAAAAAATCTGATTATTTGTTACATTAAACCGAAAACGCATCATCTTCATTCGGGTCTTTCTCGCATGATGTCATCAAATAGAATGAACCCTTGCCTAATCGAGCTCTTATTTAAGTACTTTTTTTTTGTTTCGAACCTTACCGAAAACATTTTTTTTTTAAAAAGCCGATTATTTTTTTTTTGTTCCACTATTGTTAGTAAGCTTTAAGGGTGTGCAAGTACAAAACTTATAACTCGAATAGAGAAGAGTAAACTTGTTAACAAAATGTTAATAATTTTATATTTTGTTAAAAGTAAAGATAAAAGATCTTCTAACAATGTATTACTTAATCCCCAATGGGCGAGTTTATTTTAATAAAAAGAAATTTAAATTATAATAAACTGTGTTTTCATTTTTTGCCTTTATTACACAAACATATTGAAAAATAATAATAAAAGAAGGGTACTTACCTGGACACAACCGACTCATACACTTGCTTGGGAAGAAATGAAGTCTTTTCGACTCATCTTATCAGCACATCACTTATCAGCAGTGCGCATGCGTGGAGATAACAGTAGATAAGCATGTGTGTTATCGGTCATTTCATTCGTGATCAGTGAAGAAGAAAGTTGGGTTTTATTTCGCGCAAATTAAGAAGAGTTGTCTTGTTAATAAAATGTTAATTATTTTATATTTTGTTAAAAGTAAAGATAATTATTCAAGATTAATTAATTTCTAAAATTAAAACATTAACTAAATTCTAAAAATTAAAAGATTATCTAATTTCTAAAAATTAATTAGAGGTCATGCGAAATAAGAACATTGTTGAGACTTCCATGTCTTGTTCCTTCAATCGGGGTGAAGAATTCGTCAACTCACCGAACTGTTTCCATTAATGACATTTGTAAACTAATTATAAAATAATAATACTAACTAAAATGATTAAGACACCAATCTCGTACACGTTGACAGCAGCATACAGAATAACGATTACGTCACGTTTCACACGCTGTCTATTCAGTTAGAGGGCGCGCAAGTACAAAATTATCAATGGTCGAGGTTATCACGGTACGAAAGATAAGGCATATGTGTTATCACTCAGTTTTCAAGTAGCATGCAACGAGGAAGGTTGCAACTGGAGACCTGATGGGAGAAATTTTTAGGTGAGAATATTTGATTTTTATCTATTTTTTTTTTCAATGCATAATTTTCATTCAATTTTTAATTAATATTTTATTCATTGTTATTTTCTTATTTCATTACAATTTAGTATTTCTCAAGTTGTTTCGAATGAACATTTTTCATTTATTAATAATTCATTAATTTATAAAGTGTTATTTTAATTACATGAGAAATTAATATTTATCATTAAGTTTTTAATCTATATTTAAATCAACACAATGTTTAATTAATGTTAATTAATAACTTTAATTTATTGTTAATTCATATTTTTCATTTAATATTTAATACATAAATTATATTATACACCAAAGCATAAATGTTTAAAGTTTTATACGAATGCGTATTCCCATATTAATATTAAGTTTTTAATCCATGCAATGTTTAATTAATATTTTATTAATGTTAATTGATATTTTTCATTAATTGTTAATTGATATTTTTCATTAGGTTTTTAATCAATGCAATGTTTAATTAATATTTTATTAATGTTAATTGATATTTTTAATTTATTGTTAATTCATATTTTTCATTTAATATTTAATGCATACATTATATTATACACCAAAGCATAAGTATTTAAAGTTTTATACGGATGCGTATTCCCATATTAATATTTTTCATTTAATATTTAATACATACATTATTTTATACACATAAGCATAAGTATTTAAAGTTTTATATAAATGCGTGTTCTGTTTTTAACTAGATTTCATTTAAAAGATCATATACTCAACCTTATGTAATCATTTTAATCAAAGGTTAGTTTAAATTTTCAAATAGTTAAATCCGAAATGAATGTATTACACTCTTTATTTTGCTAACAAAGTATAAAAAAAAAAGTAATAAATAAATATTTTAGTTTTATTTAAAATAAATCGATGAGAAAAAAAAAAGCCTCTAATTTGATTTAAATAATTATATCTTAAATTTTCAAAAGATATTACTCAAAAAACCTTATTTTATTTCAAGTCAAATAATTTTAATTAGACATAGTACTCATTAAGATTAATTAAGATAACACATGAACCCCACTTCCTATCAGTTATGATTCAGAGATTCAACCCTTTCCGGAAAACGCTATCAGATAAGCAGATAAGAATGATTCATCAAGCTAGGTTTACACACAAACTAGAATGAACTTTTTGAGAAAATAATTATTAAACTCTTGATCGATTCGGATTTCATTGATGTTAAGGTATGTAAAATATTATTTTCAATACAGTTTTAAAAATATTTAAAAGCATTTTTCACAAATTATTTTGATCTGAAGATAAAATACAATGTTAAATAAAATCTCATTAACAGGGTTTGAAAAAGTTCCGCGTTACTGGTTATAAATATTATATGTTTTTTAAAATAATGAAGATGAATTCATTTCGATAATAAATATAGTTTAATTTTTTTTTAAACCGACAAGTATTAAAACATTAAAAATGAGTTCCTTTTTTTTTTTTTTTTCTTCGGAAAGTCAAAAATTCTATTAATATTAAAATTTATTTATTTGAAAATTATTCTGCCAGGGAAAATGTCAAAAGATATTTGTATTAAAAATCGCTTACTCTTTCAGAAAGGAAAGGACACACAAAAATTACTTATATTAATCACATTGTTATGTTTAAAAATATACCAGAATTTTGAAAAAGGGGTGTCTGGTGAGGTACACTTTATTCTTTTTATTATTAAATTTCATTAATTGGAATAGAAATAGTTTTCATCAACACTTATACAATCACACAAAAGAAATGCGAATACAGATTGCAATTCAGCAATTAAAAATTAGACCCCAAAAGATCACAAGATTATTTTAAGTTTCCCAATAAAAATTATTACCGCTCAAAAGTTCTACAAATTGTTTTCGAAGTCACCTCATTAAAATGAATATTTAAAATAATTAAGTTCAAATTCCCGTTACAGACATGCGTTGTTTATGACGGTTGAAGCTTATTCAGGTCTTTCTAAAGAAATCTAACAGTTATTCACACATGATTCGAGGAAAATCACAGATTCCGAACGGTTAGGTCAACGAGCGCAAATAAATGTTATTACGTAAAATCCCATTTTGAAACTTATTTTCTCATTCAAATTTTAAAGTTATTTTTTAACTAATCTAAAATAACAAGTGTATAACATAGTTAACTAAAAATAGTACTCGAAATAATTTTAAAGTTCCTTCATTAAATTAATATTTAAAGTTATTATTCTCAAATTCCCATTACCAGCATGTATTATTTATGATGGCAGACAGGGATTAAGGTTATTCAGATCTTTCTAAGGAAATCTAACAGTTATTCCGAACAGTTAGGTCGACGCGCGCGAATACATCTCATTACAAAAATTACGTTTGAATAAGTGCCCTGCATGGGAGTCTTTCTAAAATATCCTAACATAAAAATGATTACCGATTCAAAACTTAAATTAAATCTCAAAAAATGATTCCCTAAAAATTTCTATCTTCACAAAATTCAATCAAAAAATTAATTAAATAAATAAATAATTTTAATAAATAAAATAAATAAATACCTCTTGTACATGAGTACAACAAAATAATTTTCATCTCCCGCTTAAAATCCAAAATTAGCTCTCGAATCAGGACAGAGTGAAAAAAAAAAAAATTCTAACTCCCTGAAATTCCCGCTTAAAATTTAAAAAAATTCTTATCTAAAACTAAAGTGCACCGAAAATTTTAAAGTCCCCGCATTCAAATTAAAATAACACCCTCGTACTATAACACAACAAAAAAATTCTAACTCCCTAAAATTCCCGCTTAAAATTAAAAAAAAAAAATTCTTATCTAAAACACACTCATCCTCTAAGATGACGTCATCTTAACCTTGCACTATGACCTTCACCCCACCCCCCTCTTACAGCTCGAACGCCGGATGACCTTCAACCCCTCTTAGAGGTCACCACCGTCCACCGGGTGAGGTGAAACTCTCATTACTATACTACTGACGATGTAAAATTAATACAATTTTAGGTGCGTTCCATTTATTTATATTACAGGAAGACACAAAATTCTGTAGTGTTTAGTAATCTAATAGAATTTTAAATCTGTGTCATTTTGTTACATTTGTGACTGTTGCTTTTCATAATTTAAATTAACAAACTTTCTGGGATTTTTTTACTTATATTTTTAGTAGAAACTTTGCTTTAATATGCTATTATCAACATAAATTTAAAAATAATATTGTAAAAATCCTTTTACTCTCAATGTTTAATGTAAAATTTTATATCTTGCGTTTATTTTTATTTCCAGTAAATTTGTTATAGACCCCTAATTTGCAGCAAAAAAGTTGCTTCAACTTTAAACAGCTATTACTCGGTCAGTTTTAATCGCAGAGGAATGGGACTTTTTTTGTATTACCTGTTAGAGTAGTGGTAAAAAATTAGTAAATATCACTTATAAGACCGGGGGACGGTATAAAAATTTAAATTTTGTAATTTGTTAATAATTTTTTTTTTGACCTAAATTGCTTGCCAAACAATTCTTTACCTTTTTAAAAGCATTTTTGCAATTGGAACTATATGTCTATGACTAACGATTTAGAAATTAGCCATTGGCCACCGTTGAGAGTGGACACCCTGTATAGGAAAACAACGTATCACAAAAGAGTTAGTTTTAGATAACAGCATTAAAAGAGCTGTGATATAATTTTTTTTTAGATAACATCATACATGTAAAAAAAAACGACTAATGTATAATTGATTCCTTGAATCCTATGTTTTTGGTTGCTTCTTGAATAATCATTATTTCTCTAACATTTTGAAATCGCCTTTTTAATTTTTTTACCGAATAATTTTCCAAATGATACATTTTTTGGAAATGTTGTAGAATTTTTAATTTAATTTTTTTTACTAATAAGAAAATAAAATAAAGATAATTATTTCAGTGTTATTAATTTCAACCTTAGAAAGCGATAATCAAAATTATCATGTTAGGAATAAGCAATAAAAATTTAAAATAGAATAGAAACAGTGAAATCACTAAAGACTTTTATAAAATTACCGCCTTTGAGACATTGAGATTCTACTTAAAGTATACAGAAGGAAAAAAAGCAACTCTGGTAACCAATAAACGGGAATGCACAAGGTAATAGAATTCTACCTTCAAAAAATACGTGCATTGGAGAAGTCTCATTTGGAAGGGAAATAATTTGAGACACAATAAGAAAATAGTTCAATTTATAGAAAATTCTGTTAAAAAAAGAATCTGGAAAGAAAAGTGTGAGAAAGAGAAGCGACATCCAATTACTTTTGTTATACATGTCTTGTAAAATATTTTATAAAATTACTGCCTTTGCGCAATCATGATTGTACATAAAAATGCAGAAGAAAAAAAAGCGACTATGGTAAATAACAAACGTAAATGCACAAGGAATGGAATTCTACCGTAAAAAATATACGTGCATTTTAGAAGTCTCATTTGGTAGAGAGAGGGAAAAAAATCTTGAAACAGTAAACTAATGCAAAAACGTAAGTCAGATTTTGTCAAATCTTTTCTCTTAAATTATTTTCTTTTCCTTCATCTTTCAATTCAAAAGTTCTCGCCTTTCACTGTGCTAAGTTGAGAAAAAACTGATTTTGAAAAAAGTTAAAGTAAGTCTTAAAATAGAAGTGATTTATTTCGATATTGGATTATTTCCATGGATATCTTTTCCGCTATTGTCTTATGCTACTGGAAATTTTGTAAATTTATTTACAAAAGATTGAAATGGTGCCTGTCTTATTTGTCGAATTTCAGACTCTGGTGCACACTTCAGTATATACCGAAATTTAGTTTTTTTCCATTCTGATATACTTTGAAAAGGGCCTAACTGAGTTATAGAACTGTGTGGATTTTCAAATGAATTCCTACAATATGTACGACTTATATATAAAAAAAAAATCATGTTGGAAAATTTAAAACAAAGAACAAAAACATACAAAAATGAATTGATACACTTAAAAGAAGACAAGACTTGGTGCAATCCTATGGAAAATATGCGGGCTTTAAGATCTATTTCCCCGGAAACTATTCCACCGATTTTTATAAAATTTTCAAATCATATTCATTGGATTATACTCAAAAAGTATGGAGAATATAGGACATTTTCTTCACCTATTAATTTTTTAATTTATATTTATACTGCCGTGGCATTTTTTTTCGGTAATTAGTCATTTTTTTAATTTGTTTACTACATACAATCTTGTACTTTTATTCTACCAGCAACAATTTTTTTATCACCTTCACTGTTCTGTGTCCCACATGTGGCACATGCGTAAATACGCTATAAATTTCATAATGTGCCAAGAATTTGGCCAATAGGAACAATGTAACTGATCAAGATCAGTCCAAAGAAAGTAATAACACTCATTTTATTCATCTTAAGTCGCTGCATTTAAAAAATGTCCAATGTAAAAAAAAAAAAAAAAAAAAAAAAAAAAAAAAGAGAGAGAGAGAGAGAGAGAACCTATTAATGCATAGAATACTTTCATGGTTTTTACTAAATACTTAAAAATATCAATATAAAGAAAGAATCAGGTAAAATTAATTATTTTAATCCCATTTAATTGCAAAATATAACAATACCATACTTAAAAACACTAATTATATATAGAGAGAACACGCCATAAAATATTAAATTTTAACTGCAAAATTGAAATTTATTTATTTGTTTATTTTTGTACTGTGTTTCCCATCATAAAATAAATATATAAATTTAAAAAAAAATCCATAAAAATAGAAAAAATGTATAGTGAAGGTTTATCTATACTTTGATCTCTAGTATGTTTTTATAACTTCTGTTAAGAAATATAGAGTATAACGTATTTCAACACAAGAAAAAGTCATTTATTAGTGTGCCAGTCACAAAACAATTCAGCCATATTTAATCATTAAACAATTGTTTTAAGCTTGGTAATTCCAATAATTGATGCAAAAATTGTGAAGGATGAATTTATTCAACGATTCAGTCCGCTAAAATCTAAATTAAAGTTTATACTCACTGCTTAGAAACCCATGTTATTAATTTCTTAACTTTAGTCTAAGAACTCGAAATCATATTAAAGATTTGTCGAGATCATTCCACTAAACCACTTTAATTACATGCCACACGCAGTTTAGACAATATGATATGTCAAAATATTGAAAATTTAATCTTTAATATAAGCAAAATGTTGTTATACATTAAAAGCTAACATAGTTTTGAAGTAATGTATCAAATAATTGTGCATACAGATTTAAATACAAATCGTGATATGTTTTATACGTTCGTAATATATTTCATATTCGGGCAAGTTTATACAAACTAATTTTAAATTACAATTCAAATGTATTCTAATTCTCCTCAACGAATATCTACACAAAAATTACCAAATAAAAATAAATTAAAATTTTTATTTGTTACAAAAATAATTAAAAGATATATGAGATGTTACATTTTATAAAAGAAAAATACACGCTTTTTATAAATATGCTACAGGAAAATAAATAAAGAGTAACTAATTAATATTTTTTTTATATAAATTTATATAAATGTCCATAATATAACGATTTAAGACTCATTAAAATATATTTTATAACGATTGTACTTCAATAGTTATTTAATAGTTATAATTGAAATTATTTTTTTTTTTCTCAAAATGAGCGATAAATGTTTACTGACAAAATATTTCGCATTCAAAGTAAATGAAGCATTTCATATTTCTAAGATAAGAAATAAATTTCATTTTAAGGAATTACATATTATATGATTACTTATGATGTTTAAACAATAGTGGATTAAACATACTTAAATTAAGTGAGATATATTACAGAAATTTGACCAAAAATATTAGATTAAATCTACTACGACAGATTAAGCACGGCTTTTTAAATTTGGAAAATAATGTTAATTGAGACTGTGAGCTTTATTTAAGTCAGAGAATCATAGACAAGTATTGCATTTGGACAAGGATTTTCAGCAGTTCCACAAATATTCGATAATTAAACGTTATAATTGAAATTAATTTGTTCTGAAAATGAGCAGATAAATGTTCATTGATTAAATATTTTGCTTTTGAAGGAAATGAAACTTTTCATACATTCTGCGAAAATGAATTGAACTAATTTTAAGAAATTTTGTAGTATATAATTACTAATGATTTTTAAATATAGTGGATAATGAAAATTATTGAATTAAATGAGATATATTATAAAAAATTGTTCCAAAACATGACATTAAATATACTATGATAGATTAAGCACGATTATTTTTATTCAGAAAATAATATAAGCAGAGACTGTGAACTTAAAAAATGTCCCAGAATCATAGACAAATATTGCATTTGGATTTTCAGCAGTTCAAACAAATATTACTACGTAAGCCCTTCTGAGAAGAAAGCACCCTTCTGTTTTCTTTTCTCTGAACTCCCCTCCCTGGAATACAAACATACAATAGCCTCTAGAGTGTGATATAGAGCCTTTATGGGGGGGAGGGAGGGAGCTGAAAGCAGAGCTTGAACCAATTGCTATTAAATGAGTCTTATGTTCAGTGTTGTGGTAATGCATTATCTATGAGTTTCTGGTTCAGTAGATCCAAGCATGTACCAGGGGTTCACTGTAGTGCTAGAACTTAACAGGTAGTGTACATTTTGTTCTAAAATTTTGCAAGTGTTTTTATTATGTGCGCTGAATAACATATTGATTTTTACGTGACATTCTTTGAACTGAAACTAATGTATATCTTAAAATGTTTTGAATATATTCTTATTTATTTAAGCATGCGTATAAAATAAAATAAGGGAAATTTGGAGAGTCAGTTGCTTGTTATGTACTAAGTTAAAAAGAAATATAATTCTTGTTTTTTGGGGGAAAACAAAAATCAACGAAGATGAGATTAATATCCAAGCAAGTAAATAAATATTGGTAGTAAAAACAAAAAGGAAATGCAAGGAATGGTAAGTATTTAAAGGCACTGTATATCTATTTTGTTAGGATAATTTCCAGCGTTTATGTTAATTTATATTCTACAAAAAACACAATTTATTCACCAATTATATTAATTATGATGAAATTAATCAAATATAATTGCATCTGCAGCATTTACTTGCTGTTCTATAACTTTTAATTAATTCTATTGAATTGGACAACAATAGGTATAAATCGGCACATGAAGCCAATGACCACTCCACTAGTTCAAATGCTATCGTAAGATATTTTTATGTATTTGGAAAATCATAGTTCACATTGCTTGAACCAATCAAAGTAATTATGTATGAATTACAATCCTTAAATTTATTTACGAAACGTATGCAAATTCATATAGTTAATAGCTTACATTATTATCAAGAAATAATTATACATAATTTATTCAAAAAACTTTCATGTGATAACTAGAAGCATTTTATCATCTACAAGAATTAAAGTGGTATCCTAAATTATTTCGCAAAGCATTTTTCTACCTCAGTTCTGCATTTCTTACAATTTATAGGAAAAATCTTAAAAAAAAAAAAAAAAAAAAAAAAGTAAAAGAAATGGATAGAAAGGGGCCATTTTTTGTGTCCATTAGCGTGTTGGTGTGACATACATTTTTTTCATTAGTATACTTCATAAAATACAAGAAAAAATAGTATATTGAATGACGGTTCAAACCAGAAATCATAACTTTACAGCAACATGTATACAATACCCTTAGAAATTTGCATCTACTCTATAAGAGAGTAATATTGTTAGATGTTATTTTGCAGTATTTTAATTCAAATATTATAGTTTGTAGCACTTGGATTTCGAACAATCGAACTTTAGTCATGCGACGTATCCCCACAGCATCCTCTGTTGGAAACTTGTTGCTTATTTAGGTATCTAGGCATTTCATGGTCGAGATTCATTTCTTGCAGAAGTTCTAAACAATCCCGGAAGAACTAATCAAGAATCCTAAATTCATTTGGCTTCAGCCACACTCTGATTAAATATATGTGTAAGTATGTTAGCGTCATTGTTCTTGTACCTTGTAAATAGGATGAAAATCAACAAAAACACCTAAAGTTCGATTCTGTGTATCTTTAAAACTTTTATACATATTAACACGAAAATTTCACCGTTCAATAGAAAAGATTATGCTTTTCAATAAACTGCCATTAAACATTTAATAGTCTTTCATATAATATATGCATTACTGAAATTTAAAAACCTCTATTTTTTACTCCGTCGTGCCTTGCGCGCATCCTAACGAACCTATAAATCAATATTTTTCCATATATATTTTTTTTTCTGTAAAAAAGAATAATGTATTTTTAAAATGAACTACTCTTAAATAAAAATTATTTCATTAACATTGTAAAAAATTTCTAAATAAAAAAAATCAAAATTTTACATTTTTTAATAAATAAAATTATTCATAACTAAAAATTTTATCGCTATAAATGCATAAAAGTAGTTCATTTTAAGCATACGTATGTGCTTATTAACTAAAAAAAATTCATAACAATTCATACATATGTTCTCAAGATATCATGTGCGCAATGTCTAAAAATGCAGTTTTTCAAAAACCCGTTTCAAACCTTTTAATTTTTGTAGTTCCTTTTGATGGGGATGCATCTTATTTTTGCTATAACTTCAGTTCTAATGGGATTTTTTGTACGCGGTTTGTTTTAAAATATTTATAATTAATTATTTTATAATAATTAATGAAAACTGAAAAATCGAATTTTTGAAGCCTTAAAAGGTACTAGACCCCTTAATCCGTGATATAAGATCCGAAGACTACCAGAATGTAATTTGAAGTAATTACAAACATCAAAAGTTTAACCAAAGATCTTCTTTTGTGTAACGACAAAGATTTTCTCAGAAAAAGACAGTTCGCACTCTTCTGGATATGAATGTGCGTGCCGTCAAAAACAAGTAACAAATTATGATTATCACCATCCAACAAAAATAATCTTCTTGCTAAAGACCTTTTCTATTTCCCATTAACCTGTTTTTTTTGGTGATGAGTTTCACTCCAAGATGTTGTGGAACAAAGTTCTCAATCATATACTCTCTTGCATATTACACAGAAGATATCATTCATTTTCTTAGGTTTAATAATTTAGGCAGACCACCAAAAAAATAGACAAAGTCTAAGCTTTACAAGTAACACATATAAACAAGTACATAGTTATCTCTTTTTTGAGCAACTCATTTTGAACTTTTTAGTTCAAAAGCATTGTTACATTAGATGAAGTAATATGAGTTTTTCAACATTGTTTTCCTGAATAAATATAAATTTAATTTCTATAAATGTTTGAATTTGAGTTGTTTTTGTTACAGTCGCTAGGCAGTTCTTACCTTTACATATTATACAACATGTGTTAGGATTGTGAGAACATGTTAATGATAAAGGTATATTAGGTTCTTGGTTGTGGTGTCATCGGTTCGTAGTAGGTACTTGCTGAGGCATAATCTCTCATTGCTACCGCAGAAGAAGAAATATAAGTATTTCGAGCCTTAAAATCACGAAATACGTATGATCTAAATTTAGAGCTTAGCTTAAAATCATACCATAGTTATTAGAAAATCTTTGTGCCGATATAACTTTTCGATTAGAAACAAGTACAAGATCACTATTTGTTTTCAGCAAGGTTTACAGCAACGACACTGCATTATTTCAAGCATTATTTTTTAGTAAGTTCTTTAATTAACATTTACTACAAATGTTTTAGAAAACAGCATTAACATCTGGACTATGTAAATGCTTCTTGATTGCGGCAAAACAAATCTGATTGAATGAGGGAATTAATGTATATTTATTTATCTCATAAAATATGTATTGAGTGTTACGAGAAAATTACTCATTAGTATTAGGAAATTTAATAACGTAAAAACATTTATAAATCGAATTTTAAAATGACAGTTAAATTAAAACCTAGTGCAAAAACCCTTTATTTCAAAGTATGAAAGCACCTTTCTTTCTAAAACGACTCTCTAGAGAAAATAAAAGATAAAACGTTATTATGGGCGAAAAAAAGTTTCAAGGTTTGCCAAAAATTATGTCCCAAGTGAACAGAACCAAACAAAGGCAGAATAGAACAAGTTGGAAATTGCACGTGAAGCGTAGCAAATGAATTGCGTTCGTACGCTACCAAAGTTTAAAAAAGAATTCAGATCTTAATGATATAGTAGAGCGTACTTCGGATGCAGTATAGTAGTCGAAATCTTTGTGTTTCTGTAAATATGCAGGAAGTAATTTTTATAACACCTCAGGAACGTATATCTTATTCATAAAATGTGAAATAGTTGAATATAATTAAAACACGCCCCAAACAATGTTTCCCCGTATAGCATTATGTAGTGGAATACTTTTGTGTGGCCCTGTAATTTAATAATAAAAATTCTTTGCATCACACATCGTACAGAATGCATATTTTAGTATATACTTCATAGATTCATGCCAATTCTATTATGTTCGAATGAGTGTAACATCATTAAAATGCATTTAAAACTTTTTTCCCATTGACCGTAATGTAATGGAATAATATTGATTGTCCCTGTAATTGATCTATCTATCTAATTTTCATAATATTTGAAATGAATCTACAAAGTTATGTTATAAATATGTATTTTAAATTTCAAACGATTCGGTTAGGTAGTTTTTGCGTTGTTATATGCGGACAGACAGACGGACAGACGGACGGACTGAGCGACAACAATAAGTGCTACGTATTTACATAATTACGAACTCACCTAAAAATTAGTGTTTTGTGTATATTTTTGAAGGTCTTCTTTAAAGAAAAATGTTTTCTTCTAATGTTGATTTCAATGTTCAATATGAAATATGTAATGCACAGTGTTATAGTAAAACCAATAATAAGTTTTAAAAGTAGAGAACCTCGTAGATGAATAAATTGCATCATAAACTGATCATTAAATTTAAACTTTGTGTAAAAATTTTGTAATTCAACAATCTCCTCACTTCATATCTTACTCACTAAAACCTCTCTCTGAAGAAAAATAAGGAAAAACATTATTATTGCTAGAAAAATCATCTTAAACATGTAAAAATTTATGTCCCATGTGCAGGGAAGTTCGAACAATGCTGAGTAGTAAAATTTAAGTTTTGTGGATGCTTCTGAAAGTCTTCTTTAAAGTAAAATATTTTCATCTAATATTGATTCCAATGTACTACAGGAAATATGCAATGTACAGTGTTATAGAAAAATAAACAATTAGTGTTACAAAGCAGAGAACATCTTAGACTAATTTATAAATTCCATCGAAAAATGACACTTAAGGAGATACGATACGTTTAAAGCTACAAATTTTTCAAATTTTTTAAAATACATATTTTGATATTGTAATAATTTCTAAACAATCTGCAATTAAACGCATACAAAATTCCCATTAGTTTACTATTTAAGACTACGTATGCTATGTGAAATGCGATAGTAAATTTTTCACTCGCGTTTATTCAAAACTATGAGTTTTGATACTGAGCGCAGTGTTACTAAAAAACTATGCATGTCAATCAAAAGGTATTTTTTCCACATATTCTTTTCTGTATTAACTACAACTTAAAATCCGAAAAAGGTACTATTTTGTTTATTTTTATTTTTATTATTATTTATTATTTTTTGTTGTTGTTGTTTTGTACTCTGAAATTTTTCATAAAAAATATTTTTTATTTTTCATTTTTTTTTGAACTACTGAGTTAGTGTTTTAATTTAGTCAATATTTTGTACAAATGTTCTGTTTTAGGATAAAGGTTACATTATTATGCATTTATTTTCACCAAAATCATCTTTCTGTATGCATATCTTCAGATTTTATCATTCGCGTAAGACGTGCTATTTTTTTTTCTCGTATTATCATATTTATTTTTTAACTTGTCATTTTAATATTTATTTATGAATTTAGAAGAATATGTATTTTTTTCAAAAAAAAAAATATATATATATATGAGCTTTATAGTTAAAAGATTTTTTTTTACTTATTACACAAGTTTTGAAGCTTTGATTATAGTGATATATTTTACTCCTTCGCCCAGCTAAATGTTACCTTACAATTAAATTTAAACCTTGTATAAAATATCTTTATTTCAACAACGTCCTTACTTCACAATATCCTCACTAAAACCAATCTCTGAAGAAAACAAAAGGAAAAACATTATTATTTCATGAAAAAGTATTTTAAACATATCAAAAATTATGTCCCCTGTGAACGGAAACTGCAAACAAAGGTAGAATAGAAAATAAATGTTTTGTGGATGTTTCTGAAGGTATTCTTCTTTAAAGTAATATGATTTCATGTAATGTTTATTTCAATGTACTACAGGAAATATGTAATGCACAGTTTTAAACAAAAAGCAACAATTAATTTTACAAAGTAGAGAACAGCGTAGACAAATTTATAAATTGCATAAAAAAATGACAATTAAATTTAAACATTGCTTAAAATCTCTTTATTTCAACAATCTCCTCATTTCACATTTTTCTCACTAAAATCACTCCCTGGAGAAAATAAACTAAGAAACATTATTATTTCTTGAAAAAATAATTTAAACACATAAAAAATTATGTCCCGTGTGGATGAAAATTCCAAACAACGGCAAAATAAAAAATAATAATAATAAATGTTTTGTGGATGTTTTTGAAAATTTTCTTTAAAGTAAAAGGTTTTAACTTTTGTTTATTTCAAAGCACTTCAAAAATATGTAATGCACAGTATTGCATAAAAAGCAACAATTTGTTTTACAAAGTAAATAGCATTGTAGACAAATTTATAAATAGCATGGTTAAATGCCATTGAAATTTAAACCTTGTAGTAAGTACCTTAATTTCAACGATTTCCTCACTTCACACCTTCCTCAGTAAAATCACTCTAAAGAAAATAACATGGAGAGTATTATTATTTCCCTAAAAAGTGTTTTAAACATATAAAAAATTATGTACCCTGCAAACGGAAGTTACAAGCAAAGACAGAGTACAAAAATAAATGTTTTGTGGATATTTTTAAAGGTCTTTTTTAAAGAAAAGTGGTTTCATCTAATGTTAAATTTATCCAAAATCTGCCATGCATAAATTATTGGCCCATTTTTTAGAAGTAATATAAACTTTAAAGTGATTCGATATCTATTTTAAATAAGAATTCCCAATCCTCTTGATTCGATTTTGCCCAGTAACAAACTTGACCGAGATTTTATACCCCTTGATTTTACGTATAAGTTTGGAGGAGATTAGAGCAGAATTATAAAAGTTATAGTGTCCAGAAGAAAGTGATATATATATATATATATATATATATATATATATATATATATATATATATATACATATATACATATATATATATATATATATATATATATATATATATATATATATATATATATATATATATATATATATATGTATATATATATATATATATATATATATATATATATATATATATATATATCACTGAAGAAGTGTCCAGAAGAAAGAAACTTATACCTTGTACAAAATCTCTTTATTTCAATAATCTCGACCACCTCATCTGAGTACCACTTGACAGAATACGTGGGAAAATTTAAACATTTGCAAATACTTCTCACGACAAACAGGTTTGTAATTTGCATCTGCCTACGCGCACTCTTTCAAGGTGCTGCATTTTACTCTTTAATCTCACTATTTCAAAAGTATATGTCTTATTATATTTAGATTTACTCTTGAAAATTGTTTTTATTTCAGTCTTTAGCAACGGATTACGACTAATATATGGATATATTTATAAGTAGGATACTAGATATAACATACCGTTTTATAGTTAAAATAATAACACTATTACGTAATATTTCCACTTAATTTTATTTTTTAGGTCCTCTCAGCTACAAAAAAAAAAAAAAGTACATTAACTTTATAAAAGTGAGAACATCGTCAATATATTTATTAATTACATAATAACAGAAATTCTACATCATGTATAAAATGTTTGCTTCAAAGTATGATATATTATTTCTTACTGTAACTAATCCCAAGGGGAAACAAATCAGAAACGTTCTAACTGTTAAAAATAAAACAACTTTTAAAGCATCTCCAAAAATTCCGTTCCATGTGTGTGGAAGTTGTACACAAGGTAGAGTGCAATGAGATGGGTTTTGTAGATATATTTTTCAGTGTATTTAAAAAAAAATATTTTCACGCCTTATATTGGTTTCAGTTTGCTTTTTAAGTAAAATGTGCAAACTTAATAGCTTTCAGATATGCTGAAAATGCACTTTTATTAAAATTTATACTTAGCAACAACTATGTATAGTTTTAAAGAACTATAAATTAAAACTAAGAATGAAAAATAAATAAAATAAAATAAAATACGTTTTGAAAGTAATAGTAATTAAAAAATAATTTAATCTTCTGTTTTGAATTTAAATTTAAAAATTTTATATAATTTTTAAATGATGATAAATTTGATTTTTTTTTATTGATTATTGTCATATATTGTTCACTTTTTTTTCGTGCCATACTATTTAAAAATAGTTACTAAAGACTGTATAATATTTGTAAAACTGGCGGCAATTCTTAATCCATATAGATATTATAACAGAAGTGTAACTAAATCTTTTGAGCTAACATATAAACTTTTTAGGATTTATTTCATTCATTTTTTTTTAGTTTTTTAGGTTAATAAAATGCTTTTATGTTTGACTTAATTATTTTAAAATATTTGGATTTTTGATTAAATAGAAAATTATCCACATGTACATACGGCTACTAGAATTATGTGTATATATGAGGCTTTACAAATATATTAAATTGAATTTGTAAAGGCGTATAGTGAATGAAGCAAAATGAACTAAAAAAAATATATGATACTTACGATAAGATAAAGCTTTAATAAAAACGTTGTTTTCTGTTAGCGGATGTATTACAAGTGATTGTTGTGCAGCTTTAATTGACATGCCTGACTATGTTTAGTTTTAATATGTGAGGGACTATTGAACAATCAATATGTAAATTTAGATTATATGGTTAAAGATATGATTAAAAATCTTCTTAAATTTTAAACTGAATTCTAATTGGCCCCTTTTTAACATAAATATGCGTAGCAAAATATCTAATCACAAAATTGTTAGTTTTACATGCTAACAATAAGAGAGTTGTAAAATACAAATTATTTTTAGATAACATCTTACAAATCAGGGAAAACTATTAATGTTAAATTGATTTCTGTATGAATTCTCTGCTTTTGGCTGTTTGATGAATAAACATTATTTCTCTAATATTTTGAATTTAAATATTCTTTTCTGATAAATGTTCGAACTGATACATTTCTTGCAAATTTCATAAAATTTTAAACTTTGACATTTTTTTCTAATAAGAAAATAAAATAAAGGTATATATATATGAGTGTTCTTAGTTTCAATTTTAGAACGCAATTATCAAAATTATCATTCTAGGAATAAGGAAAAAAAATTAAACACAGTATAGTAAGAAATAAGTTAAATCAATAGAAAATTCTTTTAGAATAAAATATCTTCTAAGAAAAGTGTGAAAAAAAAAGTTACATCATGTCACTTTTCTTTTACATGTCTTGTAAAGTATTTTATAAAATTATCGCATTTGTGACTTTGAGATTGTACCTAAAAATACAAAAGAAAAAAAAAAGTGACTCTGGTAAACAACAAACGTAAATGCACAAGGTAATGTAATTCTACCGTCAAAAAAATACGTGCATTGGAGTAGTCTCATCTGGAGCGGAAAAAAGAAAAAAAAAACGTGGGACACTAAACTAATATAGAAATGTAAGTCAGATTATGCCAATTTTTTTTTCCTAAGTTTTTTTTTTCTTTTCTTTCAACTCTCAATTCAAAAATTCTCGCCTTTCAATGTCCTAAGTTGAGAAAATCTGATTTTGAAAAAATTAAAGTAATTCTTAAAATAGAAGTGATTTATTTCGATATTGGATTATTTGCATGGATATCCTTTAGGCTATTGTCTTAGGCCATTGAAATTTCGTAAATCTATTTGCAAAAGATTGAAATGGTGTCTGTCTTATATGACGAATTTCAGACTCTAGTAGACGCTTCAATATAAACTAAAATGTACTCTTTTTTCGTCTGCTATTTTTGAAAATTGCAAAACTGAATTCTAGAGCTGCGTAGATTTTTAAATGAGTTTCTGTCATTTGTACAATTTATGTAAAAGAGAAAATCATGTTCGAAAATTTAAAACAAAGCATCAAGTTAAAACAAAGTATCTTAATTTTTTTCACTTAAGAAAAGATGGGATTTGAGGTCATCCTATTGGAAATATATTTCACAAAATTTTTAATTTTTGTCACCGATTTTTAAAAACAGAAATTCGTGTCTTATTAAATCGAAAATATGCTTCGATTGAATAAGACAATTTTTATCATATAATTTCACCAGTGGGAATAAACGAGGATTCTTAAGCCTTTTTACGGGACATATACTTGTCGCTCGTCCCCAAGGGGTTAAGGCAAAAATAACTTTCATGGTTTTTACTAAATACTTAAAAATACGAATATAAAGAAAGTTGCACATTGATAAGCAGGTAAAATTAATTAATTTAATCCCATTAAATTGCAAAATACAGCAATACGATACTAAAAACCCTAATTATGTATATAGAGAACACGCCATAAAATAAGTAATTTTAATTGGAAATTCGGAATTTATTTATAATATTTTATTATATTTTTTTTTTGCTATTTTTCCCATTATAAGACAGATATATAAAGTTCTAAAAAAAAATCCTAAAAATAGAAAAATTCTGTAGTGAAGATTTATCTATGACTTGATCACTATTATTTTTCGAGTAACGTCTGCTAAGAAATATAGAGAATAACTTACTTCAACAGAAGAAAAAGTCATTTACTAATGTACATTTGGAAAAATATTCAGCCAGATTGAATCATTAAATAATTATTTAAGTTCGGCAATTCCGTTATTTTATGCAAAAAAAAAAAAAAAAAAAAAAAAAAAAAAAAAAATGTGAAGTCAATTCCCCAATTCCTAAATTCCTTCAACGTATCAATCCGCTAAAATTTGAATTAAAATTTAAACTCTCTGCTTATAAACACATGTTAACCATTTCTTAACTTTAATCTAAGAACCCACAATCATATTAAATACTTGTCTAGATCTTTTTCTAAACCACTTTAATTACATGCCACATGCAGGTAAGACAGTATGTTATCTGGAATTATTGAATCCTTAATCTTTAATACAAGCTAAACTATGCTGTAATCCCTTATAAGCAAACATAATTTGAAAGTAATGTAGTATATTATAGTACATATAAGTATGAATACAAATTTTTATATATTTTAAATTTCATATTCGGAAAAGTTTATGTAAAGTACTTTTAAAATTACAGATAAATTGTATTCTAATTCTCTTTAATCAAAGTCTCCGCAAAAAATATCATAGAGCAAGAAAATAAAATTTCTATTTGTTACAAAAATGATTAAAAGCTATATGAGATAGTATATTTTTTAAATGAAAAGTACACGCTTTCTATAAATATGCTACAGAAAAATAAATTTGGAGTTACAAATAAATATATTTTTTACAAATTTATCTAAATTTCTAAATTATAGAAATGTAAGGCTCATTAAAAAACAGGGTGTCCCAGAAGTAATGAGACAAACTTTAAGGGGAAGTAGGAAACATTACAAGGATTCAGATTTGCATACCAACCCATGGTATGAAACGTTTTCCTGGCGCGGTAGTGACGACAGAACGCACAAGAAAGAAAGGACACGAACATAGGGATAGAAAACGTGTATATTATGTATATATATATATATATATATGTATGTATGTATGTATTATTCTTAGTGTAGAAAAACGCCAGTACAGCGCTGAAAAGTGCAGAGGAACTTGTTGCACGAATCGTGATAGCTACTGGAGAATTTCGGGACAACCCCGGTATTTTCTAGAAAACATTAGACCTTCCATGCATCGTAGATGCATCTCCATGTATCACGGTCTGGAATCACAATTTTGAACACCTACTTTGATGATGATCACTGTCTCTTTAATGTTTCTTTTTCTTATTTTCTCTTCTTATTCGTGTTCTGTCTTTCTTGAGTATTGTATCGTCATTACCGCGCAAGGAAAACGTTTCCGAACATGGGTCGCTATAGGGATCTGAATCTTTGTGATGTCTCCTACCTGCCCTTAAAGTTTATTTCATTATTTCTGGGACACCCTGTATATTTTATAACGATAATACTTCGACAGTTAATTAAAATATAATCTTCGAATTAATTTAGGAATTGCATATTATATGATTGCTAATGATGTTTAAACAATAGTGTATTAAACATACTTAAATTAAATAAGGTATATTATAGTTAAATTGTCAAAAAACATGAGATTAATTTCCTGCGATTGATTAAGGACGGCTATCTAAATTTAGAAAATAATGTAAACTGAGACTCTCAGCTTTAAAAAAGTCAGAGAATCATAGACAAGTGTTGCATTTGGACAAAGATTTTCAGCAGTTCTACAAATATTCAGTAATTAATCATTTATTATAAATGAAATTAATTTATTCTGAAAATGAGGGATAAATGTTCATTGATTAAATATTTTGCTTTTGTAGCAAATGAAACTTTTCATACATTCTATGAAAATGAATTAATCTAATTTTTAGAAATTGCTTATTACATGATTACTAATGATGTTTAAAAATTGTGGATTAAGCAAACTTACATTAAATAAGATATATTGTAGAAGTTTGTCCCAAAACATGAGGTTAAATATACTGTGATAGATTAAGCACGATTATTTAAATTCAGAAAATAATATAAACAAAGACTGTGAACTTAAAAAAAATGTCAAAGAATCATAGACAAGTATTGCATTTGGGTTTCCAACAGTTCCAACAAATATTACTATGTAAGCCTTTCTGAAAAGAAGGGACCATCCTCGGAAATGCAGATTAAGCCTTCTATTTTCTTTTCTCTGAACTCCCCTCCCCGGAATACAAACATAGAATAGCCTCTAGAGTATGACATACAGCTTTATGGGGGCAGGGAGGAGCCGGAAGCAGAGCTTGATGCAGTTGCCATTAAATGAGTCTTGCGTTCAGTGTTGTGGTAATGCATTATCTATGAGTTTGCGGTTCAGTAGATTCTTGCATATACCAGGGACTCACTGTAGCACAAGAACGCAACGGGTAGTGTACATTTTGTTCTGAAATTCTAAGAGTGTTTTTATTTTATGTGCTGAGTAACATATCGATTTTTACGTGGCATTCCTTGAAATGAAACTAATGGATATCTTAAAACTTGTAGATTCGTGTTTATCCAAGCATGTGTATAAAATAAATTAATGGAAAAGGTAGAGATTCGCTTGCTTATTATGTGCTAAGATAATAAGAAAAATAGTGCTGTTCTTTTGGGAATATCAAAAATCAATGGAGCAAAAATAAATAACCATGAAGTAAGTAAATAAAATAGTGGAAATAAAAACAAAAATCAAATACAAGGAATTGTAAATATTTAAAGGCAATACTCTTGTATATCTATTTTTAAGTTAGTTTATAGTGTTTATGTTAATTTACATCCAGCAGAAAAACAGGTTTTATTTATCAATTATATGAATCATGTTTAAATTAATCAACAAGGGATGCAGCGTTTACTTGCAGTTCTATAACTTTTAAATAATTCTTTTGAGCTGTTTCAAAAAATAGGATAGAAATATCATCATGAAATAAACAGTGTAAACTGTGTCAGGAAGATTTATCCAGGATAATTGAAAAAAATTAGTAACAATTAGCAGCTGAAGTCAATGGCCATTGTAGTAACATTTTTTTTTTTTTTTTTTTTTTTTTTTTTTTTTTTTGTAGTTAAAAAAATACATCTCATGTAATATTTCTTGAACCTATCAAAGTAATTACGAATAAATTGTAATTCTTAAATTTATTTATGGCAAGTATACAGATTCATATATTTAATATATTACTTTATTATCAAGGTATTATATAGATTACTTTATTCACTTTCAGACATTTTTGGCAATATGATATAGGTTATTTTCCTCTATGATTACTTCGCCAGAATCAATACTGGACCGTTCAGCGGCGGCGTTTTGTAGTATATGAGCATATTTAAGATTTGGTATTTTAACTTTGGTTGAGTTATGGCACCGGCAAACAAAAAATAATAATACTGAAGCAACATGCGCACAATACCCTTTGAAACTTTCATCTACTTTGCAAGAGAGTAATATTGTGTGATGCTGTTTAGCTGTATTTTAATTAAAATATTATAGTTTGTAGCTTTTGTATGTCGAACCGCCTAAATTTACTTACGGGACATATCCTCATATTATCCTATGTTGAGAACTATTGCTGCTTATTTAGAATCTTGGTACCTCATATTCAAGATCTAATTTTTGCAGAAGTTCTAAACAGTCTCGGAAGAATCAATCAATATTTTAATATAATTCAGCTTCAGCCACACTCTGATACTATGATAGTCATATTATTTTAGATATGTGCAAGTATGTTAGAGCCATTGTTCATTGAATCCGCATTGTAAGATCCGAAGACTACCAGAATGTAACCTGAAGTAATTACAACCATCAAAATCTTAACCAAAGATCTCCTTTTGTGTAACGAAAAAGATCTTCTCTGAAAGGGACAGTTCGCACTCTTCTGGAAATAAATGTGCGTGTCATGAAAAACAAGTAACACAGTATTCATCATTCGGAATAAATAATCTTGTTGCTAATGGTCTCTTATACGTTTAAATAACATGTATTATAGTGAAGTATTTCGTTCCAAGATGTTGTGGAACAAAGTGTTCAATCAATGCCTGGCTTGCATATTGCACAGAGGATATTATTCATTCTCTTACGTTGAATAACTCCAACAGAGCACCAAAAAAAAAGACTAGTTCTAAGATTTAGAAGTAACACTAGCAAGCACAAGATAACCTTTTTTGAGGAACTCATTTTAGCCTTTATTAGCTCAAAAGAATAGTTGCATCTGACGTAGGCATGGGAGTATAATAATCGAATACGGAAAGGCGCTCCTCTGTGTCAAAATTGAGGCCTCTCGTCTTTTTACATTTATGATTATTAAGACTATTATTAAGATTATTAACAGTTTCAATATATTTTTCATACATTGATGTATTCTCAGTTACAAAGCGTAAATCACAGAGAAAGAATTCATCGAATTCCGATCAAGTAATATGAATTTAAAAGCATCGTTTTCCCGACAATTTTAGTTTCTACAAAGTTTTGAGTAGGAGTTGTTTTCATTATAGTCACTAGGCAGTTTTGAAATTTACATACAATATAGCACGTGTTTGAGTTGGGACAACAAAGTATTGATAAATGCATATTAGGTTTCTTGCTTGCGGTGTCATCGGCTCGTAGTACTCGGTAATGCAAAAACTTTTATTCTAACCTTAGAAGAAGAAATAGGAGTATATCGAGCCTGAAAATCACGAAATACGTATTATCTGCATTTAGAGCTCTAACCTCCTGTATAGCACAGTTTTTAGAATATCTAAGTATTGATATAAATTTTCGATTAGAATCAGACGAAAACCACTATTTCTTTTTTGCTTAACTTTACAGCAATGACATATCATTATCTCTAGCATTATTTATTAGTAAGTTCTTTAATAAATATTTACAACAAAAGTTTTAGAAAACAATATTGACATATGAATAACGTAAATACTTCCTGAGCACGACAAAACAAATCTGATTGAATGAGCGAGTTAATGTAGAGAGAAAATGTTAATATTTACGAGAAAATGACTCATTAGTATGAGAATGTTGTAAACAGCATCAAAAAATTTATGAATTGTAAAATAAAATGACACTTAAATTTTTACCTAATACAAAATCCATTTATTTCAAAGTATGAGATCTTCTTTCTTACCACGCTTCAGAGAAAATAAAGGAGAAAATATTATTACTGACGAAAAAAAGTTTTTAAGGCTTGGAAAAATTATGTCCCATGTGAGCGAAACTTCCAAACAAAGGTAAAATCGAAAAAAAAAATATTTTTTGGATGTTTTTGAAGGTTTACTTTAAAGCAAAATGTTTTCATTTAATTCTGAATTTAATGTACAACAGAAAATATTTAATGCACCGTGTTACAGAAAAAGCAACAATTAGTTTTACAAAGTAGAGAACATCGTTGACAAATTTATAAATTGCATCATAAAATGACAATTAAAGGGGTAGAATATTTTAAACCAACGAAATTTTCGAATATTTCTGAATACATATTTTGATTATATAATCTTTTCCAAAATGCAAATAAACGCATCAAAAGCTTCAATTAGTTTACTAATTATGCGTTTATTCAAAGCTGAGCATTTTGATATTGAGAGCAGTGTTATTAAAAAACTATACACGACAATCAAAATATACTTTTTATACATATTCTTACTCTAGCTACAACTTAAAACCGAAAAAGGTAATATTTTATTCTATTTTTTAGTTTGTACTCTGAAATTTTTTTAAATGAATATTTTTGATTTTTTTAATTAATGAATTAGTTTTTTTTAATTTATCCAATATCTTTTACTAACTTTCTGGCTTTTAGATAAAGGCTACATTATTATGTATTTATTTTTGGCAAAATAATTTTTACTATGCACATTTTCAGATTTTATCATGCGCGCAAGACGTGTTATGTTTTTTTTTTTCCTCGTTTTATCACATATATTTTTAAACTTATCATTTGAATGTGAATTCATGACTTTACAAGAATTTATATACATTTAAATATTAATATTAATATCAGCTTTAACGTTAAATGAAGTTGATTTTTATTTTTGACTTATTATACAAGATTCGAAGTTTTGATTATATTGATATTTTTTGCTTTTTCGGGCAGCTCAAAGGCATCCTACAATAATCTCGTTATTTCAACAATCTCCTCACTTCAAATCCTCCTCACTAAAACCACTCTCTGAAGAAAATAAAAAAAAGGTTATTGCCCCAAAACAGTGTTTTAAAGATATCAAAAATTATGTCTCCTGTAAACGGCAGTTACAAAGGAAGTCGGAGTTTAAAAATAAATGTTTTGTGGTTATTTTTGTCTATCTATTGTAGGGGGAAGTTCTCATATACTGTTGATTTTAATGTACTACAGAAAATATGTAATGCACAGTGTTACAGATAAAACAAGAATTAGTTTTAAAAAGTAGAAAATATCGTAGACAAAATTATAAATTGCATCATAAAATAACAATTAATTTAAAACCTTGTATAAAATCTCTTTTTTTTTCACCTATCTTTTCACTTCATGTTCCTCACTAAAATCCCTCTCTGAAGAACATAAAAGAGAAAAATTATTATTGTCCGAAAAAGTAATATATAAATTAAAAAATTATGCCCCTAGTGAATGGAAGTTACAAACAGGGTCTAAAAATAAATGTTTTGTGGATGTTTTTAAACGTCTTTTTTGAAGTAAAATACTTCCATCTAATGTTAATTTCAGTGTACTACAAAAAATACACAGTGTTACAGGAAAAATTATAATAAGTTTTATAAAGTAGAGAACTTTATAGACAAATTTATAAATTTCATCATAAAATGTAAAATGACAGTTAAATTTAACCCTTCTATAAAATCTCTGTAGGCAACAATCTTCGCATTTCATGTCTTCCTCACTAAAACCACTCTCTGAAGGAAATAAAAAGAAAAGTATAATTATTGCATGATAAAGTATTTCAAACATTTTAAAAATTATGTCCCCTGTGAACGGAAGTTACAAACAATAACAGAATATTTGTGTTTAAATGTTTTGTGGAAATAATGGTTAAATATTTAAATGTTTTGCAGCAATTTTTATCTATCTATTTTATGGGAAAAAATTCTCATGCAATGTTAGGTTGGGTTTCTTTCTTAAACTATGTTTATAAAATTTATGGGGTGACAAGCGCTTTTATAAAAGAAAAACAAATGCTTTTGCTTAGAAATGCGTTAAATTAACAAAGAGTTAAAATCAATTAATGCATTTTTGAACATCTATGATATTGTGTTAAAAAAATGTTCATTAATTTGACAGAAAAGAGAGTTTTTTAAATTATTTAACTGACGAATTTAGTTGTATTTTACTATAACTTTATTAAATCATAAAAATATCTTTGTTTCTTTATTTCAACAATCTCCTCACTTCACATCTACATCACTAAAACTACTCTCTAAAGAAAATAAAAGTTGAAAACATTATTATTGCCCGAAAAAGTGTTTTAAACATATCAAAAATTATGTCCCCAGTGAACGGAAGTTTCAAACAAAGACAGAGTATAAAAATAAATGTTTTGTGGATGTTTTCGTCTATTTATTTTAAGGAAAAATGTTCTCGTGTAATGTTGGATTGAGTTTCTTCTTAAGGTACGTTTATAAATTTTACAGGTGACAAAAGCTTTTGTTTAAAGAATTTTTTTAACTACATTAAATTAAGAAAGAGTTAAAAAACTCTTGCAATTTTGAACATCAATGATATTGCATTCAAATCAAAAAATTTGTGTTCATTCATTTGATTGAAGAGAGAGTACCCGACGAAATTAATTTTATTTTACTATCACATTTTAAAATCTTGAAAATATCTCTCTCTTTATTTGAACAATATCCTCTCTTCACATCAATTTCACTAAAATCACTCTCTGAAGAAAATTGAAGTTTAAAACATCATTATTGTCCGAAAAAGTGTTTTAAACATGTCAAAAACTATGTCCCCTGTGAACAGAAGTTACAAGCAACGGCAGAATTTAAAATAAACGTATTGTGGATATTTTTGTCTATCAATATTAAGAGAAAAAATTCTTATGTAATGTTGGATTGAATTTCTTTCTTAAGGTACGATTATAAATTTTACGTGTCACAAGCACGTTTATAAAAGGAAAAAAATCATGTATTTTTTAAATACCATAAATTAAGAAAGAATCAAAATAATAATGCAATTTTGAACATATGTGGATAAAAATTGTGTGCATTAAAGTGACAGATCAGAGAGTTTTAAAGATTCATAAATGATGTATTTAGTTGTATTTTTCAGTAACTTCATAAATTACGAAATAATTTTTGAATACAGGGAAGCTTCTAATGTTCTAATTTTTTAAATACCACACACATTAGATTTCAAATTTAAGAGATTATATTTTTTTAAATAGAAATGGTATATTTAAAGTAATGTGTAAGGTGAATAAAGGTAATAAGAAGCATTTTTACTTTTTTCTTTTTTAAATAATGAAGAAAAACAATAGCATTAATGACTTTTTTTCAAATTTTAATAGTTTCATTTCACTGTACGACTTATTAAACTTTAATGTGATACATCCGGAGTACAATCATGTGTTTAAAGTAATACTTTTTTTTTTAAATTGTCCAATTTACTTTTGTAAAAATAAGTATTGAATGTCCCCAAATGTATTTATACACTTTATAATGCAAATCTATACTATAACATATATAAAAATGCATATATGTATTACCTGACCAATAAATTTTAGTTTAATCCCAGTATTCTGATATTCGATTCTTCTAACAATCTCATTTTTTACATTGTTAAATAAGAAAAAAAACAGTTTTCAAAAAATGCCGCTGTGCATGAGTTAATTAGTGTAATTGTTTAATTCATATTGTATTAGCGAAAGAAATACTTATTGGTGCTACAAAGTTGAGAAACACATCTAACGTAAACAGTGTCGTAAACACATTTATAAAATACGCCATAAAATGACAGTTAAGTTTAAACCCAGTATAAAATACATTTATTTTAAAACAAGTGGATTCTTCCTTACTAAAACCAATCTTTGGAGAAAATGAAAGAGAAAGCGTTATTACTGTCTTATAAATATAGTTTTAAAAAACTAAAAAACATGCTTTTTAAGTATATCAAGAAATAAAGGGAGGGGGGAAATAATTCGTACTATAAGCTGAAAACGAAAATAGATGAAAAATACTATATTACTATAAAATCATTGTTATTATAGAAATCAATTAATAAGCAATAAATAAAATTATCGTGGAAAAAAGCGTGAGGTGCTCCATCTACCATACTCCATCTATCAGTTCTTAAGAAGCGCCCTACGCTTTTTTTTTCACGATGATTTTATTTATTGCTTATTAATTGATTTCTATAATAACAATGATTTTATAGTAATATAGTATTTTTCATCTATTTTCGTTTTCAGCTTATAGTACGAATCATTTTTTACTTTTTATTTTGATATAATTAAAAAGCGTGTTTTTTAGTTTTTTAAAACTATATTTATTTTTCACTTTTTAGTCTGATTACTTTAAAAGCGTGGTTTTTAGTTTTCTTAAACTATATTTATATTTAATACAAAAACCAAATTAATCCGTTGAATAGTTTCAGAGTAATTGGTGAACATACATAGAAAAAAAAGACATAGGCGTCGAATTCATAACTTCCTCTTCCTTTCTGAAGCCGGTTAAAATTAAAAATTGTAATACGGAATTTTTTTTAAAATTTTACATAGATGTAAATAATGTCAGGAGCGGGGTTCGAACCCGCAATCTCTTTCGAAAAACAGAGCTTCGATCCGGCGCCTTAGACCGCTCGGCCATGCTGTCGACACTCCATTCAGTGAACGTATTCAACACTTTTAATCAGCGAAAAATCACTAATTTTATTAGTTTTTGCCTAATTACTAAAAAAGTACTGAACCAATTTCGATGAAACTGAAGTGGTACCAATTCGAGAGCATCGTCTTTCATTTAACACCAAAACCAAGTTAATCGGTTGCATGGTTTCGGAGTAATCGGTGAACATACATAAAATAAGGAGAGTTACAAACACACAAACTCACAAACATACAGGTGAAGTTAATAAAGCGTGGTAAAACAGATGTTTAAAGTGTGTCAAAAATTAAGTCCCAAATAGGCAGAACAATCACCGGTTATAAACAAAGGCAGAAAATAAAAATAATTTTTTTAAGAATATTTTTGTCAGTCTATTTTTCAGAAAAATATTCTCGTCTAATCTTGGTTTTAGTGTGTTACAGATAATACGTAATGAATGGTACCTTAACCCGTTAGGGACGAGCAACACGTAAACGTGCCGCAAAAAGGCTTAAGAATCCTTGTTTATCCACACCAGAAAAATTTTCCTGTAAAATTTGCTTTATTTAATCGGAGCATTTCCTCTATTTAATAAAGCAAAAAATTCTGTTTTTAAAAACCGGTGACAAAGCATTAAAAATTTCGTAAAATGCTCCTGTCGTCAAGGGGTTAAAGAAAAAATACCAGTTAGTGTTACAAAGTTGAAAGCATCGTAAAAAAATTTATAAATTGCATCATAAAATGAAAGCAAAATTTAAACCCAGCGAAAAATATATTCATTTCAAAGTAAGAAAAATTCTGTCACTAAAAACCACTCTCTAGAGGGTATAAAAGGGAAAAAAACTGCTACTGTTAAAAAAAAGTGGTTTAAAGCATGTGAAAAATTATGTCCCACGTAAATAGAAGTTAAAAAAAAAATAGGGTATAACAATAAATGTTCTGTGGATATTTTTGTCTATCTATTTTCAAAGAAAAAATTCTCAAGCAGTGTTGGATTAAGTTTCATTCTTGAGGTACGTTTATAAATTGTTCGGTTGCCAAGCGTTTTTATAAAAGGAAAAAAATCATTTTGCTTTTAAACTTTGTTAAATTAAAAAAGAGTTTAAAAAAATAATGCAATTTTGATCATCTATGATATGTTGAACTGTAAAAGTTTGAGTTTATTAACTTGTCAGATGAGAGAGTTTTATACATTTACAAATGGCGAATTTTTAGTTGAATTTTACTGTAACTTCGTAAAATTATGAAAATATTTTTGAATACAAGGAAGTTTTAAATTTTTCAATACTACTGACTTTAAAACTAAAATTTAACTTTTTTAAAAATAGAAATCGTGCATTATTTTAAGTAAAGTATAAGATGATTAAAGTTCACAAGAAACTTTTTTGGTTATTTTTCTTTTTCATAATGAAGGGAATAGATAGCGTTTACTATTATTATTATTTTAATTTTAATAGTTTCATTTCACTGTATCACACATAATTTTTTATGTTAACATCCGGGGTAAAAGCATGGCTTTATAAATAATGCGCATTCCTTCAAAAAGTTATCCAATTTACTTTTGTAGAAATAAATAATGAATGTCACCAAATGTATCTACTGTTTATAATTCAACCCTGTATTATAACAAATATTTACATACATATATGCATTACCTGAATAACAAGTTTCGCTTTATATGTAATATTTTGAAATTTAACTTTCCTCATAATCTCATATTTTTAAATTTTTAAATAAAAAAAGTTTTCAATTAAGTCCGTTTTGAGTTTGTTACAGTAAGTAATACACTATGTAAGTATTATAGTAAGTAATACAATAAGTAATCCATAGTGTGTTGCAGAAAGAAATACTCACTGGTGTTACAAAGTTAAGAACGTCATAAACACATTTATAAAATGCATCATAAAATGACAGTTACATTTAAACCCAGTATAAAAACATTTTATTTTAAAGTAAGAAGGTTCCTTCTTTACTGAAACAAGTCTCTGGAGAAATTTGAAAGCGAAAACATTATTACTGCCTAAAAAATATGTTTAAAGCATGTCAAAAATTCTGTCCCATGTAAACAGAACAAAAAACTGTTAAGAACAAAAGCAGTTATGAATGGATATTTATGTCAGTGTATTTTTTAAGAAAATTTTTCTTATGCAATCTTGGTTTCAGTGAGTTACAGGAAATGTACAATATGTAGTGAGTTGCATAAAAATTACCAATTAGTGTTAGAAAGAAGAAAACATCGAAAACAAATTTATAAATTGCATCATAAAATTCTAGTAAAATTTTAACCCTGCATAAAACCTTTTTATTTCAAAGTAAAATATTTTTTTCTTTTCTAAAACCACTCTCTAGAGAAAATGAAAGAAAAAACATTATTGCTGTTAAAAAAAAGTGGTTTAAAGCCTGTCAAAAATTATTTCCCACATGAACGAAAGCTAAGAAAAAGGCAAGTTATAAAAAATAAATGCTTTTTAGATATTTGCTTCTGTCTATTTTAAAGAAAAAAAGCTTCCATTTATTGTTTGTTTGAGTTTCTTTATCAAGATCTGTGTCTTTACCTTTTTTAAGGGTTTGTAGTTGTTTTGAAAAATTAATGTGATTTTGAAAATGTCTATTAACGAAAATATGTGTTTACAGTCTTGCATTCAGTTGATATTCATGTGCATGAAATATTACAACTTAGAATGCATATTAATATAGTTTCTGTTGTAATAAATTATTTAAACAAATCATATGAAATTTTATTTAATATGAAATTTGAGGAGAGATAAATTTATAGCCATTCCTTTGTGTTCCATTGTATTCCATTGTGTACTAAATTCCATTGTGTATTAATATAATTTCCAAACTTCATGTTCTTAATTGATATTTGAAAGCTTAAAATATTACACCTTAAAATGTAAAATAAATGCAAATTAATATTGTGTCCTTTATTTTTTTTTTCAAATAAATATTTCGAATCTATTTTTTGCATTTTCATTTTAAATCAAATAATTTGCGTTTATTAATTTGACATGTGAAGAGAGAAATAAATTTATAAGCTATAATTCCGTTGTATATTAATACAATTTAAAAGTTTTGCTTTTTTAATTGATACTCAAAAGCTTTAACCTATTCATGCCCAAATTATTTTCTGCATGAAAAATGAAATTTTGGTCTCCCCACCACTTTTAACAAAATAATAACTTTTGTCTTAATTTTTTGAGGAACTTGTTTCGTAAAAAATAGTGTTTATCTTCCGATTTACTGGTGTGAAAAGTGTTTGTTTTCTTGCCTTTTTTATAATCGTCCCTAAAGAGGGACACTTGGCACTACTGGGGTAAATTTTACGTTTCAAGATATAAAATAATATTGTTTTTCTTGCAATAATTATTTCTATAAATATTTCGTATCTTTGCTTCTTCATTTTTTGTTTAACCCCCCGAGTCCTGAGACATATATTACGAGGGACTATAAAAACATCTTTAACTAGAGGTTTCACTGCAATATAAGACACATTTGAAACAATATAGTTTTATAGCTTTAATGAATTTTCACTACATTTTAGAATAATTAATACTCTCTAGGATTACAGTTATATTTCTAATATTTTTTTTCATTATGTTGAAAGAGTCACATTTCCCGAAGATCTTAAACAAATTGCGGAGAACACAACATTGCAATTTTAAAATTTGTAAGACAATTTTACCCATTTTGCATTTTTTAAAATCAAATAATTTTCTTTTATTTATTTGATATGTGTGACATAAATTTAAAGCCGATAAATTCCATTGTATATTAATATAATTTCAAGATTTGGTGTTCTTAATTGATATTTGAAATTTTAAAATATTACGCCTTAAAACGTAAAATAATTGCAAATTAATTTTGTTTCCTTTGTAATAATCTTTCAAATAAATATTTTGAATCTACTTTTCGCATTTCTTTTTTAAATCAAATAAATTGCGTTTATAAATTTGACGTGTGAAGAGAGAAATTAATTTATAAGCAATAAATTCCATTGTATATTAATATAATTTTTAAATTTTGCGTTTTTAATTGTTATTCAAAAGCTTTAAATATTACGTTTTAAGATTTAAAATTATTATAAAATTATTATTTTTAAATTTATTATAAATCATCTCAAACCCCCTAAGTGTTTGAAGCATAACATTCCGTTGAATAAGCTCCTGGTTGCACTGCAATATAAGCCATGTTTAAAAGAATATAATTCTATAAATTTAATGACTTTTCACTACATTTTAGAATGATTAATACTCTCTAGGATTACAGTCATATTTTTAATTAAGTTTTTTTCTATAAAGTTGAAAGAGTCATATTTTCTGAAGATTTAAAACAATAAACGGAGAAAACAACATTACGCTTTTAGCCTTTTGCGAGACCATCTGTGGGTTAGATTTAATATCAAAGAAATTTAATCTAATAATTTAAAATGCTCATTTGCAAGACGCTCAGAGGGTGAAAAATGTATTAGCCTGTATTTCATAAATGCTTGTGAGATGTACACACTTATTTAAAATGTCTTGAAATAATTTTTGCAATTCTAGAAGCATTTTAATTCATTTAAAGGGTGATGTCACCTACAGCGGACATTAATATTGAGAACGCTAAATACAAACACTTTCGTGCATTAATTCGACGTATGAGGAGATTTATAAATTTTTAAACAATAATTTCCTTTGTATTTATGTATAATTTCTTAAATCTGTTGAAAAAAAAACTTTAAATATGGAAAATTTTCAGTGATATAAATTTAGATATCTGACATTAAATTTGAAATGTAAGCAATATTTATTAGTAAATAGAAATAATAAATTTTAAATATCGTACAAAGTGGGTAGAGGTCCTAAAAATCTTTTTTTTCTCATAACGAAGTGAATAAATAGTATTGTTTATTTTTCTTTTCAAATTTTAATATTTCCGTGTTACTGAATAGATGATACTTTTCCTTGTACGACATTTTGAGTAAAGGCCTGTATTTAGAGTAACATGTATCCCTATTTAAAAATTCCAACTTACTTTTTTCAGAAATAAGTATTAAATGTCGCCAAATGTATTTATCTTTTCATAATACAAATCTTTACTATATCTATATACCGGGTGTCCCAAAAATGAGTGATGGATTTTAAAATTCAATAACTTGCAAACGGTTACAGCTGTTTAAAATTTTTTTGCAGGAGGGTTATGTATAATGTCAGGAGTTTTTTTACCGTAATTTTTTATTTTAGTTCGAATTTCAAACGATAGGTGGCGCTGACGGAGATTGAAGGCCAGGTCGACGCTTCACTCAGCACTGATCACCTGGTCTTCAATCGCCTTTAGCGCCACTTATTGTTTGAAATTCGAACTAAAATAAAAAGTTACGGTAAAAAATCTTCTGACATTATACATAACCCTCCTGCATTTTTTTTTTTAAATAGCTGTCACCGTATGCAAGTTATTGAATTTTAAAATCCATCAGTCATTTTTGGGATACCCGGTATATATATATATCACGAGAGTAACGCTGATTGACAGTAGCAAAACTTGAAATTTTCGCTTTAATTACAATATTTTGAAAATTTTCCCTTTACACATTTTTACATTTAACACCGTTACATGAAAAAAGTTCCATTAATAGTGCTGGTTACTATTTTATCGATTTTCCCTCCAAAATGTTAAGTCTGTGGGCGTTTCAGAATTCTTATATTAAAAAATATCCTTAAGAAATTAATATTTTTAGCTTCTTTTTTCAGTATTCTCTTTTTTAATCATATCATTTTTTTTCTTAGTTTTCAATATATCTCTAAAACCTACGCTTAATTTTGTATGAAGTTTTAAAATTTTACTCGCACTTTATGTGTTTGTAAAACATAAAATATTAAATTAAACAAAGGTTTTAGAAATATTTTCAGAACTAGGAAACAGAGGACACCCTTTAACCCGGGAGAACGCGCGCTTACCCAGGGCATGAATGGTTTTAACTTTGACACCAATAAAATCAAATTATAACAGTCACTCTATTAAGAAGGAGACAATTCTTATAAATTTTGCGATAAAATAAGTTGAAGATTACTTTAAAAAATTATTGGTTACAATTGTGAAAACCATACGCACTCTGGGACTTTTAGGCCCTGCGCGCATTCTCCCTAATTAAGAAGAGAGCACGGAAAAAGAAGTTAAAAATATCAATTTTCTGAGGAGGTATTTTGAGTATAAAAATACACCAAACGCCCATAGGTTTAAAATTACGGAGGGAAATTATGAACATGGGTGACCAACAGCTTTAAATATTGGTTTCATCTGTTACAAAAAATACGTAATGCACAGTGTATTAAAGAAATAACACCACTTAGTGTTACAAAATTGAAAACATCATAAAAAAAATTATAAATTGCATCATAAAATGACAGCTAAATTTAAACCGAATGTAAAATCACTTTATTTCAAAGTAAGAAATTTATTCCTTACTAAAACTAATCTCTAGAGACAATAAAATAGAAAACATTATAACTGTTCAAAGCATTTCAAAAATTATGTCCCGCGTGAACGGAAGTTACAAAGTCGGAGTTTAAAATAAAGTTTTGTGGATGTATTTGCCGCTCTATTTTGAAGAAAAAGTTAATAAATAATATTTGTTTGAGTTTCTTTCTTGAGGCCATTTATATAATTTTCGGGTGTTTAAGTGTTTTGAAAAGAACTTATATATTTATTTATACATATATATTTCCGTTTTCATTTTAAAAAAGCGTTCAATGAGAGGAGAGTTGTAAAAAAATTAATGATATTTTGAAAATAAATGCCATTGGAAATATTTTTTTTTCTCTCGTATTTTTATATGATATTTTAAAATTGAAAATGTTACGTCTCGCAATGTACAATAATGTTATTTTCGTTGTAATAATTATCGTAATTTAAATAAATACTTCGCATCTTTTTTTTTACATTTTTGTTTAAGGGTGTTAGTCACTCTGAAGCCGTATTTCTCTTGCTAATCTTAAGGCCTTTGTTCCATTTTTATATTAAAAATATCTCCTTGGTAAATTTATATTTTCAACATATTTTTTTAGTGTTCTCTTTTTAAAGGATCTCTCTTTTTTTCAAAATATTTTTAAAATCTGTACATAATTTCATAAGAAGTGCTAAAATTTTACTTCCAGTTTGTCATTTTTTTAAAAAATAAATATTAATTTGAACATAAATTTTAGAAATATTTCGCCATCTAAGAAAAAATTGTCATCCCTTAAGAAGAGAAAACGGAAAAATAAATTAACGATATTAATCCTATGAGGAGATATTTTGAATATAAGAATGCATCAAAAACTTTTTGACATAACATTCCGGAAAAGAAATCGGCGCTCACTGACTAAAATCCATATATAAAAATGTTTCAGTTTATACATTGAACGTATGAGGAGATTTATTAATTTATAGTGGGTAGAAAGTGGGTAGAGCCCTCAAAAATCTCTTTCAGTTTTATTTCTTTTTTTCCCCTACAATAAAGTGAATAAATGGCGTTGGTTATTTTTCTTTTAAAATTTTATTATTTTCTTTTCACTCTACTATTTATATGCTTCCATGTACCACATCTCAATGAACAAGTTGAAAAATGCACGACAGACGTAGAAAATGAGGTGCCTTCTTACAATAACAAGGTTTTGAAAATATTCAGATCTTGGTGTAATAGTATACAGCGCTTCGGATATAGTATAGTAACCGGGATCTTTTGTGTATTCCTGTAAATACTATATGATCTCTATTATACAGAAATTAACTGGTAGTAATAAACCTCAGCAACGTATATCAATTTCATAAAATGTGAAATAGATTAATATTATTAAAACGCGTCCCAACCAATGCTTTCCCTATACGAATATGTAATAGAATATTTTTGTGTGGACCTGTAAATTAATAAAAAACAGGCTTCGCGTCATAAATTGTACATAAAATGTATTTCAGTATATACTTCATAGACGAATATCAATTTTATGATGTTCAAATGAGTGTAACATAATTAAAATGCATTTCAATTTATTCTTTACCGTTGAAGGTAATGTAACGGAATACTATCGATTGTCCTTGTGATTAAAATATGTGTTTGATTTTCATAGAATTTGAAATAACTCGACAAAATTATGCAACAATTATGCATTTATATTTTCAAACCGTTCGGTTAAGTAATTTTTGCTCAGTTATATGCGGACAGACGGACGGACGGATTGAACGACGACTACAGGTGCTACGTATTAATATAATTACGAACACACCAAAAAATCGTGTATTTAGAGTAATATGTGTATTCCTTTAAAAAAATGCCCAACCTGATTTTTGTAAAAATAATTGGGTGGCGCCAAATGTACTTGTCCTCTTCATAGTGCAAATCTATGCTATGTGTATGCACATACATATAAAACGATTAATTGTAAAACAATATATAAACCATTGAATGTAATGCAGAATTACCACAATGAAACATCGAAAAAGAAAATAAATCAAAATTAATACTATTGAAACTTGCAGAAACAAAGTTTAATCATCAAGCCTACAAATACTTTGGAACTACAAATAAAGTGTGTGATTTCATCTTCGTTATAGCTATTAAAAAAGGAAAATACTAAGAATTTTGAACTGCCAACAAACATAAAAACAAAATAAAATGGAGATAAACATTGAAAATAAATCATAATAACAATATTAAAATGAATAGATTAGGAAAAACGTACTAGACACTATAGTTACAACTAAAATGATGAAGCACAGAATCATTTAATTTGACAATACAAAACTAAACTGAATATCTTAATTTAAGATAAAGGAAGAAATAAACCACATACTTAATATATGTATTTTATACACTTAAAAATAATAATTTAGGTATTCCTCTAATTGTGAAAAGTTAGATTCGAGATATTTTTTAACATTAATTATTAAATTATATTAACAGATTTAATTAATACAACTATACAATTTTTCATACATATGTGTTAATGGAGCATCCAGCATAAAATGCATTGCATTTCAGCAGATGCTTCTCCTATATATTTCGATTAAATTTAATTATTTTGAAATTCTACTCTTTTACCAATTTATTTTTTTACACTACTATATGAAAAAAAAAAAAAAGTTCCGTTTAAATGTTGGTTTCAGTATGTCACAAAAAATGCGCAGTGCATTGTGTGTTAAAGGAAAAATTCCAATTAATATTATAAAGTCGGAAACATCGCAAACAAATTTATAAAATGCATCATAAACTTAGAGTTAAATTAAAAACCAGTGTAAAATCTTTTTATTCCAAAATGAAAGAATTTTTTCCTTACTAAAACCAGTCTCTAGAGAAAATAAAAGAGAAAACAATATAGCTGTTCAAAAAGTGGTTCAAAGCATGTCAAAAATTATGTCCCACGTGAACGGAAGTTACAAACAAAGGCGTGGTATAAAAGTAAATTTTTGTAAATATTTTTGTCGGTCTATTTTAAAGTAAAATTATGTTTGTTTTTGTTTCTTTCTTCATGTCCGTTTATAAATTTTACTGGGTTTTAGCTATTTTGAAAAGCCCTTTTACAACCATTTTTTTTTCTTTTAAATGGTGTTAAATTAAAGAAAGAGTTTTTAAATAATTTAATGCGATTTTGAAAATCTTTTTAAATAAAATTATGTGTTTACATTTGTGTTTTTAATTGACATTCAGAAACTTCAAATTTTACAACTTAAAATGTAAAATATTATTGTTTTTGTTGTAATCATTTTAAAAAAATGTTATATTTAGTACATATCTTTTATATAGCTTGTCTGAATCAAGCAGTACAATATCTGAAATCTTTTGTGTGTCCCAATAAATACTATATGCTTTCTTTTATACAGGAATTAACTTAAAGTAAACCCCAGCAATATATATCAATTTCATAAAATGTGAAATAGTTTAATATAATTAAAAGGCACCCCGGAAAATGTTTCTCCCTGTACTACTATGTAATACAGTACTTGTGTGTGGCCCTGTTAATTATTAATAATTTTGCACAACAGATTGTACAGAACGTATACTTTAGTATATTTAAAATAGATGCATAAAATATTATTATCTTCGAAAGACTGCAATCGAAACTATTTTTTCCCATTGACCGCAATATAACGGAATACTTTTGATTGTCCTTGTAATTGAATTATGAATTTTTATAAAATTTAAATGGCCCGCAAAATTATGTAATAATTATATATTTTAAATGTCAAAATATTCAGTTGGGTAGATTGTGCGTTGTTATATGCTGACTGAACGTCGACTATAAGTGCTACACCTTAGATAATACAATACGCATTTAAAAACAGACTGAGTGAGAGATGCTAAGCTGGATATAAAACTTTTAGCTTAAATTTCAGAGCACCTGGAACTTTATTCCAAACATTCAGGTTTCAATTCTCGGCCTCGATATTTTTCACTCTTCTGTTCTATTTTTAATTAGCAATATGAGGAATCACATATAAAATAGTCAAAAATTTATAATGCTTTAATTATATATCATCATCATCATCATCATCATCATTAACCGTTTTCGATCCACCGCTGGATGTAGGTCTCCTCCAGATTTTTCTATTTTCTTCTGTCTAGTGCTTTCGTCATCCAATTTACACCAGCCACTTTTCTAATTTCGTCACTCCATCTTACTTGTGGTCGTCTTCTTGGTCATTTTACATATCTGGGATACCACTGTAGTATATTTGTGCTCCATCTATTGTCTTGTCTTCTTGCAATGTGCCCAGCCTATTTCCATTTTAGCTGCTTGATTCTTTCAAGGATGTCAAAAAATTTTGTTTGATTTCTTATCCAGGTTATCCTCTTTCTGTCTCTTCTAGTTATACCTAGCATACATATTTCCATGCTTCTCTGTGTTGTTTGTAATCTTTGTATCATCCGTTTTGTTAGTGTCCATGTTTCTGCTCCGTAGGTTAAAGCAGGTAAAATACATTGATTAAAAACTTTTCTTTTCAAACAAAGAGGCATATTATTCTTCAGAATAATACACGTTCTTCCCGAAAGCACTCCACCCATTTCTTATTCTTCTATTGATTACATTCAAGATACTATTATCCGATGATATTTCCTGTCCTAGGTACACATAACTTTGCACTTCTTTAATCTCAGTGTTCCTGTAGACAATTTTCTTTTTTGATGTAAATGAATTAAACATATATATATATATATATAATTAAATCAATTTTTTTTATTCAAAGTAAATGAATTTCTTTTTGTACTAATATCACTCTTTAGAGAAAAAAATATAAAACCTTATTCTTGCCCAAAAAGTGGCTTAACACATGTCAAAAAGTAGTTTTTTAGAAAATGTATCAAATCCACTTTTCATTTTTCATATGTTACGATGGACTCTAAAGAATCCCCTACTGCGAAATCTTGATTTTACCTAAAAAAATTCAGAAGTATGCAAGAATATCTCCGATAAATAACGAAACCTATATATGTATTCACAGAAAAAAAAAGAAAAAGAAAACGTCAAAAAGACGTGTATTGGAGAATACACTTTCAGCGTAAAAGCGCGGAACAGCGTAAACTAATAGAAAAATGTAAGGCAGATTTAGCAGTTTTTTTTCCTTACATTATTTTACTTTCGTTCAAATTTCAATTCAAAAATTCTCGAAAACTTGTGAAAAGCAAATTTTGAAAAAGTTCGAGTTGTCCTTAAAATAAAAGTGATTTATTTCGTTATTGAATTCGTTCCATGGAGGTATCTTTTCCGCCACGACTTTTGAAATTATCGTGAGCCAATTTGCGAAAGATTGAAGCGGTGTCTATCTTATTTGAAAAATTTGAAACCGTAGCTCTGTTTTTTTTTTTCTAAGTTCGGAATAGAAATGAAATTTCTATTTCCCGCCTTATGTATTTTAAAAGTGACGAAACTTATTTACATTCCGCAAGACTTTTTTTCAAGCATTTGATTATAGTAAAATATGAAAACTTTTTCCGGAATTAAAAACAAATAAAAGAATACTTTCGCCTTAGTTTTTTTTTTTTTAAATGTGTCATTAGATAAAATTAGCATATCTTTACTATTCATAACCTGTGGTGTGTTGCAGATTTTAACAATGATACTTTTTGTAATTAATATGTTATGCAAAAAAATCTAATTGAGCTGCAACTGCAACATAATATGGAATAAGTTTCATGAGCACACAGTTCCGCAGTAAACATGCAAACCCAGTATCCGTGAGAACACATGTATTTTTAATTAACTTTTTAATTTATTTTCAGCAGCTAAATTATGCTTGAAACTATTAAATATCTATTTCATGATTTATCACATTACTAAATAAGCGTAGAACCAATAGAGCAAAAAATATATATATACTGCGTGAAAGAAGCTAAGCTTTGAATCGAACTTGTAGCTTAAGGCTCAACACTACGCACACCTTTTACATGGCTTGTCTGAATTAAGCAGTATAATATCCGAAATCATTTGTACGCCCCAATAAATTCTACATGTTTTCTGTTATATAGAAATTAACTTAAACTAAACCCCAGCAATGTATATTAATTTCATATGTAACACAGGACTTTTGTGTAGCCCTGTAAATTATTAATTTTCTTTGCACAACAGATTGTACAGAATATATACTTTAGTATATTTTAAATAGATGCATATGAATTTTATTATGTCGGAAAGACTGTAGCATCATTATGCAATTGAAACTAATTTTTTTCATTGACCGTAATATAAAGGAATAATTTTGATCCTTGTCATATCCCTGTAATTGAATTATGCATCCGATTTGTATAAAGTTAGAAATGACCCGCAACGTTATGTAATAATTATGTATTTCAAATGTCAAAAAATTCAGTAGGGTAGATTTTGATTTGTTATATGCGGACAGACGCAGAAGCGGACTGACTGAACGTCGACTATACACTAGGGTGGTGCGAAAAAACAAAAGTTTTTATTTCCGAATCGCTATAGTGCGAAAAAGAAAATTTTTGAAATCGGACATTATCTTCCGATCGCGCAAACCACCTAAAAATTAAAAAAAAATGAAAAATTTCGATTTTTTCAGAATTTTAAAAAACATATTACATATACATATATTTTATCACTATAGTGAAAAATATTTACATATTGTACTATTTAATAATAATAAAAAAATAAATTGCGTTTAGAGAATATCTTCCGATCGCGCAAGCTCATTAAAAATCGGGAAAAATTCAATTTTCAGTGATTTTTGATGCATTAAGAAAATAATTAAGTAAGTTTAATTTGCGCTCTCATGTTAAAATTTAAATATAAATTAATACTATTGTGCATGTTATGCTATTTTTGAACAACCGAGATCTTACCACGACGAGATCGCTGCAGGGCGAAAAGGTTTAGTAGTTTGCGCAACTCCTGTTAGCCACGTTGCGAAACAGCGTTGAAGTCGCCCTATGTGTCCACATCCTTTTCTCTCCCCAACCTTGTCCACTTGCACAGTGCGCCATTCGTATCAGTGAGCCCGTGAACGAATTTCGTTTGTTAATTAGATAAATTGTGTTATTTAAAATACATTAACATGTGACAGGTACACAGATCTGCATACGTCGTTGACAAAGAAAATTACTAGACAATCTTTTCATTGTCCTATATTTTGTCATCCCCAAGAAATTTTTTTCAAATATTCTTCACGAATATAGCGCCTGTACGAGAAACTAAGGAAAATCCTTTAAAAGAATTTAAATACTTCTAAAATCGTTAAAAATACTTCTAGACTTTTTCAATAAATGCGTCCATATAACACGCATTGATATGTAGAATGACGCATGTTTGAAAATGGTTTATAGTAATTTTAAACAGTGTATATTGTTCATCGTGATATTTGTCTGAGGACTGAGGAGGATAACTAAGTAATCGTCCTTTTTTCCATCAAAATGTATTTCATGTGGTTCTTCTGATTCCATTTGACTTTGCCGTAATTTTTTTCTTTCTGTTTGTTTTCTTCTAATTTTGTATAGGTCAATAACTTGAAAAGCATCTGTTTTACTTACTACAGGAATATCTTGTAGTACACTCAACGCTTTAGAAGCACCTGCACTGTCAGATACACCATTGCGATCGCAATGTAAAGATGTAGATTGTAACTCCACTTTCATTTGCCATGGTAATTTCTTCTTCTTAAGTCTAATAGGCTGTATCCGTCATGGTAATGATATTTTACATATAAGGTACCCTGGGGTAATAACGCCACGTAAAGGTTCTACCAATTTTCATGGCTCAGTTTTAGATTGTATTTTTCAAACAAATATACGATTTGATATAGCAACTCATTGACTATCTATATAAAAAAAAAATAATTTAATAGATATGTATTCATAAAATGTAATGGCGTGATTTCTTGACCAATGCTATTTGGCGTTATTACCCAACTATACGGGTAATAACGCCATGCAAACAAAACTATGAAATAAGATGGAATAATTGCATGTAGATTGCCCAATTCTAAAAATACAAACTCTACAAACTTAGAAATTGACAAATTGCATTCTAAGCTATTGAAAATGTTCAACTTTTTGTGAAAGTGTAAGAAAAATAAAGGTGTGGTGTGGGGGGGAGGATGAGGCAAAAGATTATCAGACCATGAGCTCTTTTTGCTTAAAAAGAACCGCTTAAATAGAATTATTAGAAACATTGCACAGTTTTAACTGTGTTTATTTGAATCAGTATTTAGGATGTAGCTCGGCCACTGTAGGGAATCAACCGGGGTATTAATGCCAAGGATTGGCGTTATTACCCCGTTATAGTTATTGCGCTGTACATTTTAAATTACGAATTATCTGAAGAAGATATCCAAAATCTCCAACAACATTTTGAAAGTCCATGAAATGTACTACAAATTTATGTAATTAACAAAGTATTTCCGGATAAAAAAAAATAATCTTCACATCACAAAACGTATCTTGCAAATTTTAGATCAAGCGTTAATTTTAGTTGCTTGTAAAAACAATAAGACCTAAAAATGAAACAAATTAACTTGAAGCTGTTTTTTGCGATTTATATGCTTCAAAACCCTTCTGCGCAGAACACATGGGTGTCATTTACCAGATTATTTCACAATTATACATAATATTAGCACTTGGCGTTATTACCCCGCCTGGTGTTATTACACCAGACCACCTTACCTACATTAGCATTAAAATTCTCATGTATTTCATCTAAATGTTCAAGGTCTTTTATTTTTGCTTCAAGAAATTTGGAAGGTTGCCTTTTCAATACATAGTTTCGTCTTACAAAGTCTTGTACTCATTTTTTTTTAACTTTAGTACCAATTTTTCCCGTTCCGTCCTTTCTCTGGAGGTAGATAAATCTATGCTCAATGACTGGAATTTTGTTGTATTTTTGAGACGTACAATTACTCTCAATTAGACACTCCCTCAGATCTGGTAACTTTTTACAGGAGCAATATAAATTCATTACACGTTTGCAGTCTGAAATATCACACAGTTGAGTTTCTTGTTTTTTAAATTCATCAAACTTTTTTTATAAGGTTTGGCTATTCCTTGTCTCGAATATAAGATTTCGTTAGTTTAGAATATTATCGTAGTAGGCATTAATTAGCTAAATGATTCTACAATCAAACACTTTTGGGATTGACGCCTTCTAATAAATATATTTTATTTTTTGTGCCACTGTATTGCTGACAAATGAGAAACTCACTTTAATGATGTTGAATTTACTTGCTAATAGAGACCTCTCCTCAAGGTAGCATTGAAGAACATCTTCGTGTGTTGGAAGACTATTTGGCAGAAAATCTCTTGGATGACCGAATATAGGTCAATGAAAAGATTGTCTAGTAATTTTCTTTGTCAACGACGTATCCAGATCCGTGTCCCTGTCACATGTTAATGTATTTTTAATAACACAATACATCCAATTAACAAACGAAATTCGTTCACGGGCTCTCTGATACGAAATGGCGCTCTGTGCAAGTGGACGAGATTGGGGACAGAAGCATGTGGGCACGTAAGGCGACTTCAACGATTTTTCGCAACGTGGCTAACAGGATGCACGCGAAACTCTAAACCTTGAAGAACTACTAAACCTTGCAGTGATCTCGTTGTGGTAAGATCTCGGTTGTTCAAAAATAGCATAACATGCTCAATAGTATTAATTTACATTTAAATTTTAACATGAGACTGCAACCTGAGCTTATTTAATTATTTTCTTAATATATCAAAAATCACTAAAAAAATTGAATTTTTTCCGATTTTTAATGAGCTTGCGCGTTCGGAAGATATTCTTTAAACGCAATTTATTTTTTTATTATTATTAAACAGTACAATATGCAAATATTTATCACTGTAGTGATAAAATATATGTATATGTAATATTTTTAAAAATTTTTTGAAAAAATCGGAATTTTTCAATTTTTTCGAATTTTTAGGTGGTTTGCGCGATCGGAAGATAATGTCCGATTTCAAAAAAAAATTTTTAGTTTTTCTTGTATTTACCAATCACAACTTTTCCGCACTATAGCAATTCGGAAATAAAAACTTTTGTTTTTTCGCACCACCCTACTATACACTGTTAACAATTTGCAGCATTCTATCCAGATATTTGACTTTTTTTTAAATGGTTACATAACCGTAATTTAACTATATTCTGACCATAAAATAGCCAATATATGGTCAGAATAACATAAAATGACGGTTATGTAACCGTTTTTGGAAAAAACGGTCAAATGAATTGACGGAATGCTGCAAATTTTTAACAGTGTAGGTGCTACGCATTTAGATAATTATGAACGTGCCTAAAAACAGACTGAGTGAGAGATGCTAAGCTGGGTATCAAATTTGTTGCTTAATTTTAGAGCACTTAGAACTTTATTCCAAGTATTCCGGTTTCAATTCTCGCCTTCGATATTTTTCACTCTTTTTATTCTAGATTTAGTTAGCAATTTGAGGAATCATATATTAAATATTCAATATGTTCAAGTGTAATTTTACTACTGGAAAAAAATATTAAAAATTATAAATCGTAAACAAATTTATAAATGGCATCATAAAATGACTGTTAAATTAAAATATATATATATATAATTAAACCTATTAGTTTGATTCAAAGTAAATGAATTTTTTTTTGTACCAATATAATTCGTTAGAGAAAATAAATCTAAAACCTTAAAATTGCCCCAAAAAATTGTTTAACATATGTCAAAAAGTAGTTTTTTAGAAAATATATCCAATCCATTTTTCATTTTTCATATGTCACGCTGGACTCTTCCATTGAATCCCCATTGGGAAATCTTGATTTTACATAAAAAAAATTCCGAAAGATAAAAGAATATCTCCTACAAATAACGAAGCCTATATATGTATTCACAGGAAAAAATAAAAATAAAACGTCGAAAAGACGTGCATTGGAGAATCCACTTTCAGCGTAAAAACGCGAAACAGCGTAAACTAATAGAAAAATGTAAGACAGATTCTGCAGTTTTTTTTCTTACATTCGTTCAAATTACATTCGTTCAATTTTTTACTTTCGTTCAAATTCCAATTCAAAAATTCTCGAAAACTTGTGAAAAACGGATTTTGAAGAAGTTCTAGTTGTTCTTAAAATAAAAGCGATTTATTTCGTTATTGAATTCATTCCATGGAGGTATCTTTTCCGCCACTACTTTAAAAAATTTCGTGAGTCAATTTGCGAAAGATTGAAGCAGTGTCTATCTTATTTGACAAATTTGAAACCGTAGCTCTGGTCTCTTTATGATAATTCTGAATTCGGAATAGAAATGAAATTTCTATTTCCCACCTGATGTATTTTTAAAGGGACGAAACTTACTTACATTTCGTAATATGATTTTTCATGCACTTGATTATAATAAAATATGAAAACTTTTTTCAGAATTAAAAACAAATAAAAGAATACTTTCGCCTTAGTTTTTTTTTAATGTGTCGTTAGATAAAATTAGCATATCTTAAGTATTCATAACATGTGCTCAATAGCAGATTTTCACAATGATACTTTTTTAATTAATAAGTTATGCAAAAAATCTAATTGAGCTGCAAGTGCAACATAATATGAAATAGTTTTTATGAGCACACTGTTCCACATTAAAATATGCGACACAAATAAACACAGCATTCGTAAGAACACATGTAGTTTTAATTAACTTTTTAATTTATTTTCAGCAGCGAAATTATGCTTGAAACTATTAAACATCTATTTTAAAAAAATTATCACATTACTAAATAAACGTAGAACCAATAGAATGAAAAAAATATACTGACTGAAAGATGCTAAGATTTGAAACGACCTTGTAGCTTAAGTCGCAGAACTAGTCACAGAAAAAGACATGGCTGCTAATGTCTATGAAGCGTTCTTTTGAAATATCTCGCTCAATATTTAATATTTTTATTTTTATATTTATTTATTTTTATTTTTATTTATTTCTTTTTTTTGCATAGGGTAGCTGAAGACGATTTACAACCGGATTAGCTTTTACTTTATCGGTATTCGTTATATATATATATATATATATATATATATATACATATATATATTATGATAGCTTCAATTTCAGAACCGGTTCTAACCAGTTTCGTAAGATAAAGTCATAAAAAAATCTGAAATCAAAATTGAAAAAGTAAAAACTAGCCCGGTTGTAGATCGTTCTCAGCTCTACTACGGAAAAAAATCAAAAAAATTTTAAAATTTGAGCGAGATTTTTGAAAAGAACGCCCTAATTAACACTATCATCCGGGTTTTTCTATTCAATGAATAGCGTGAGGCCTTAAATGGTAGAGAACTTGGAGCACTATGAAATCCGGTTTCAATTCCCGACCTTTCTCACTCTGTTGGCCTCATCATTTAGTTAGCAATGTGGGGAATCACATATTAAATATTTTGCAATTTCAAGCGTAATTTGAATGCTGAATGTTATTGGAAATTTAATTAAAATTGTGCATCTTAAACAAATTTATAAATTGCATCATAAAATGACAGTTAAATGTAATAAAAATATATTTTAACCAATTCCTTTAATTTAGAGTAAATAAATTTTTTTCTACTAAAATCAATCTTAAGCAAAAATAAATGGTAAACATTATTATTGTCCAAAAATGTGGTTTAATATGCGTCAAAAAGCAGTTTTTAAGAATCTGTAACAAATCCCTTTTTCATTTTTCGAATGTTACGAGGGACTCTAAAAAAGTCCCCATTGCGAAATCTTGATTTTACCTAAAAACATTGCTGAAGGATAGGAACATCTCCGATAAACAACGACACCTATATGCACAAGAGAAAATAAAAAGAAACCGTCAAAAAGACGTGCATTGGAGAATACACTTTTAGCGTAAAAATGCGCAACAACGTAAACTAATAAAATTGTAAGACAGATTCTGCAGAAATCTTTTTTTTTCTTCTTACATTATTATATTTTCCTTCACCTTTCATTTCAAAAATTCTCGAGAACTTGTGAAAAACGAATTTAGAAAAAGTTCGAGTTGTTCTTAAAATAAAAGCGATTTATTTCGGCGTTGAATTCGTTCCATAGAGGTATCTTTTCCGCCACTACTTTTGAAAATTTTGTGAGCCAATTTGCAAAAGATTGAAGCACTGTCTATTTCATTTGACAAATTTGAAACCGTAGCTCTGGTTTTTTTTTATGATAATTCTGAATTCGGAATACAAATGAAATTTCATTTTCCACCTGATGTATTTTAAAAATGACGAAACTTACTTATATTTTGCAATATGTTGTTTTCATGTATTTGATTACAGTAAAATATGATAACTTTTTTTCAGAATATAATTTAAATAAATGAAAACTTTCGCTTTAGTGGTTAGTTTTTTTTTAAATGTGTCATTAAATAAAATTAGAATTTCTTTAATATTTATAGCACGAATTCAATTTTAAACTTTAACAATTTTATTTTTTGTAATTAATTAATAATGCAAAAAATACTTATTGAGTTTTATTCCTTTCAAGTCTTGTGTACTATTAACTGTACTTGTCTTTTAATGGAGTATAATTTGTTTTAACAAATAATTTTATTGCTGTTTAATGTAGTAATGTTAGTATGTGTCAATGCATTTATTCTGTGACTTCATTAATGTCTGGGAATTTAGTAATTATAATAATAAATAATTGTTTAATTCCCTTTGCACTGTTTGTGATTATTTTATTTTAAACACACATTTTACACTTTTAATGTAAAATAAAGGATACTTTCTTGAAATAATCATGTGTAGTAAACTGCTAAAATTAACAGAAATTTGTATTATTCGCTATATCTTGTTGTAATATATTATTTTTTAAACTTATCCAGAAATTCTTCCTTTTTGTATATTTTAATTTAAGATATATTGTTTACGTATAGTTAACAATGCATTAAAATATTCAGTTATTAAATTAATAAGTAAGAGAGTAAATTTAATCAAAACTCTCACGATTTTTTTTTTCTGTTCAAATGTATCTATGAAATAAAATTTGACTTACACGCTAATACATCATATTATAATTGCCTAAACTTCATACCTAAAATAAAACATAAATGATTGAGAAATAAATAATATTTTTAGCAGACATTGCTTTAAGGTTGACAGTTAATTTTTTATATCTTGAAAAAAAAAGAAAGAGAGAAAGAAAAGAAAAGAGACAAGAACGAAATCAATGCATAAATATTGGAAATACATTATGACACGTTTTCAATGCTAACAAACTATTGTTAAGAAGATTCAATTTTACATGTAAAGAAATGATGTATCTAAAAAGGCAATTTAAAAAGAATCCGTAAAACACTATAAAGTTCAGTTTTCTGCAATTGATCGGCATTGCTCTACATATGCGGTGACATGTGTGAATTATGTCGCACAATCCTGTTATATGTTCGACAGAATTTAAAACCACAAATAACACACAAAAATGTCAAAAGTTTAAAAATGTATACCCTGGAGCAGAATATATCTCCGGCAATTAATTGACAGTAGTTAGTCTAGTAGCCGAGTAATTTTATGAATCCGTGTAAATGAAAGATAAATGCATCATACTCATAATTTATAATTAACATGTTGGAAGAAACGTTTTAACTTTATTATTTAAAAAATAGCGTAATGTTAATCAAATGCACCCAAAAAGGTTTTTCTTCATGGACCATATAATTAACATGTTGGAAGAAACGTTTTAACTTTATTATTTAAAAAATAGCGTAATGTTAATCAAATGCGCCCAGAAAGGTTTTTCTTCCTGGACCATATAATTAACATGTTGGAAGAAACGTTTTAACTTTATTATTTAAAAAATAGCGTAATGTTAATCAAATGCACCCAAAAAGGTTTTTCTTCATGGACCATATAATTAACATGTTGGAAGAAACGTTTTAACTTAATTTTTCTTAAAAATAGCATAATGTTAATCAAATGCGCCCAAAAAGGTTTTTCTTCCTGGACCATAATGGAAATATTTAGTCAGTTTTTACATACGAACTGTAAATACTGCATATTTCCTTCTTAATATTCAACAATCATAATCAACCTCAATAGCAGTTAAAAATCATAAGACAATGTGAGTATACTTATGCGAGTTTGAGAAAGACCAGACTGACAGACAAAAAATAATACTAAAGTTTTCTTAGCTCTGTTGGAAAGTCTTAAAAAAGGCTGAAAGTAGTAAAACCACCAGCATGATCTGGCGAAATTTTAATGGGAAACACCAAAGCATGCATAGAAGAATTCAGTTTTTATATCATTGTGTTGTTTTTTATTGATAAATGATTTTCAATTAAGATAATGCTATCTTTTGACGTATTACCTGCAAGATGTATAAAACAAATTGTAAAAAAAGGATAGTTTAATATAACGTGAAGAGGAGAGGAGAGTGTCCTTAGAGGTAAGGAGATTAAGCATTGAGATAAAGTTTGAGGATTAAAAGTTTTGAATACACTGAAATTTTCAAGAGTAGAGTAATTGAAAATCTCCAAAGAATGATAAACTCCGTTCCTGGGATAAATACGGTCAACCGAGGGAGGTTTTTCAAAAAAAAAAAAATCAACGGTTTATTAAAATTATTCTGATGCATCAGAATCCTTAAAAGCTTAGTTCAACATCTGAATAACTCAAACAAAAGTTCTTTTGTAGATTTTGAATATAATACTTTACATCTGTGCATTTTTATATGAACATACATAAGAAAATGATTAAAAGAGTAAATCATAAAAAATTAAATTATTTTTATATTTAATTGTTCGCAAATTATAAAAAAAGTTTTACAAAATACAAATTTAAATGGTGTAAAATAATGATTAATATATAATTTAAAATGCATACTTGTATTAACCTCGTAATTACTTACTGTTTTTTTTTTGATAATTGCATTTCAACACTGTAAAAAAATAAATATAAACGTTTCTGAATATATGGGGCAGCTACGGTGCATGTAATTTTCAAAAAAAGTTTCCGAATATTTAGGAAACATTTTTCTGCAATATTCAAAACATTGTTGACTATTTTAGATATTTTAATGTTTGTCTAAAATTTCTAAAATAGGCAATAAAGTTTCTGAATATTGCAGAAAGAAATTTCCGAAATACTCAGGAACGTTTTTGAAAATTACATGCACCGTAGCTGCCACATATATTCCGAAACGTTTCTAAATTTTTTTGCAGTGAATTAAACGATTGATAATCTTTAACACTTCAAATCCGATATATGAAACTTACACCCAAAGGAACTGTTTAATAATAACTTGAATAGGACAGTTAAAATAAGAGTGTCCTTACAGAATAAGGGGATTAAACAATGAGATTATGTTTCAGGATGAAAGATTATTGGAATTCTCCTACCTCAATTTCTCAAAAAGAGCAGAATTCACAGTTTCCAAAGAAGGATTAAAAATTCCTCTTCTGTTACAAATGCGGTAGACTTTCTTCTTACAAATCTTCAAAGGGGGACTTTATAAAATTTTAAGGATTTCATAGAAAATGTTTGATATTTAGATCCTATAGATTGCTTTAGAGCGGATATATGCCAAAAACTTCTTCAAAAAACAATGTTGCCTATTACGAAAGAATAACATGTTACCGAAATTACGTAAAAATAAGTAACATGTTATTATTTTGTAAAAAATAACAAAATATTTTGAACTTTTTTTAACTATTAAAAACGGTTTTAAGGTAAAATTTGTGTAGCCGATGTCTATTCAAATGAAAAGGAATTTTTAATTTAAAGCTGTTTTATTCAAATCAGATATTTTTGATATTGCGCGTATCCTGTTTCGAAAACTAAGTAACATAGAAAATTAACATGGTGTAGATAGTTATCTTATCTATCTTTATAAACTTTAACGATTTTTAGGAAGTATCTATAAATTATTTATTTCTTTTTAAATTTGCTTTGAAATTTAAACATAGATTGTGCGTTTAACGGGTAAAATATATGAAAAAAATATTTTAGTCTGTAAAATTGATTACTGTTTTAAGTTAAAGTTCAACATTTTAAGGATATATATATATATATATATATATATATATATACACACACATATATATATAAGTAATATTAAGTAGATATATGGAATGTATTTTTTATAATCTTGTTGGAAATGCATGTATGTCATTAAAAATTTTTAATTGGCATATCTTAATTAAAAGAGATTTTAATTATGTATGATAAAAATTATTTAAGAAATACATAAACGGACTTTTGTACAATCTGTTTAAAAGAAATACTTAATTCGAAGAAAAATTTACAAATCCATTTAAATCCATTTATTTTTAATATTGTGTTAAAATCAAACAATATCGAGCTGTTGTTATCTTTCGCAATATATATATATACGTATATTTATGTATAACTGGCATAAAATAATGGTTAATATTTTATTTAAAATACACTCTTGTGTTATTTAATAACTTACTCGTATTTGAATTAAGAGATTGCTGTTTTTTGACTTTTCACGTCTGAAATATGAAAATGGAGCGCAATAAAACAGTTTAATATTAACCTGAGCTGGGAGTTAAGACACAACACTAGTCACAGAAAAATACCCGGATGATCATGTAAAGTCTATGGGAGCATTCTTTTCGAATATCTTGCTCAAATTTTGATATATTTACATGATATTTTTTGCATAAGACAGCTGAGGACGATCCACAACTGGCACTATTTTGCTTATATATATATTTTTTATATTACGATAGTTTCAATTTAAGAACCGGTTTAAACCGGTTTTGAAATTTAAGGGTTTTTTTTACTTTTTTTAAATTTGAAACCAACATTGAAAACGCAAAAACCAGGCCGGTTGTAGATTATCCCCAGCTATCCTACGAAAAAAAACATCAAGTCAAAATATTAAAATCTGAGCGAGATATTTGAAAAGAACGTTCCTATAGACTTTACATTATCATCCGGGTCTTTTTCTGTGACAAGTGTTGCTCCTTAAGAGTAGAGTGTCCTTACAGGATAAGAGGTTTAACGAATGAGATCATTTTTGAGGATTAAAGATTTCTAGAATTCGCTTATGACTCCCCCCCTCCCTTTTCAAGAGGAGAGAGATGGGGAATCCAATCAGAAATTAAAAATTTCGTTCCTGGCTCCAAACAAAGTAATTGAGGGTAAAAGTACAAAAGGTATACGGATTTAATAGAATATATTTAATATTCAGATGCATGAGACTGTTTAACAGATTGGTTCTATATTTGTATTATTCAAGAAAATAGTTTTGTTATACTTTTTAATAGCACGATTTCATATCTATGCATTTTTTATGAACATTTGTAAGAAAATATTATAAGTGTATATCGTATAAAAATACAAACATGACTGGTATAAATAACGATTAATATGTAATTTAAAATACCCTTTTGAGCTGACTATTAAATAACTTATTTGTTTTTTATTGATAAATGTTTTTCAATTACGAGATTAAAATTGATATTATAAGTGTTATTATAAGTGTTATTATAAGTATTCTTATAAGTGTATACCGTATAAAAATAAAAACATAACTGGTATAAATAATGATTAATATGTAATTTAAAATACCCTTTTGAGCTGACTATTTAATAACTTATTTATTTTTTATTGATAAATGTTTTTCAATTACGAGATTATAAATGTTATTATAAATGTTATTATAAGTAATCTTATAAGTGTATATCGTATAAAAATACAAACATATCTGGTATAAATAATGATTAATATGTAATTTAAAATACCCTTTTGAGCTGACTATTTAATAACTTATTTATTTTTTATTGATAAATGTTTTTCAATTACGAGATTATAAGTGTTATTATAAGTGTTATTATAAGTAATCTTATAAGTGTGTATCGTATGAAAACAGAATTTTATATCTATGCATTTTTTATGAACATTTATAAGAAAATGTTATAAGTATATCCAAACAAAGCAATGGAGGGTAAAATTACAAAAGGTATACGGATTTAATAGAATATACTTAATATTCAGATGCATGAGACTGTTTAACAGATTGGTTCTTTATTTGAATAATTTAATAAAATAGTTTTGTTATACTTTTTTATAACACGATTTCATATCTATGCATTTTTTATGAACATTTGTAAGAAAATATTATAAGTGCATATCGTATAAAAATACAAACATGACTGGTATAAATAACGATTAATATGTAATTTAAAATACCTTTTTGAGCTGACTATTTAATAACTTATTTGTTTTTTATTGATAAATGTTTTTTCAATTACGAGATTAAAAGTGTTATTATAAGTGTTATTATAAGTGTTATTATAAGTATTCTTATAAGTGTATACCGTATAAAAATAGAAACATAACTGGTATAAATAATGATTAATATGTAATTTAAAATACCCTTTTGAGCTGACTATTTAATAACTTATTTATTTTTTATTGATAAAGGTTTTTCAATTTCGAGATTACAAGTGTTATTATAAGTGTTATTATAAGTAATCTTATAAGTGTATATCGTATAAAAAAACAAACATATCTGGTATAAATAATGATTAACATGTAATTTAAAATACCAATTTGAGCTGACTATTTAATAACTTATTTGCTTTTTATTGATAAATGTTTTTCCATTACGAGATTGTTATTCTTTGACTCTTCACATCTGCAATATGAAACTAATACCCAAAGAAACTGTTCAAAATTAACCTGAATTAGAGTATTGAGAGAAGTGTCCATACAGGATAAGAGGATTAAACAGTGTGATTAAGTTTGAGGATTAAAGAGTTCTGAAATTCCCTTTACCCCCACTTTTCAAGAGGAGGGGAATTAGAATTTCCAATTAAGGATTAAAAAGTCCGTTTCTGGCTCCATACAAAGCAATGGAGGGTAAAATTCCAAAAAGTATACGGATTTAATAGAATATATTTAATATTCAAATGCATGAGATTGTTTAACAGATTGATTCAATATTTGAATAATTGAAGCAAAAAGTTCTGTTATACGTTTTAAAAATAGTATTTTGCATCTATTCTTTTTAATATGAACATACATAAGATATTGATTAAAAAGGCTTATTTAAAAAATGTACTATAAGAAAATTATTTTTTTATGTTTAGTTTCCGCTGAAAATAAAGATAAATGAACTTGTTAAAATAAAATAATTGTGAAATAATAAATAATATTTAATTTAAAGCGCAGTGTTGTTTGAACGCTTTAACATGTATACCTTTATATTTTCAAATATTATAATAAATCCCCCCCCCCAAAAAAAAAAAAAAAAAAAAAAAAAAAAAATACGTTTCAGCATCTAAATAGAATTTCTGAAAGATCCAAAGAGAAAAGATTTAAACTGAATATTTTTTCTTTAAAATTTGCCAAATTTTAAGTGAGAGTGAGAAAATGAATTGTGATAACATATTTCAACTATGATTTACTTCGAACTATGCAGAAATAAATAATTATATCACTATTGAAAGTGTTTTAGTGAAATAATTTAAAGTTTAAATGACTATTTACTGCTTCGTTTTTGATAATTTTAACTGGGTAAATTATCTTATATGTGTTAGTATCTTATTTTATGAAAGTAAAGAAATTAAGTAAAGAAATTAATTAAGAAAGTAAATTTCTATTGTCTGAATTGCTATAATGACTCAATCCATTTGCATCTAAATTCAAATTCTAACTACTCTCACAGAAACAGATGTTGAGGATTTCTTGACTTCAATCTAAGAGTGGCTGCAATCAGATTAAATGCTTATCCAGAACACTGAATAAAACCACTCTTATTATGTGTCACATTGCGGTTAGACAGTATATCTACTTGAAATTTTTCAAAAAGCAATGTTGTTTTAATTAACCTTTTATGCACCACGGTACTTTAAAGTACCATTGAAGAAAATTTAATGAAAAAAATTATTTGCTCAGTCTATTAAGAAAAATTTAGTTCTCTTTCTACCCAAAATAAGTAGCTTGATGAAATTTAGAAAGGAAAAAGAATCAGCCGAAGCTAAATATTTACAAAAAGCGGTGATTTTTATAGTCATTTGCATAAATATAATTTTTATTTAAAAAAAATCTAAGAAACATTGATTAACAGCAAAAACCTTTCCGTTTACAGGAAGCCTCATAATATATTTAAATACACAGCTTTCCTAACAATTGAGATGTTTCTACAAGAGTATCTTTCGTTAATTAATATGATTTTTTTATTAATATTTTACAAAAAAAAAATAATAATTGTAATTTAAGAAATTACACCAACCATTTGAAAAATGTTTCACTCGAAACACTCATCTATCATTTTAAGCTAAATACCAGTTGTTTTATTGTGTATTATTCATGCCACTGCTATAACTGACTTTATACATGCTGCAATTTGAAGGTACGGTTCGTTTAAGTTACATCACTGCATTGTCGCCAAGCATAAAAGTTGACGACGGAAGAAACATTTCAAACTATGTAACATTGTTGGTGCAAAAGTAATCATTATTAAAATACAGCTTTGGCATATACTGTTATACTTGTAAGACTTTGGCATATACTGTTTGATTTTAGAGCAGAATTCTGGTGATGGAGGTTTTAAACCAAAGTCGATCGCAGCACATGCATCCGTGAATGGGTCCATCAGACATTGAATCAAAATATTTTTTCCAGTTTTGCCCAAGCCGATTGCTTTTTAGTTTTCTTTTTAGGTGGTGGAAAATCAAGAGTGATAGCTACAACATTTTCCGGCTTGTTAGAATCACTGTTGGCACTCAATTTTTCCTAGTTAGAACCGACCAATTGTAAAACGCAATGGCTAGTGGACTGGTCGCCCTCGAGACATGATGTTTTACAATTAATCGGTTCGGCATTAAATTGCTTCCTTTTTTGTGATCGTCTTTCGACACGTAATTGGTTTTCAGCGGCTCGATAATCTTTTTATTTTCTCGTTTTCTGCATTAAAAGACGCTTTTGCGCCAAACCAAATACAGTACTACTTAGTTGTCCCGTCGACCAATTTCGCCAAATGATAGGAATCGCCAAACTAATAAGCAACTTATACATGTCGACTAAATTTTTATTATAAATAACAAAAGAACAAATAAATTAGTAAAACATTAATAAAAAGTCGAAATAAAAATCACTTTATGTTTGTTTAAATACGCGTATTGTGTTTAATGTCATTGAATGCGACATTCACGGTCATTCATTTCTTTGGCTTCTGCTTTTTCCGTATCTGTTAATTTCCGTCTATCCATTTTTAATTTTGTTAGTTTTCTCCTTTATTACAATGATTTTAAATAATTTAATTTCCTATTCAAATAATAATTCTTCTAAAAGTAAAGAATTTTATTTAAATTAAAAAGTGACCATGTCATTTTGTCAATCCTCCACCGAAAACAACAACCATTTTTTAATGGTTAAAAAAAATTACTACCAATATATTTCGTCAGTTTGATTAAACAATGTCTAAATTTTGTATTATATTTATTTAGAAACTTCAGCATATCTTCAGATATTATGGAAAATAATCATTGAGGTGAAGCGATTTCTTAATAAATAATTCGTCAGATGAAGGATTAAATACAAAAGTAATTAGAGATTAATGTAACTTATGAAACTAGTTATGCATCTAATTTTTAAAGTAAAGTTGTCTTTGAGTAACACTGACAACATACAAATGGCAAATTATATCTCCTGGCTTAGAAACACAAGTTAACACGTTGACTGCCAAGTCTATTTTGTCTAATTTTCTGTTTCAACCGCAAAATAAGATTACCGCTACACAACCTATACAAAAAACTGCGAAGTCCTTTAAGTGCGATGGCATTGTAAAATATGCTATGAAGAAAATGCGGCATAATTTGGTAGCAAAATGACCAGAAAATTAACTACCCTAATTTCCTGCCTATAATCCGCGGATCAAACAATTCTTTTCCGACCCAGAAATTTTATTTCGTAAATGAAGGCAAATATTTACGGCGATCTGAAAAGTTATATTTTATTTAATAAAATTTCTGGGTCGAAAAATGATTGTTTGATCCGCGGATTATACGCAGGAAATTAGGGTAAGTAAATTGACAAGTTTGTGATATTTGCAAAAGAGAATAGATTTTATGTGTTTACTATGTTTTAATAAAACACTTCTTTTTTATCAGAAATATTTAGAGCATTGATGATACTGACCAAAAATTATTTAAAATTTTTTTGGAATGTAACTCTTAAAATTTTATATTGTATTTTGTACTGTCAGTCATATTACTGTAACACAGCTAAACGGAAGGTTCAGTGTCACTCACCAGTAACTGATGTGGCACTGAATGTGTTGAGGACTCCAAACTAAGGATTTCACTTCAAACTAAGAAGCCGTAATTAGAATTATTGCCTGAATACGCAATTAAACCATATTAATACGTGTCACACTGTGGTTAAATAATATATATGTCTCAGTAATATTTCACGAGTCTTCATATATTGAAAAAAGACTAATTGATGTAAAAACATTGTTTTTATAATCAAATTCAAAATTAATTAGAAAGTAACGTAACTTATTACTTTTATGCATCTAGTTTTTTAAATAAAAAGATTTATTTGTAACATTGACATCATATAAACGGCAAATTGTAATTCCTCGCTTAGAAACATATTTTAAAGCCTCATTAACTTTAACCTAAGAGGCCGCAATCAGATTAAATGCTTTTCAGGATCATGCATTTAAACCGCTTTATTTAAGTGTCACACTATAGTTAGAATATACATTTTCTTAATAATATTTCATGTGTCTATTACATAAGTAATACTGATTGGTATAAAAAACATATTGCTATTATTAAATATAAAGCAACGTTGAGAGCAATATAACAAATCAGATTTCTTTGGTTCTAGATTTTTAAGTAAAAAAAGATGTCTTTAACTACACAGATTTCATATAAACGGCAAATTCCAACTGTTCACTTAAATACTAAACACGCGTTAAAGACTACAAAACGTGTATTGTTCTTGACTTCAAACTAAGAGGCCTCAATCTGATTAATATTATCTGTATTACTCAATTAAACCATTTTAATTACGTCACACTGTGAATAGAAAATATATTTTTTGAATAATATTCCACGAGTCTTCATTTGTTGAAATAAAACTAAATGATGTAATGGCGTTATTGCTGCAATTAAATAACAAAACAAATATTAGAGAGCAATGGAACATGCATCTAGTTTTCACAGTAAAAAGATGTCTTTGAGTAAGAAAAAGGGTGATACATAAGAAATGCGACCTGATAAAAATGTCAATTTAGTTTAACATTTTTTTCCTTGATTTTAAGCTATACCATCGTTTTATTCGTGTTCTTTGAACTTTTTTGTTCGGTATTTGCTATTTTTGCGGATATCAATTTATTGCTTTGCAGGAAAACGTGGTGTAGAAATCCTGCAATTTTCCAACAACCAGTCACCTGCAACAAACTTCGCTGTTTAGGGTATCCTGGAGCAAAGATCCTGTGCAATCGAGCACAAGTCCCTGAATTTCCTGCAGCCATCCTGTAAAAAGATTGGGTCGAAATCACACCTAAAATAGTCTGTTGCAGAAGTATTTTTCGGAAGCTCCTAGTCTCTTGCATTGCTGCGGGAGAAATCTATCACTAACGATCTTGATTGTTTCTTGATTTTCTTCTCTTTAGAACAGTGAATAAAACGGGATATTTTGTTCCTTCAGGTAAAAGCTATGGCCTTTTATTTGCGTGACAGTATTTATGTGTCACCTGTAGACGTCATATAAACGGCAAATCACTCCTTACTGAATCAGAATAAATGCTTGTCTCGATCACTCAATAGAAGTTTAATCACGTGCCAAACTGTGATCAAATAGTAAAATTTCTTTCTATTAAATTTGAAAGAACACTAAATGGTGTAAAAATATTGTTTTTAAAATAAAATGCAAAGTTAATTAGAGAACAATGTAACATACCCAACTTGTTATCCAGCTAGTTCTTAAAGTAAAAATAGATTTTTCAGTATTATTTAAGTTATACAAACGGCAAATTCTTCTCTTTGAAACATATATTAAGAACTCCTTGACTTCAAACTAAGAGGCTGCAATCAGATAATTGCTTGTCTGAATCACTCAATTAAACCAGTTTAATTACGTGCCACACTGCAGTTAGACAGTATATTTTCTTAATAATATTTTAAGAGTCTTCATATATTGAAAGAAGACTAAATGAAGCAAAAGCACTGTTGGTATAATTAAATAAAAATGTACTTAAAGAGCAATGCAACTTATGAAACTAGTTAGGCGTCTAATCTTTAAAGTGAGATCATGATTGTGAATATTATTTACGATATGTAACCGATGACAACGATTATATTAATCAATTTTCTTTTGTTGGAAATTTATTAACTATGCACATGCCGCGATTTAAATTTTTATATGTTGAACTAGTGTGTTCAAATGTATTTTACAATGCATTTCCATTGAAAACTGCATTGTTCTTATGGATTTATTTAGGATTAAAAAATAAATAAAATATAATATAAAAATATATTTTTCATTCAGCACCATCGAATGCATAATTAATTTAATTATCACTGCATTGAAAAATACTTTTCATTAAATTTTATTTTAGAAAAGATTGTATTGATACAAATTAATACAATAATTTATTCAATTCACGCCTATGAAAAATAAAATTTAGATTATTATAAAGCGTACTCTTAATACAGAATGACATATTTATAATAAGAAGTTAAAATCAATTAGAATGCATTTTATAAAAACATAATCTATTCCATCAATGATAATTATATTTTAAAATGAAATCTAGCAAAATCTGGTTTAATATAAAAGTTTTCAGATAAAATGAAATATGAAACTAATACGAATACATTAAATTTTTTAATGGTTTTAATCTTTGAAATACTATTTTCGAAATTTCTATTTTTTTTTTTTTTTTTTTTTTTTTTTTTTTTTTTTTTTTTTTTTGTAGGCATTACGAAATTTTAATGAGATTATGTTTATAACTTAATTAAACTTAAGCATCTTATTTTTAGTAAAACATTTCAACATGCGAATTATTAATATAAATATATATAATGTATATAATAAGTAAAATTCAGATTATAAGAAATGGATTTCCATGACAGAAAATTAAGTGCTGATAAAACTAACCAACGGGATTGTTTCACATTGTGAAAACGAATGGAATGCAAAGTAATAACATTATTTTATTAAAGACATAAAAACAAATGTTACAGTAATAATAAATATTAATAGTTCAAAATTTCTAAATGGGTGAAGAAAGGTCGGGACAGGGTATGAACCAGGGTTGCACCGGCTAAAACCATTAGTGCTCCACCGACTGAGATATCCAGGAGTAATCCAGAAGACTAATACTAACTAATATACTTAACCTAAATTTTCAAAATCACTGCATCTCGTCTGATATAGGAAACAGCTTAACAAAATAAATCAATGTTATATTTTGAACTCCAGGAAACACTGCATGCGAAATTGCATTAGATTAATTTGTAACGCAATTATTTAATGGGTAAATAGATCATAACTGTTGGAAATTTTCAAGCGGCTGAAAAAGTCCGGGCCAGAATTCGAACCATAGGCATATTGGTTGTTGTTACCACACTTTTAAAAATTTTCAGTATTCTGTTCAGTCATTTGATCGTTTTTACCAAAATCTGTTACACAACTGTAATTTAATGCTATTCTGACTATATTTATTGGCTAATTTACAATAATTTTATAGTTAAATTCCGGCTGTGTAACCGTTTTTGATAAAAACGGTTGAATGACTAGTCGGAACGCTACAAATTTTTAACAGTGCAGTGCTCTACGAACTGAGTGGTTGGAAACCTTGCCAGAACATTTTTCATTCTTTTGGAAATTTTCAACAATTATAATTTTTCTTACCAATTGAAGATTGTGTTTAAAATTTCATGTAATACTTATAGAGATACATCATTTTAGTTTTAAAAATTTACGAATTATATAGCGGAAGGTCGGTAATAATTTAATACTGTTTACATGTTTATTTGTAAATCAATAGTAAAAAGATGAGATACGTTCAAAAATACTAATGAACAAAATTTTGCGGTTTTTTAACGCATTGTGTTTAAAATGCGTAAAAATACATATCAATGTTTAGCTTTAAAAAAAAAAAATAGAAGAAAATGTTGATTTATTATCCATTTTTATTCTTATAATTCTAAAAATCTCTTAAAATTTCATTTCTGAGAAAAATATTTTAAGAAAGACATACACATATTCAGGTAAAAAAAAATTCACGAATCTTATTTTAAAAATGCAAATTAAATAATAAATTTTTATATTATATATATTTCTTCTTCATATAACACTCATAAAATATAAAGAGAGACAAAAAATAAAAACTTTTAAAACCCTCAAATATATAAATAAGGGCATCCCAAAGTTTCAATAACAGGGGGATATTTTTTGCAGCCAAGTCGCATCACTTACTCAAAAAAAATTCTTTTACATACGATTTTAGAAAATTAGCAAGAGAAATACACGACAAAATGATTTTTTTTATAAATAGTGGTTCAAATAGAATACAAAAATATTAGCCTGTAAATGAAACTTTGCGATACATCTAAGTATATATCTATGCAACAAAAAATACTGTAACTGTAAAGTAAATATATATATGTATGGGAAATCTCCTCCACTATTAGATCTGCATATTATTTTCTACGCATCGCAACTCTGATGAACAGGCTCTCAGTGAGGCAGACGATTTTGAAGAAACTATTAATTCCTAAGAAGCCAGACGATTTAAGTGGTAAAAAAAAGAACTGAACGGAAGAAAGGAGAATGGAATGTTTTTAGTTTTAAGTTGGTGTAAAAAGAACGTAAGATGAAGACGAGTTCCCGTATAAGATGTAATTGATTAATTAGAGTTATGATTGTTTGCTTTGTAAATAGTCTTATGTAAATATCTTTTTTGTAAATATTAACGTTTAATATAAGTCATTTAAAAGTTTAAAAACGGTGCCAGAATTTAATTTACCTCCGAGTTTATTTACTTATGTGTTCAAAAGAACTTTTTAAAGAAGAATCTCCATAAATTTTGGTCTCAGTAAGTGAGATACAGACGCACGCCCACAGAGATGGAAATATATTTTTTTTAATATCTTGGAAGCCGATATTTTTTAGAACTGTGATGGAATGTCAAGCCTACAAAGCTATTTCAGAAGAGGTAAAATTTTGCGATGAAAGTGAAATCAAAGTGTGTGAAGCTGAGCATCTGATTATGAAGTGAGTTTATTATTTCATTTTTCTTTTCAATAATGGAAAAATTAGTTGATTTAAAGGAATTAGAGTTTTCTTTGAAAACTGAAAAATCAGCTAGTATTAAGATATTGCACAAATTTATTTTTGGAGAAATCGGTGACAGAAATAATCGACGTAGAATTCGGAATTTTACTGGGTTTACGTTTGAAGTAGATTCCGATGAATATCAAACTAAATTCAAAGAAATTAAAGATAATTTTTCTGTTAACGACTTAATTACCATTTGCAATGTTTTGTGTATAAATAATTCGGGAACTTTTGATGAAATTGCTGCCAGAATAATTTCTAGTTTATGTGATTTTAGTATTTTGAAAAGTAATATGATACCCGATGAAGGTACTCTTAGTGATGACGAGAGTGCCGATGAATTTAATGATGATTTACAAGATAAAACTAAAAATATTTCAACTGTTTTTGAGAATAATATGAGAAATGATTCTGGTAGTTCTAATTGTGAAAGTAATGAAAATCAGAAAATCCTAATTCCTGATTATGTTATTAAACCAAGCATTTCTATTAATGATATTGAAAGTATGATTACAATGTTTGAAGGTACTCAAGTACAAAATATTATTAAATGGATTGCCGATTTTGAAGATATTGTTTTATTATTTAACGTTAGTGATTTGCACAAATTGATTTTGGCTAAACGCCGTATGACAGGCAAAGCAAAATTATTTCTTGAAAGTGAAACAAATATTAATTCGTGGTCTAAATTAAAAGCCCTACTCATATCTGAATTTGGTCAAACGTGCAATTCAGCTGAATTACACGAATTGCTGTCCAAAAGAAAAATTAGACCACATGAATCGTTAGATGAATATTTTTTAAATATGAAACAATTATGCTCAAAAGGCAATATTGAAGATTCTGCCCTTATTCAGTATGTAATAAATGGAATTAATGACCCCATTTCTAAAAAAACCTTTTTTGTATGGTTGTCCCAATATTGCTGAATTTAAACAAAAATTAAAGATTTATGAAAAAATAAGATCGGAGTATGAAAATGCAAAATTTCATAAATATGAAGGAGCTAAGCCTAAAATTAAATCCGAAGTTGAAATTAAGAACAAATTTAAGCCTGTAAAGCCAAATATGCGTTGTTTTAATTGTGGCGGGAATAATCATAAGAGTATTAACTGTGTAAATAAAGATAAAGGGCCGCTTTGTTTTGCTTGTAACGCTTATGGTCATAAATCATTTCAATGTAATAAATCTAAAGATACAAGTGTTAAAAATGCTCAGTCACAAGTAAACATTATTACATCCCAAGATTTAATTCTGAAAGAGATAAAGCTTTATTCTTTGCGTTTAATCTCTTTAATAGATACTGGTAGCCAAAAGACTTTGTTAAAGAAAAGTATTTATGATAATTTGAAGAACTTTGTAGAATTAAAACCTACGAGTATCTCTTTGACCGGTCTAGGAAAAGCCTCAATTAAACCAGAAGGTTGTTTCAATTCAGAAATCGAAGTAGATGGTTCAAAATTTAAAGTTACTATTTTTGTCGTTAAGGACAGTTGCATTAATTTCGATTTAATTATTGGCACTGATGTTATTCATCAAGGTACATTAACTATTTCTGAGAATAAAGTGAAACTGTTTAAAGCTGAAGTTCAGTCTAATGACTTTTTAGTTAATATTGTAAATGTTTTGGATGAGCCTAAAATTGATTTAACTCACATTGCTGACAAAAAATTACGTTCAGAGTTATACTCTTTAATTGAAAATTATGTACCAATTAAAACTAAAACAGTAGATGTTAAAATGAAAATAAATTTAACTGACGAAATTCCAGTTTGTTCTTCTCCTCGAAGATTACCGCCATGCGAGAAAAAAATAGTCGAAAACCAAATTGAGGAGTGGCTAGCTCAGGGAATAATTCGAGAAAGTTCTTCTAATTTTTCTTCGCCGGTTGTTTTAGTCAAGAAAAAAAATAACACAATGAGACTTTGTGTTGATTACAGATGTCTTAACAAAAAGACAGTACGTGAGCATTTCCCCTTGCCAGTTATTGATGATGTAATAGACCAATTACATTCTGCCGAAGTATTTACCACCATAGATTTGAAAAACGGTTTCTTTCATGTAGATGTTGAAGAAGACTCGCGGAAATACACCTCGTTTGTTACTCATGAAGGACAATACGAATTTTTGAAATGTCCATTCGGGTTGACCAATAGCCCTAGTGTTTTTCAAAAGTATATTTATAATGTATTTCGAAACCTATTAAACGATCACATTGTTGTCATTTATATGGATGATTTAATAATACCTGCTAAAAACGAAGCTGAAGGTCTAGAAAAATTAAAACTTGTACTCGAAACTGCATCGGAATATGGATTAGAATTAAATCTTAAAAAATGCAATTTTTTGAAGCGTGAAATTGATTTCTTGGGGTATAGAATCATAAATGGTAAATTGTATCCCTCTCCACTGAAGACTAAAGCAGTAATAAATTTTCCCGAACCAAAGTGTACCAAAGATGTTCAAAGTTATTTAGGATTGACAGGATACTTTCGAAAATTTATAAGAAATTATTCGGTTATAGCTAAACCGTTAAGTGACCTGCTAAGAAAAGATTCAAAATTTAAATTCGATATAGAAGAACAAAGAGCTTTTAATGAACTCAAACGTATTTTGTCGTCAGAACCAGTACTTTTAATTTACAATCCCAAAAGTGCGACCGAAATCCATTGTGATGCCAGTATTGATGGCTATGGAGCTGTTTTAATGCAACAATCTCCAGTAGATAATCAATTTCATCCAGTTTATTTCGCAAGTAAAAAAACCACCGAAGCTGAACGGAAGTACACTAGTTACGAATTAGAAGTTTTAGCTGTAATTGAAGCCCTGAAAAAGTTTAGAGTATATGTGCTAGGAATCCCATTTAAAATTGTAACCGATTGTAATGCATTTAAAATGACTATGGATAAAAAAGAAATGAGTACAAAAATAGCTAGATGGGCAATAATGTTATCCGATTTTGATTATGTTATTGAACATAGACAGGGTAGCAGTATGAGACATGTCGATGCATTAAGTAGGTATCCTATTTGTATGGTAATCCAAGATAGCTTAACTTTAAAAATTATCCAAGCTCAAGAAACCGATGACCATATTAAAACAATAAAAGAAATCCTAAAGGTGAAATCTTATGATGATTATCTAGATAAAAATGATGTTCTTTATAAATGTGTTAATGGTAATGATTTATTAGTTGTACCGGAAGACATGCAAATGAATATAATCAAGGCCGCTCACGAAAAAGGTCATTACGCAGTTGCAAGAACAGAGAAAAGTTTAGAAAATGATTTTTACATCCCTAAAGTTAAACAAAAAATTGAGAAATGTATAGCAAATTGTGTTCCCTGTATTTTAGTTAATAGAAAATGTGCTAAACAAGAAGGCTTACTTCACCCAATAGAAAAAGAAGAAGCTCCATTACATACGTACCATGTTGATCACTTAGGTCCATTAGAAAGCACTAATAAAAATTACAAACATATCCTTTCGGTCATTGACGCATTCACAAAATTTGTTTGGTTGTATCCCACAAAATCTACCGATGCTGCCGAAGTAATTTCTAAATTAGAAATCCAAAAATCTATCTTTGGAAATCCAGTTCGAATTATATCAGATAAAGGTCCTGCATTTACCTCTAAAGCTTTTGAAGATTATTGCATCAATGAAAATATTAAACATATCCCGATTACCACTGGCTTACCCAGGTCTAACGGCCAAGTTGAGCGTCTAAATTCTGTCATAATATCTGTTCTGTCTAAATTGTCTGTCGATAATCCTAAAAAATGGTATACACATGTAAGCAACGTCCAACAGGTGATAAATTCGACTTTTCAGAGAAGTATAAGCACAACTCCTTTTGAATTGATGTTTGGTACTAAAACGAAACTAAAAAATAACATTGAAATTACTAGTCTTCTGAATGCTGAAATACAATCTGATTTTACAAATAATCGCGAAGATATGAGAAAAAATGCTAAAAAACAGATTTTAAAAGTCCAAGAAGAGAACCGTAAAACTTACAACCTCAGACGAAAGAAAGCTAACAAATTTAAGATTAATGAAGTGGTTGCTATAAAACGCACACAACAAGGTCCAGGTTTGAAGTTAAAACCAAAATATTTAGGTCCGTACAAAGTCATAAAAGTAAAAAATAATGACACCTACGATGTAAAGAAACTTGGATTCAACGAAGGACCCATGGTCACCAGTACATGTGCAGAGTACATGAAGCCGTGGACGGACGAAGCTTGAAAAAAAAAAAAAAAGAATTTCACCGATTGTGACACTATACCAACTATGACAAACCTCTGGACTGACAACTAATAGAATTTTAACTTTATTCTCGAAAAGACGTAAGGTAAAAGAAGATGAAAAGACGTATGAAAGAAGACGAAAAGACGTAAGATAAAAGAAGACGGAAGACGTAAGAAAGAAAAGACGAAAAGACGTAAGGTAATAGAAGATGAAAAGACGTATGAAAGAAGAAGACGAAAAGACGTAAGATAAAAGAAGATGAAAGGACGTAAGAAAGAGAAGACGAAAAGACGCGAAAAAAAAATATATGAATTTTTTTCAAGAAATAATCTAAGCTTTGATAAACAATTTGAATGATGACTTCTTTTTTTCAATTTAGACTTTGGATGCTGCTGGGATTTTTTTTTCTTTATTTTTTCAGATGATCCAGCTGCTGTTTCCAGCCAACAAGAATACATTCGAGGACGAATGTCTCATCAGTATGGCCGAAATATGGGAAATCTCCTCCACTATTAGATCTGCATATTATTTTCTACGCATCGCAACTCTGATGAACAGGCTCTCAGTGAGGCAGACGATTTTGAAGAAACTATTAATTCCTAAGAAGCCAGACGATTTAAGCGGTAGAAAAAAGAACTGAACGGAAGAAAGGAGAATGGAATGTTTTTAGTTTTAAGTTGGTGTAAAAAGAACGTAAGATGAAGACGAGTTCCCGTATAAGATGTAATTGATTAATTAGAGTTATGATTGTTTGCTTTGTAAATAGTCTTATGTAAATATCTTTTTTGTAAATATTAACGTTTAATATAAGTCATTTAAAAGTTTAAAAACGGTGTCAGAATTTAATTTACCTCCGAGTTTATTTACTTATGTGTTCAAAAGAACTTTTTAAAGAAGAATCTCCATATATGTATATTATTTCAAAGAAATCTGCAGATTCTTATGATTGTTTTAAAAGGAAATAAACATTAACCAATATATATCCTAAAATTTTAATTTTACGCATATTGCGTTTATTCACATACTAAATTCTTTTTGATGACAAATTTTGCAGTTTCTTGACTGTTTTTGTCACTAGAAATTATACGACAAATATTTAAGATGAAGAGAGCGCAAAGATATTGTTCAAGTTTTATCATTTCACAGAAAACTCAAGTAAATTAAGAGTTCTATTATCCTTAACTTTGTTTGCAATATACTTCTACTCTCCTACTTATTTAAGAGAGTTTCCTTTCAAAAGACGGCTCTTGTATTTCTAAAGAAATTACGCCGCTAATCCTAAACAAGTTTCGCATTTAGACAGGGGTATTTAGTAGTTCCACTAAGTGTATAGGAGCACTTTGTTAAATTGAAAGATCTTTGAAAAGAAGACACCATCTTCCGGGTGCCTCTTCCCCTGCGTCTTCTATTATTTGCTCATCCCACTCTCTTCCTCACAGGTAAACAAACACACACTTGCCTTAGAGTATTGTTGTGTGTAAGTATTGAATAATTGATGCCACGTTGCTATGAAGTGATGATTATATGTACCTTTCTTGTAATGCGTTTCCTATGAATTTTTGATTCAGCAGTAAAATATATTGATAAATAATTTTGCGCGTGTTTTACGGTACTTTTAGAATATAAATTTTGATATGGCATTCTTTGAGATACAGTATAAGACTATCTTAAAATTTACCGAATTTATATATGTTTATTCAAGCATATGTTTAGAATGAAACGAAAAAGAATGTTGTTATTACGTTCATTAAAAAATTTGAACAATGCCAATAATAAAAATAATTTTTACCCCTTTGGAATATGAATCACGAAGTGTTTTAAATGAATTACAATAATTGTAAAATTTATGATTACTAAAAGAATAAAGTAAAAGAATCATAAATAGACGGTGTTACTAATTTCGACGTGAAGAAACACATTTATATGGGAAAGTTAAGAGTTCCATTATCTTTAATTTAGTTTCTATACACTTCTACTCTCCTACTTATTTAAGAGAGTTTCCTTTCAAAAGTTTTCTTGTATAGCTAAAGCAATTACGCCGCTAATCCTAGACAACTTTTGCATTTAGACAGGGGTATTTAGTAGTTCCACTGAGTGTATAGGAGCACTTTGTTAAATTGAAAGATCTCTGAAAGAAGACAGCACCATCCGGCTGTCTCTTCCCCGGCGTCTTCTGTTTTTCGCTTATCCCCCCCCACACACAGAGGGAAACAAAAACATAATTGCCTCTGATAATTGTGTGCAAGCATTGAATAATTGATGTATGTTGCCATGAAGTGATGTTTATATGTTGCAATGCGTTTACTACGAATTTGTGGTCCAGTTGTTCTTTGCATAGGACAGTGATGCACTGGAATGACAAGTATGGAAAACATATTGATCAATGATTTAGCTTATGTTTTACGGTATATGTAGAATAGAAAATTTGATATGACATTTTTTGTGATAAAACTTAAGAATATCTTAAAATTTACTGAAATCACAAGTGTTTATTCAAGTATATGCTTAGAATAAAAAGAAAAAGATGGTTAATATTAAGTTCCTTAAAGAAAAAAAAAGAAGTTGAATTATGCTAATAATAAGAATAATTTTTACACTTTTGGAATTTACATCACGTATTCTTTTACATGAATTAAAATTATTTTAAAATTTATGAATACTAAAAGACCAAATAAAAATAATCATAAATAGAAGGTGTTACTGATATCGACGTGAAGAAACACTTTTATATGGGAAAATTAAGAGCTCGATTATCCTTAACTTAGTTGCTATATATCTCTACTATCCTACTTATTTAAGAGAGTTTCTTTTCAAAAGAGGACACTTCTATGTCTAAAGCAATTACGCCGCTAATCCTAGACAAGTTTCGCATGTGGAAAGGGGTATTTAGTAGTTCCACTGAGTGTATAGGAGCACTTTGTTAAATTGAAAGATTTCTGAAAAGAAGACACCACCATCCAGATGCCTCTTTCCCGGCGTCTTCTATTATTAGCTCATTCCCCCCTACCCCACAGGTAAACATATACATACTAGGGGCGATCAAATGAAAAGGTACGAAACGCCCTAATTACCAAACCGGTTGAAATTTGAATATGCCGCTTTGGAATAAAGTCATGAGACATCGAGAGATGCGATTGGAGTATCCAGCGTAGTTGTGAACATGCGTAGGCGTTTGTGCATGAAGGGGGAGAGAACTAGACAGCAAGAGAGCTCCGTCCAATTAACGCGGCAGCGCCCGTGAGGCAATCGTGACTTTTCCATTGCAAAATCGGATGATTAAAGAGAAGCGAGATGTTATCAGATTTGCCACTGCGTCAGACTTTGATCATACACCTTGCTGCTCTTTAATCATCGGATTTTGCAATGGGAAAGCCATGATAGCCTCACAGGCACTGCCGCGTCAATTGGACGGAACTCTTTTGCTGTCTACTTCTCTCCCCCTTTATGCACAAGCGCCTACGCATGTTCACAACTACGCTGGATACTCCAATCGCATCTCTTGATGTCTCACTACTTTATTTCAAAGCGGCATATTCAAATTTCAACCGGTTTGGTAGTTAGGCCGTTTCATACCTTTTCATTTGATCGCCCCTAGCAATTGCCTCTGACAATTGTTGGATGCAAGTATTGAATAATTCATGTGTATTGCCATGGAGTGATTGTTATATGTTGTAATGTGTTTCCTACGAATTTTGGTCCAGTTGTTTTTGCATTGGACAGAGATGCACGGGAATGCCAAGTATGGAAAACATACTGATCAATAGTTTACTTGTGTTTTACGGTATATGTAGAATAGATATTTTGATATGACATTCTTTGTGATAAAACTTAAGAATATCTTAAAATTTACTGAATTCAAATGTGTTTATTCAAGTATATGCTTAGAATAAAACGAAAAACATTAGTGATATTAAGCAACAAAAAAAAGTTAAGCAACAAAAAAACACTAAATTTTAAATATAAATATAGGTATTTATAATCATTAAAAAGGAATCTACAGGTTCTTATGATTGTTTTATACGAAAATAAACATCAACCAGCATTCACTCTACAGTTTTAAATTTATACATGTTATGTTTACATCCTAAATTCTTTTTGATAGGAAATTCTGCAGTTTCTTAACTGCTTTTCGTCTCTAGAAATTTTACGACAAGTATTTAAGATGAAGAGTGCGCAAATACATTGTTCACATTTTATTATTTCACAGAGAACTCATAGTCCGAGTGCTACGCGACAAAAATAAGGGGAAAACTGCAAATCGTGATAAGAATATACCACTTGGTGAGTATGTACTTTCTGATAATACAATGGATATTAGAGGGGGAGGCATCTCGTAAAGTCGTTGGAATTCAAGATGGCGGCCGTTATTCAAAATGGCGTCTTTTTCTGAATTCTGTTAATATGCGTAATATAAATGTGCATTTCACGTCGATTTCGATATTTTTAAAGTCAAATTTTCGTTTTTTAACTCTTTCCAACATTATATAAAAGAGTGTAAGAATTTGATTTATCTGTCCGTTTGTCCGCCTGTCCTTCCATGCTCTAGCTCGCTTAAATGTAATCAGATTGCCAGACAAATTTTATATGTTGTATGAAGTTTGTAATAACATAAGTAAAATATCAATTCGGAGTGAAATATAAAGTGTATAGCTTTTATAGTCCATTTACAGGGTGCTAAAAAATTACATTACAATATTGTGTATGCGGCGAAATCGTTTGCAATGTGTTTTAATGATGTTATACTCTTTAAAACTCATTCAAATTGATCTTCATCAATGTTAATACTGCAATGAACTACCAAATACTTACTAAATAATAAGGTGTGCAAATTTATCGTTTATTAAAAGTGACACAATAAAACAAGAAAATATGCGTTTGTAATTTGTATATAAATTTTATAAAGATCACGATCTAATTCAAGTATTATTAATGGAGGTGCTAGGAAAGACAAAACTTCATTTTGTGATAAGGATATCCCGAATAGTGAATATCTATCGTATATTAATAAAATACATATAAGAATTTGATGCATCGTATAAATTTATAGAAATTCAAAATGACGACTATTATCTAAAATCTTTTGCAGTTTTATTCCTCGGCATCTTACAAGCCTATTTCTGATTTTAATTTCCACTTTTTATAACTCAAAAATTCTCTTTATAATACTAGAAATGTACCGAAAATGAAAATAGGACAATTATTAAAATATTTTTTGTCATTTGGAGTAGAAAAATTAAAGGAATATATAAATAATAAAAATACTATTTTATCAACACATTACTTATACAATATATTAAAAAATTTATGTTACATATAAAGCAGTAGAATATAGAAACTTCACTTGGTATAATCATATTTTTCACATTCTTTTTTGGAATTGCACAATAATGTGCAAGAAAGTCCAACTTTTCTACAGACACATTCATTTTTACATATTTTAAATTTACATTTTATTAATTCTAAATAAGAGTCTGAAATCTCTGGCAACTCCAACCATTATTTTTTCAATGATAAATTATCCAACCACCATTCCCATTTTTTTGGAGAGGGTGGACGTATTTCACGCTGATCTGCTTGTTCCCAAATGTATATCCAAGTTGAAAAGCACTGCGTAAAATATGTTGTTGATGTGCACTCTTGGTTGGCGGATGATGTTTAAAAGAACGATTTTTTGCCAAAACTATTCTTATCTTGCATTATCGACACTTATGCTATTGCTTGTTGAACAGTACAACAATACTACAAAATTTTCTAAAAGATTTAAAAGATTTTCAGGAATGGAAATTTATGGTTTTGATAGGTATGAAAATGCAGCAGTAGTTTCTTTAAATGGAATCCATGTTTTCCTATTTGACTTTTTAATCTTTCCTGTGAAACCTGGATTGCTGTCGCATTCCATGAAAGCATGCAATTCTAGAAAGCCTTTTCTCGTCCAATTGCTGCAGCTATGGTATGAGCAGGAATAAATTTGTATTTTTTCCCTGTTACGAATGCAACTCAAATATTTTCTAGGAATTTATCTGAAATGATAAAAAAATATGCAATTGCTAAAACTAATACATCAGTGTATATAGAGCGTATAACAATATTTTTCAGTCCTTTTTCAACCATGACTTTGAAATGCAGTATTATTCTTGAATCAGCTTCTTCGTGACCAGGGCAAGTCATTCCAATTAAGGAATTTACAGCAGTAAATTTAATTTCTTCCCGATTTAACTTCTTCTCCTGGAGTGGTTATATTAAAGCTTGTGTATTTTTATGCTTTTTATTGCTGGCGTCCCAAGTTGATTAAAAAGCTCTTTGTTATTTGCAAACTTTTAAGAAATCTAACATGTGGTTGCACTTGTCATCTGGTCCCTGCACCCCTCTTTTGTCTTGTTTCGCTTTTAAAACTTGGTGTAATATATCTATCCCAAATCTATTCTTTGACATATAAAACTCTCAATGTCGTTACGTAAGTGAGGATAAAATGTGTTAAAGTAGTAATCATTAAATGTGCTTGAAGTTTGTCGAGGCTTTAAAATGTTAGTAAGAATTGGCTCAACATATATTAAAGCATCACATATTCCTGGAAAAACTTTGTCATTTTTCGCAACAGTTTCCTCTAAAATATGTGGTAAATCACTCTTATAACTAGGTCTAAATTCCCTGTTACTAGAAAATGCAGATAGAAATGGTTGAGAAATCGCAAGTCCAACTGACGATTCTGTTTAACTATTAAAAGCCTGGAAAACAACTGGACGTCTGTTTTTAAAACCTTCAAGACTGTATTTTTATTGTTTATGTTTTTCGCCAGAGTACTAAACACTGGAATTTTGTTTTTTTAAAGGTTGAAATATTGATGAAAATTGTTTTACTAGGCGTCCCTTAATGAATCTGTGAAATTGGTCAATACCAGTTGACTCAGCTGAATAAATTAATTCATTAATATCCTTATGAACAATAACTCTGCTTTCGATTCAAGCAAGTCTTCATCATCTCCTAAAAAATGGGTTCCCTAATTCCTTTAGTACGCTATAGAGTGCTTGAACCTTAGCACTCTATAGAAAAATTTAATTTGAAATAAGTGATATTGCTCATGATGGCATCGATTTCTGTCTTGGGGTTTGCTTGAATGTTAGACTCAAACTCTCTTATGAAATTACAGATTTCTGGTCCAGATACCATCCAACGTATAAATGTCGATGGATCCTGCAATACTGCACCTCTTTCTCCACTGAGAACAGCGTTTTTTTTGTTCATGCGCTTGATATACGCCCATAGCTGAGAAGAGTTTGTTTGATTTTCTTATCACAAAATGTCCCGATAAAAATGCACGATGTACGTCTGGTAAATTAATATCTGCATCAAACAGATCTTTTAGATGGATTGGTAATTAACGTACATAATTAATGTGATCAGAAAGAAATGAGTCTGCAAGAAGAGTTAAGAATCGAAACAAAAAGAAAGGAAAATAAATTCAAATTGAAATTTTGGATCATCTCATTTTGGTTGGTGATTAATCATCGTTACTACAATGTGCATTTATAAGCTGCCTTTCAAACAAAAAATAATCATATGACATTTTGCAATTCGTTCCTACTTGGCAAAGTTTAAAAAAGCATATTATAAATTGAAAAGCACATACACAACATTATGGTTATAGACAGCACTGTAAACATATTTTTTTGAAAGCTTGTAAATGAACTATACATTTTACGCTCACCATACTGTACAGCAAGTATCTCGTACTGCACTTCAGTGATATCTTTTAATTTCAATATGTTTCAAACCAGGGTTTCAAGCCGGCTAAAATTAAAAAAAGCCAGGCCGGTTGGCTTTTATTGATTTTAGCCGGCTTTTTTTGGCCAAAATTGGCCTTTTTTGGCCATAATTGGCTTTTATACAGTGAAGCCTTTTTATTATAAGCAACACATTTTTAAGTGTCTTTTAACTAATTTCAATGATGTTTAATTAACTTTGAGTTTAATAAATTTATTTATTAATATGAAAAATTGGGATTTTAATTATGATTCATTATGAGAAATTGGGTTGTAGCCCAAATTTTCAATAATGAAAACATTAATACTAGAATAACACATTGATGGAGTTGCTAGTGGTTTACAGTCAGAATTGCAAATATGTCAGCTAAATTATAAAATGGCTATACCAAGTGCTTTTTCTGATTTACATTGACCTTTAATCCTACCTTTGTTTTTCCATTTTTACTGCTTTATAAAATTAAAGGTTACTTAGTTACATGTTTTATTACTTAACTAATTTTAAGAGTTATTAAAATGTCATGTTTTATTCGCTATAAACATTTAAAATCATACATATAAAAAAACACCATTTCTCACTATTGAAAATAGTATTTCGAATTATGCAGATTTCCATTTCATAATATATTATATTTCACAATTTATTTCAGTATTCTCAATTAGCATATGCATGAATATATTCATTCATGCAAGTGAGCATATATGCACTTTTAAATAACAAAGAACTGTTCAAAATTTTAATTCAACAAATTTTATTAGAACATTTTTTGTTGTTTAATTTTATGTAATTATGTATTAAACTTTCCTCAAATATTGAATCCTTCCTAATTTCTTTTTCAACATTGTTCATTTTATGACTTAATCTTTACATATTGACCCATAACAATGTTTCCATGAATGCTTTGATGTACATTTTGTTAGTGTTCATTCTAGGCCATTTTTGAAGGGTGCAGCACCCTGCCCTTTTTAAAAGTAGTAAAATGCACCTCTGATTTTACCCAGAGATTTTTGATAAATATTTTTTTTTCCGTAGTATTTCTAAATTTGTGTGCCCAAAAATGATAGAATTTTTTCATTTCTTTAAGAAAAAGAACATGAAACTATTCAATCATGTTTTAAATTAATTGTATTTCTGATTTTTATATCATAAAATCATTCGAAATTAATGTTACTTGATTTATCATATTTAAAAATTATGTATTTTGCTGCTTTCTTTTTTCCCTTTCTAAAGGCAATAACATTTTTTTTTTCTTGCAAAAGTGCCCTTTTATGATGCAGTAGTACCCTTTTTAGTGAATAGCACCATGCCCTTTTTATATCTATAAGGAACACTAATTTTGTCACAATTCCATTAAATATAATTCTTAAGAATGTGTAATATATGTAGAACTATGAAATGTAGAAGTTTAAAACAAATTTTTTGAGTATATTTTCTTTTTTCCAAGATATATTTTTTTCAGACATAATGCCTTCACAGTTGAGTCCTAGCAGTTATAAAGACTTATTTATTTGAAAAATTAAATAGAAATTTATAACTTTTTTAGTAGTAAATCATTAAAAATGCATTAAAAATAAATCAATCCAAATTTAATATGGATTCAATACAAATTAACACTTTAAAAACAAAAGCCGGCTTTTTTTAATTTTAGCCGGCTTTTTTTAAGTGGATAAAACCAAATAAAGCCGGCCGGCTTTTTTTGGCCCGGCTAAAAGCCGGCAACCCTGTTTCAAACAGTTTAACATAATTAAAATACTCTAAAAAGTATTTTCGCCGATAGACCAAAATGTAAGAGAACTATTTTGAGTGTGCCTGTAAACAAACTATAAATTCTACACTATATTTTCGATGTAGAACATATTGCAGTATACCACTTCTTTCAATTACATATAGAGATAGCACATATATAAATTACACGGAAATCCGAGTAAATTTAAGCAAAAAACAGTAGGGCCAGACTAACGACTAGACAATTCATAAATACTTTGAGTGCCCTGTAAATGGACCATAAAAGCTATACGCTTTGTTTTTTACTCTGAACATGTTATTATAAACTTCATATAACATATAAAATTTACATGGCAATCTGAGTATATTTAAGCGAGCTAGAGCATGGAAGGACAGGCGGACAAACAGACAGATAAACCGAATTCATACACTTTTAAATAATGTTGGAAGGTGTCAAAAACGAAAATTTTACTTTAAAAACATCGAAATCGACGTGAAATGCACATTTATAATACGCATATTAAGAAAATTCTGAAAATGACGCCATTTTGAATAACGGCCGCCATCTTGAATTACGACGACTTTACGAGATGCCTCCCCCTCTAATATTCATTGTATTATCATAAAGTATATACTCACCAAGCGGTATATTCTTATCACGATTTGCAGTTTTCTGATGCGTAGCACCCGGACTATCATGTAAATTAGGAGTTCTATTATCCTTAATTTTGTTGCTATATACTTCTACTCTCCTACTTATTAAAGAGAATTTCCTTTCAAAAGAGGGCCCTCGTATTTCTAAAGCAATTACGCCTCTAATCCCAGACAAGTTTCGCATTTGGACATGGGTATTTAGTAGTCCCACTGTGTGTATATTAGCACATATATTCTGTCTTGGAGTGTTCTATTATTTGCTAACATCCCTCACCCCCCCCCCCCTCAGGTAAACAAACACACAATTGCCTCAGAAAATTGTTGGGTGCAAGTAGTGAATAAGTGACTCGCGTTGCCATGAAGTGATGTTTATATGTAGTGTTGTAGTAATGCGTTTTCTATGCTATTTATCACTAGAATTACCGCGTTTCTTGTATACCTAGAAATACCGGGGTGGGTCACATCTGACCCATGACTTTTAAAGACGCTATTCTTGTTTTATACGACATATAAAGGCACACAATAATTATTGACGATTAATACAATGATTTTTAATCAATAATTAATACAATCTAGCATTTAGATTATTGCTTAATATGGAATTTTCAAATTAATACCACAAAGGAAATTTCTTATTTCTAATTTTAAAAATAAATTGCTTTGAGATTTTGATGTCGTTTTTATATAATATATATACATGTGATTTATCGATTTAAATTGTGTAATAATGTTCCTATAGATCAATTAGATATTCAAACTCAATAAATTTAAATATCTATATACATATTCGTGGTTTTTTTTTACTTACACTTTTAGGTTTTATACAGTTTACTGACCAATCAATTCATACAAAATGCCATGTTTTTTCTTCTTTTTTTTCTGTGCATAATGCGCACACAAGTTATAAGCAGTTTCCGCAAACAGTGTTAGTTTTTTGTTTTTTGTCTTAGCATTGCTTTATGTGATAACATTTTTTATTTGTTTGAAATTTCAGTGCTGGTGCGTGGACGGATATCTTCACGTTCTTTTGCAATGCTTTTGTTTATAATTTTAGCAAGAAGACTTTTCTACTTATATTAGAATCTGTTGTATCTTTGAAAACTACCGAAACATTTACGACCACTAGATCTTGAATCAGATTTTGCATAAGTCAGTAGATATTGAACACTGCGGCTCGATGTCAATGCAGGTCGATGGACCACATAGCTTCGAAGAGTGATTTATTTTGTGTCTTTCTCACTTTTTAGAATTATTTCTAAAAAATGAATTCCTTTATTTTTAATTTTCTGCAAAATACTTACAATTTATTTGTGTTTCTTAATTTTCCCGCAGCATTTATTTGGTTGCTTTCATTCAGCTTGCTACTACATGTATTGGATTTGAACAATGCATTTTATTGTCATATTTAACAAAAATCGTTTCGTCATTTATGTCAAGATTGCCAGCGTCATCAGATGATGACAATATTAACTTCGTCGTTAATATAACTAAAGTCTTTTAAAGACAATTCACGTTACAATTTATAAAATTTCGCATTCAAGAAACCTTCGTAGTGATGCCATAACTATAAATATGTGAAAGTCAAATACCACTATTTTTTTTCCTCCATGTGATTTATGAGAGGCAAAGTATTCTTTTTATTTACTTTCTAAGGTATAACATAAAAAACAGTTATTTTTATCATCCATACAGTAGTTTGAAATACCATAGAAACTCACACATTTACCTCCCAAATACATAACAGATATGTGATCATGACCCGCCCTTCCCTCCTCCCCTGCGCTGTACACACGCACATTCTTTACCCTTTCTTGTAAAAAGTAAGTGTGGAACAAATCCCATGCTCTATTCTTAATTTATTGAAAAATATAGAGGATACTTTGGACCATATTGTTACAGGAACAATTTTGTAATATATCTAGGTTTTACATTTATCTTATGTATTATCGATATTTTTAACACTTATGTAACGATTCTAGTTTTATATTTTATGTTATTTATGTTAATTATCATAAGATAACACGATTTCTTGCAGCTATTTTGTGCATATCCATTTTGAGCCCATTTTGGCATAAATTAAATTTACTTTAAAATTTTGAAATACATTATTTTACTGCTACATAGCGCATGAATTGATGTCTTTATTCAATTAGTTATTCTTGCTGCTTCTTTTCTTATTTTTTATAATATCTACCATTGTTATAACATCAGATCTACCAAAATTTGATTTTAGTTGGTATTGGTATGATACTTAATATTGGAGTATTTAGTAATTTCTCTTTTCCTAACTTGAAATAGTAATTAATATCCAACCAGTCGGGTACATAATAGGTCGGATTCTTAGCTTATAGCACGACGTATAACAAAAACTGGTTGGATGTTTTTGCTTTTTTAGCATGCACCCCTGATGAGTGATTTAATAAGAGAGCCTTCTACTGTCTGTATATCCATTTGTATTTCATAATTATGGTAATCTGCTTTCAATATCACTTCATGCTTCAATGATTGTAATAGGATGACTGTAAAAATACTGGATTCTTTGGCTTGTTGTTATAGTAATATCTGAGTTACATTGATTATATTTATAAAATTATTTATAAATATATATATATATATATATTTACCTCTTACCCCCTTAACGATTAAATCCAAAGGGCTTGTAGAATGTTGACTGGGAGTGTAAGTGCAAAATTTTGTTACAATCAAGTAAAGCATGTTTATTCCCTTTTCTAAGTGTTTTTAATTATTTATCGTTATTGTTGCCGCATAACTTTCGGCTATGAGTACTCTTTACATAATATGCGTTTATATGTGTTATAATGTTATTTAAAACTCATTGAAATTAGTATAGAAAGAATTACAGTGGTATGCTTTCCATTGAACATATCGGGTTTGACATTTATTGTTTTTCTACAGGATGGCATAAAATAAATCGTAACTTTCTCTAGCATGGACTACTCTAGCCTAACCTTCTACAGATGGAAGAACACATTTATGTGATCTTTATCTAATGCGTTATTCAGCATTAGATGCTCATATTTATTCATGTGAATAACGGTGTCGATTATCTATGACCTATTTCGTTTAAATGTTCAAAAATGTTTCCATAACTGTGAAAGTTATTGAATTTTTTTTCTAGTTTAGTTTTTCTACGTTGATATCACATCTGGGGGGGAAATTGCATAACTCAAATTTTTAATAATTTTCTTATTATGTTTTCTAATGATTCAATAAATAGAAACATAAGAAGAATTATAGAAAAAACCAAATTTATGGGCAATCTATTAAAAAAAATGAAAATGTGTGGAAAATGAAAAAAAACCGTTATAAATCTAATCAAAAGGATGAAAAATTATATTATTTTAAATTTCTAACTCGGTAAAAGTTAAAATAGAAAAAGAAAATGCAATTGTTAATGGTAAATAATCGTGAAAATGTTTCTAAATATAGATTATTGGACACAGGACAGTATAAACAAATTACATTTTCCAATTTCAGAAAAGTATTTTGATATAAATAGATATTTGTGTATTCTAGAAAACATCCAGAAGTTTTTTTTCTCTTTATTTAATTGGAACTATGTGTATATCAAATCTTACGTTTAGTAGAAAAAATCCGTATTTCTTTTATAATAAATAATAATAATAAAATACATTTAAGATAAGTTTCATATTCAGGAGATTTACTCATTTCTGTTAAATATTTTACTCGAAGATTAGAGCATTAACCGAAAACTAAATCGCAACAAACGACAAATTATACAGTAATGCTACTAATGTTGAAAACTGTACAGAAAACAGCATATTATAAAAATAACGATTATCAACGCTTAATTAACCAGATCATTTCATAAACATTCGTTTGAATAATATTGTCATAAGATTCAGGAAACTAATGCAGATTTAATTTCATTTAGATGCGCCCTACGACGCTTAAAATAATATTTTTCTTTTCTAAGCATTTAGTAAAACATTTCTATTGTCTTCCGAGCAGCGCTCCCTTCATTATTTCTTTCTCTTGCATTATGTTATCCCCTCTGCTGCATTTCGCGAAACTGAAAAATACGATTACAAAAGATTGCTCGGTTGTTTTTGCGCGTTATTAGGGAAAATTTTCTCTTTGTAACTGGATAGCAGTTTGCTTCATGAATAATTATCCAACCTTCTAAAGTATTAAGTTATTGAAATACACTTTCTACTAATATTTAACCTTAGACCTATTTAACCAATACTAACCTAAAATGATTAAAGGAAATTTATATATCAAGAAAAAAAAATTTCCAATAAAAATAAAACCATTAAAAATTCATTTAACAGATTTTTTAGCTCATAGGCTGTCAAAGTTTGAAGCACATTCTACATGCATGTATGCATGTATGCAACGCGATAACGAGTGATAAAAATATCCGATTTGCCTCAATTTTAGATATAGATTTATTGTGATAAGGTATTGGATAATTACATGGGGGAACGGAGGGCTAATTCCCCTCTCCTTTAATTTAGATAAATTTGTATTTCATGCTTAATTATCACATTTCATCCAATTTTTAGATAAAGGATTTTTCTCATAAGGTGTCCCCATGATTACTTTTTGGAGATTATTAGTTAGATATAAATGGGGTGGAGACAGGGGTAATAAGCAGTCTAATAAATGAAATAACTACTATAAACAATAATATAAAAAAAGGACTGTCTAATAAGTCGCAACATGCAATATATTAGACAGTAGTATTACTAATATTGAAAATTGTACATAAAACAATGTATTATAAAAATGACGATTATCAAAGCTTAATTAACCAGATCATTTCATAGACATTCGCTTGAATAATATTGTCATAAGAATGAGGAAACTAATGGAGATTTAATTTCATTTAGATGCGATATACGAAGCTTAAAATAATATTATTCTTTTATAAGTATATAATGAAACATTTCTATTGTCTACCGAGCAGCGTTCCATCATTATTTCTTTCTTTTGGATTATGTTATCCCCACTGCTGCATTTCATGAAACTGAAAGATACGATTACAAAGCTTGCTGGGAAATGTTGTTGCGTGTTATTAGGGATAATTTTGCTTTTGTCGCGGGATAATGCCACAACAGTTTGCTCAATGAATAATTTCTCAACCTTCTAAAGTATTATGTTATTCAAATACACTTTCTGCAAATATTTTACTCTAAGGTTTAGAAATATTTCGAAAGAATGGATATTTAGAAATCAAGGATAAAATATAATATTACCAATAAAAATAAGAACATTAGGAATTCATTTAACAGATTTGTAAATATGTATGTGTATATATTTAAAAAAAATCAGTATTAAAACTATCGGTGTCTATTTCTTTTTCCATTTCGAAAAAGGTTATTGTTTTCGGTAAAGAAGATATGTATCTGTGGCACATTTCAATATTTGAATTACATATTTCAAAATTTTACATTTATTAAAATTCTGGGATTTCTTCTATAGTAAATAATAATAATTAAAGACATTTAAGATCCGTTAATTAAGAGATATATTCATGTCAATTATTTTTTTTTTACTCCAAGAATATAGCATTAAAGGAAAACTAAGTCGCAACATCCAACATATTAAACAGTAATGCTGTTAATGTTGAAAATTCTACAGAAAACACTGTATTATGAAAATAACGATAATCAAAGCTTAATTAAGCAGATCATTTTATAGACATTCGCTTGAATAATATTGCCATAAGAATCAGCAAACTAATGGAGATATAATTTCATCTGATGCGTCATATGACGCTTAAAATAATTCTTTTCTAAGCATTTGGTGAAACATTTCTATTGTCTTCCGAGCAACGCTTCCATTATTATTTCTTTCTTTTGCCTTATGTTATAACCGCTGCTGCATTTCATAAAACTGAAAAATACGATTACAGAAACTTGCTGGGATACGAATTCGCGTGCTATTAGTTAAAATTTTGCCTTTGTCGCTGGATAATGGTACAACAGTTTGCTCGATGAATAATTAATCAACCTTCAAAAGTATTATGTTATTCAAATACACTTTCTAGTAATATTTTACTCTAAGGTTTGGAAATAGATCAAAAGATTAATGGAAATTTAGAAATAAAGTATAAAATATAATATTCCCCAAAAAAATAAATCCATTAGGAATTCATTTAACAGATTTGTATATCTATATGTATGTATATATTTAAAAAAAACCGTATTAAAACTCTCGGTGTGTATTTTTTTTCACCACTTAGAAAATGGTTATTGTTTTCGGTAAAGATAAACATATCTGTGACACATTCTAATCTTGGAATTATATATTTTAAAACTTATTAAAAATACCAGGTTTTTTCTATAGAAAATAATAATAATTAAAGACATTTAAGATTTTTTATTTAGGAGGTATATACATTTCTACTAATTCATTTAATCCAAGATTAGAGCATTAATGAAAAACTAAGTCGGAACATGCGACACACTAAACAGTAATGCTACTAATGTTGAAATCGTACAGAAAACGGTGTATTATGAAAATAACGGTTAACAAACCTTAATTAACCAGATCATTTAATAGACATTCACTTGAATAATATTGCCATAAGAATGAAGAAACTAATGGAGATTTAATTTCATTTGGATGCACCATACGACGCTTAAAATAATATTCTTCTTTCTAAGCATTTTGTGAATCATTGCTATTGTCTTCAGAGCAGCGTTCCCTTCATTATTTCTTTCTCCATCATCATATTATCCCCGCTGCTGTATTTCATGAAACTGAAAAATACGATTACAAATGCTTGCTGGGAAAAGTCTTTGTGTGTTATTAGGAAAAGTTTTCCCTTTCTCGTTGGATAATGCCACAACAGTTTTCTACATGAATAATTTCAACTTTTTAAATTATTAGCTTATTTAAGTACATTTTCTACTTATATTTTAATCTAAGGTGTAGAAATAGATCGATGCATTAGCGAATAAAAAAATCAATTTTCCAATTTCAGAAGTTTTTTGATATAACCGGATATTCGTATATTCAAGAAAATATTCAGAACTTTTTTCTTTTTTTTTATTGAAATTATATCTTTTAATTATATCTTTTAGTAGAAAAAATCCGTATTTCATGCATAATAAATAATTATAATAAAATATACTTAAGATGCTTTATTAGGAAGTATATTCATTCCTACTAATTCTTTTATTCAAAGGTTATAGCATTAACGGAAACTGTCTTGATTTATTACACAGTAATATTACTAATGTTTAAAACTGCATAGAAAACAGTATATTATAAAAATAATGATTATCAAAGCTTAAGTAACCAGATCTTTTCATAGAAATTCGCTTAAATAATTAAAATTCAGTATAAAAATAGTTCTAAAACATTCATTTATGAACATGCAATTCAAGAATTTATTGCAATATGAAATTATTATTTCAAACTTAAATATCGTCCTAATTTCAAAGAGAAAATCTTTTACTTACCTACAAGGTAGCATGGAAAAGAAAAGAAAAGAAAATTAGTTTTTCGTTCAGTTATATATCAGTTGTGTAATTTTACAATTTTTTTTTAAGATAATAATCGAAATATTTAACAAAAGCAACAATAAAAAATCATTGTAGATTTATGTATAATTATCAATATTTAAAAATTCATCATACTTACTGTTCAGTTAATAATATGTTTTTGCAATCAATTCCTTGCATTAGTTTTTGAAATTGAGTTCCCACAAAATTTTTGGCACATAATAGTGACTGACAGATAGACAGACTCCCAGACAGTATGTTGTAAAACAGGTTTTTTGATATGCCTGACTACTAAAACGTGTAAATACGTCGAAAACCGGAAGTCCAAATTTTTTTCGATTTCAATGCTTTCTTCTTTTGAAGATGGAAATAAGTAATAACAAGATTATTTTTAATATTTTTCATGCTACATTCAGCATCTCTATAAAACTATGCATATTTGATAGACAATGAAATAGAATGATTTTAAGTTTAATATATTTAATTTAATTTTTAATTTTAATGATTTAAAACAAATGTAAATAATAAAGTAATAATGTAATAAATTATCTAACTTTGCATAAATTTATTTAAAATATTTTTTAATCATCCTAAATTAGAAACTCTTACAATATTTATAATAACGCATGGGAAAAAATCACACAAACTGTCACTTAAATCAATATCAGTTCTTTATAAAGATTTTATAAGATTTATTAAGATTTTGCGTACGTTCAAGCACTATGTGAATCTCATTATGTAAATTTAATTTTTCTAAGTATGCAAGTGTCTCCATTAGGTATTTTATTACTAAGCTGTTAGTTAAAAATCAACTGAAGAAATGAACATTTAAATATTCTATAGAAAGGTAACTTGATTGCATAAATAATTGTCGTTGAATTTCACGGAGAATTTGTGATACAAAATCTATAAAATAGTAATTCATATTAAAAAAAGAAAAAAAAATCATACATCATGCACTGCATTTTAGAATGCTTAGGTATTTTTTAGGAATTAATCCCCCCTCTCTCTCTCTTTGCATGTATGTATATATATATATATATATTTATATGTATGTATATATATATATATTTATTTATTTATATGTATGTATATATATATATATATATATATATATATATATATATATATATATATATAGCTTGTAAAATACTTATACAAACTGTTACGGTCTTCGTTCAATAATTCCTATGTACAATTTTTCATCAGCTTTATAAGTATAGTCAAATTTCCCTTTCTACAGTTAAACTGCGTAGTTCGCTTTTAACGAAATTTGTTCTTTTCTGTATGCAACAATACTATATATATCAATACATAATACAATAAGACCATTTTAATATTACCTGTATTTAGAATAATTTCATGAAATTATTCCTACAACTTTATATATACTTTTGCTTTTATGTACAAATTTTATCATTGCCAAACAACTGTTACTTTCTTTGTAAATTATTTGGTGTGAAGTTTTAACAGAATCTAGGAAAACTATAAGTACAAAATACATCATGCAATACTTTTTTTTTACAGAAATGACAGTTTAAATAATTAGGTTACATTCCTAAGAATGGTGTAATTTTCTCTCATTACAAACATTAATCTTGATAAAGATTAAAAATAGCACTTTGCTATCCTACTTTCTTCAGATAAACAATGAAAAAGCGATTATTGCTTGCATAATAATTATCAGCATCGAAAAGAGCATTCGAATAAGTACAGGTGATAAATGACTTCTAACGTATCGAAAGGATTACATTAATGAAACAGCTTGTGCTTTAATTACCCTGAGGAGTATCTTTTATCTGCTTTTGATAAATAAGGTAATGCGAATCTAGACACTAATCGATATTTAATTTCTTTTACGCATATCTGAGATGTTAAGATGTATTGTTCTATTCAGGACTTTTAGAATGTACTTTACGCTACTCGATAAATTTTTGTTATCGTATGCACGTACAGTTCGAGTTTGCAGCAAAATCTATTGTATACACTTATAACTAAATAACGCGAAACTTTTATTAGATTTGGTCGTAAATTATTTATTGTTTCAGTAATGGAAGAATAGAATGTATTTATGACCTTTGCATAATTTTATAGCTAATGCATTCAATGCAATTATTGATACAATCTGTGGTGGTACATTAGCAGAAGTAATTAAGGAAAATGAAGTGCAGTAATTAATTTAACTAATTTGTTTTTCTCATTGGCTGTATTCTTCATGCACATTTTGTAAAATATGTCGGAATGTTTATACCCGACAACAAAACGTTCACATAATAAATAATATCGTCAAATAGTTATCTAATATTTGTATACGTTTATGTTCGTTATTTTGAACAAGATATTCACGATTAATAGACGTTTAGTACACAAGCCCCAGTTACAATGATCGTTGTACACTTTTTAACCATTTTAAATTGTTCGAAGCTCTAATTTTATTTGATAGAACACCAGGGATATATATTAATATAAATATAAGTAAGAATATTGGTATATTAATAATTCTAGTTTAAAGAAAGGAATATATAGATTTTAAATGTTTTGTCATTGGAATATTACGGATTAATAAGCGTACAACACACAAGACCCAGTTACAATGATAGTTGCATATTTTAAACCAATTTCAATATCTCGAATTTTCCAATTTTATCTAGGAGAACACCAAAGATATCAGTAAATGTAAATATATATAATGCTATTTTTTAAATACATGTATATATATATATCTATAAATGACTTAATCATGTATTTGATGTATTTTTAGCCAATTCCAATTTCTAGAAGATCCCAATATTTGTTGGGACAAAATCAGGGTTTTCTGTAATGCTAATTACACATAAAATCAATCAAAAAGTATTAATTAAAGTTGAAAAAAAGAAACATATATTTTTAATGCCTAATTGTATATTTGACGATTTCACTGTTGTTGTTTTTTTTTTTTTATAACTAAGTGATTCTTATCATTTTATCTATTTGAACAAAAATACTGTCTAAACTTAGTCGATCAACGCATTCACGAATGCTATAAAATATCTTCTTCTTTTTAATCCCAATCTATAATCTTTATGTCAAATTTCTCTATAATTAAATATCGCATAATCAAAAAAGATGTAACAGTTAAATAATTATTAAATTCATAATTCCATTTATTAATATTTCAAACATCTATGCTGTGGTTGTATACATCAAAATTTTAAAGGCTATTTATTTTATATATTAAAGTGCTCATTTTAAGATAATACTTTCGTGGAATAAGTTATAAAAACTCAGAAATAAATTTAAAGATTTTTAAAATATTTGTTTAATAAAAAAGTCATTGTAATTTCCTTTCAATTAATTTTTTAATAATAATTTTATTATTTTTTTATTTATTTTTTAAATAATAAAGACTAATTGAAAACTATGCATGTAAATTTAATATGCATATGTATATATTTTTAATTAAATCAATAACAATAAATTTAACTATTTTTCACATCTGCACATTTTTTAAAACAATAATTAAATATAGTAATTAGCAATTTTATTGGGCTTAATTATGAAAATAGAGGATGTTAAAATTAGTAATACAGGAAGAAAACATGATAATCTCCTTCATGTGACTTTCTTTAAATATATAAGTAAACTTAGAAATCTTATTTGACAACAGGGAAAAGTATTATGTTATTTTAAGATAAATATACCCCCACGGACTTTCTACAAGTAGACATAGATAAATCTGAAATATACTAAAATATACAAAACTGAATTAATTAAATATTATAATGCTTATTACAGTGGTATTCAATTCAAAAGTAAACGATTACTGTTTCTTAAAAAATAAATAGTTTTAGTAAAAAAGTTTTAAATTTTCATATGTATTCAATTTTTACCAATATTTTTTATGTATAACTTCCGTAAGTTGCATTAGTCGGTAACATGCAAGACAAAATTTGCATGTAATTATGTAATAGAAAATGAGATGTTATCCAAATTTTCATGCTTACGCAAAAATTTTGGAACTATAATTAAAAAAAGCAATTAAAAGTTGTGCTATTTTTAATTATGAAAAAAGAAGGTGTTAAGAATAATAATACGTGAAAAAAAACGCGATAATCTGCTTCATGTGTCTTTCCTTAAATATTTAAGTAAACTTAGAAATTCTATTTGACAACAGAGAAAAGGATTATGGTTACTTTAGGATAAATAAACATCCACGGACTTTCTGAGACTAAGCTAGATTAATCTGAAGTATACTAAATTATCCAAAAGTGAGATAATTTAACATTAAAATGTTAGTTACAATGGTATTTAATGTAAAAGAAAACTGTTAATGTTTCCTATAAAAACAAAATTAGTATAAAAGTTTTAAAGTTTGATTTGCATTTAATGTTTTCCAATATTTTTATTTATAAGTTACTTAAATTTCATTAGTCGTCAGCATGCCAGAAAAAATTTGAATTATTAGGTAAACGAAAAAGAGATGTGATCAAAATTTTAATATTTACGCAAGATTTTTGGAGCTATAATTAAATACTGTAATTAAAAGTTGTGCTATTTTTAGATATGTAAACAGAAGGTGTTAAGAATAATAATACACGAAGAAAACACGATAGTCCACATCATGTGTATTTCCTCAAATATTTAAGCAAACTTACAAATTCTAACTGACAACATGGCAACAAGTATTCTCTTTATTTTAGGATACATAAACACCCATGGACTTTCTGCGAATAGACTAAACTAGATTAACTTGGAGTATACTAAAATATTCAAAAATAAATTAATTATTATATTTTAAAATGATAGTTACAATTGTATTTATTTTAAATGAAAACAATTAGTGTTTCCTAAACAATAAATATTTTGAGCATAAAAGTTTTAAATTTTGATTTGCATTCAATATTTTCTAATGTTATTATTTATAAATTGCATGAGTTGCAGTAGTTGGAAGCATGCAAAACTAAATTTCTATTTTTACCTAAAAGAAAAAGAGATCTAATGCAAATTTGCATACTAACGTACAATTTCTAGAACTATATTTAAACAAAATGAGTAAAAGTTATGATTTGTTCATTTATGAAAACGGAGAATGTTAATAATTCACGAAGGAAACACGATAATCTACTTCATGTATATTTCCTCAAATATTTAAGTGAACTTAAAAATTCTAACTGACAACATGGAAAAGTATTATATTTATTTAAGTATACATAAACACCCACGGACTTTCTGCGAATAGACTAAATTAGATTAATCTAGAGTATACTAAAATATTCAAAAATAAATTAATTATTATATTTTAAAATAATAGTTACAATAGTATTTATTTTTAAAGAAAACGATTAGTGTTTTCTAAAATATAAATATGTTTTGAATAAAAGTTTTAAATTTTGATTTCTATTCAATATTCTCGAAAATTATTATTTATAAGTTGCATAAATTTCATTAGTCGGAAGCATGCAGGGCAGAACATTTGTACTATTATGTAAAAGAAAAAGAAAATCTATTAAAAATTTTCATGCTTACGCAAAATTTTTGAAACTATAATGAAACACAGTAATTCAAAATTGTGCAGTTTATAGTTATGAAAACAGAAAGTGTTAAGAATAATAATACGTTAAGAAAACACGATAATCTCCTCCATGTGACTTTCTTCAAATTTTTTAAATAGACTTAAAAATACAATTTGACAAGAGGAAGAAATATTATCGTAATGTTATGATAAATAAATACCCACGGACTTAAATATTTGTAATTGTAGACTAAACCAGATTAATCTGGAGTAGACTAAACCAGATTAATCTGGAGTATACTAAACTATTTAACAGGGAATTAATTGAATGTAAATATGAATACTTACAATGGTTTTTAATTAAAAAGAAAACGATTAGTGTCTCCTAAAAAATAATTATTTTGAGTATAAAAGTTTTAAATTTTGATTTGCACTCATTGTTTTCCAATAATTTTTATTTATAAGTTGCGTAAGTTTCATTAGTAGAAAGCGTTTGCATTATTACATAAAATAAAAAAAGATCTAATCCAAATTTTTACACTCACACAAAATTTTTGGAACTATAATTAATTACAGTAATTAAAAGTTGTACTGTTTTTAATTATGAAAACAGAAGGTGTTAAGAATAATGACATGCAAAGAAAACACGATAATCTCCTTCATGTGACTTTCTTCAAATGTTAGAGTAAACTTAGAAATTTTATTTGACAACAGGGGGAAATATTATGCTGTATTAATTTAATATAAATAAACACCCACGGACTTTGGGCGAGTAGACTAAATTAGATGAGCCCTGTGGTTCATAAAAGCCTCATATGAAGTCAGATAAATATTTTCTTATAAAGAAACAAGTTGAAAATTGCACCTAAAGCGTAGCAAATGAGATGCGTTCGTACGAAAACGAAGTTTTAAAATATTCAGATCTGGCTTGTTATAGTAGACTGTACCTCGGATACAGTATAGTTGTCGAAATCTTTGTGTTCCTGTAAATATACAGGAAGTAATTTTTATTACATCTCACCAACGTATATCATGTTCATAAAATGCGAAATAGTTTAATATAATAAAAACACGCCCCAAACAATGTTTCCGTGTATAGCATTATGTAGTGGAATACTTTTGTGTGGATCTGTAATTCAATAATAAATATTCTTCGCATGACAGATTGTACAGAATGTATATTTTAATATATATATATTTCATAGGTTCATGTAAATTGTATTATGTTCGAAAGAGTGTAACACTCTTAAAATGCATTTGAAACTTTTTCCCCATTGACGGTAATGTAACGAAAAATTTTTGATTGTCCCTGCAATCGATCTATGCATCCGATTTTCATAAAATTTAAAATGACTCGTCAAAATTATGTAATAATTATATGTTTTAAATTTAAAACGATTAAAATGCATTTGAAACTTTTTTCCCCACTGACTGTAATGTAAGGGATAACGTTTGATTGTCCCTGTAATTGATCTATGCATCCGATTTTCATAAAATTTGAAATGACTCGGCAAAATTATGTAATAATTATGTATTTTAAATTTCAAGCGATTCGTTTGGGTAGTTTTTGCGTTGTTATATGCGGACGGACAGACGGACGGACTGAACGACAACTATAGGTGCGACGTATTTACATAATTACGAACGCACCTAAAAATCAGTATTCATTTATAGATATCTGATTTGGGGACAGATAATCACTTGCATGCATTACAATGATAAAATTATTTTATAATGGGTCCTCATTTATCACAAAAAAGATAATAAAAAAGAAATAATTTTAAAAATTTATATATGCAAGAAAGAGTTAATCTGGATCATACTAAAATACTGAAAATCGAATTATTTCAATATTAAAATAGCACTGCATACAACAGGAGAGCTCATTGACAGAGTTTTGGATGCAAAAAGAATAATGCGAGATTCACCACAAAGAGTGATTCTTGTCAAATTTTTATCTGGAGAAAATGTAGGGCTCGCTATTATTCCTCCTACGTAAAAGAAATCAATGTATTTGGTGGCAAAAGAAATTCTTCTCTGAAGCATCATAATGTTAGGCAATATGTTATACATAGTGTGTGTTGGGAATTGTGCGTCTTCGATGCGAGTACTGGCAATGCACACCGCTATAAGGATGCGGCAAATGAAGCTTATATGAAGTTGTCCCGAGGCTCTGTAGGCATAGACTTTGTGTTTAGGACGATAAGGCGGAAAAAAAACTGGTCTCACTTTGCTGATGATTTTCTAGAAGAAGAGGATATTCGCCGTACGAATTGGCTATCGAGGTCTCTGGACCTGAATACTATTAAACATGTTTCGAATGATCAAGGGAGAACGGTTGAACTGCATAACCAATCTCCCAGGACCCGCCAGGAGTTAAAATACGCACTTTGGGATGAATGGACTTTGTTGCACCATACATTTATTAACATCCTCATCGACATTATCAGAGCTCTTTAGGAGGCCTGTATAGCAGTGCACGGTGTTCCCACTCTATGCTAGATAAACTTTTCACAAGATAAATGCTTAATTTTTGATTCATGATGTAACACTTTTTAATTCACACTTTATCTTAATTCACAATTAAAATATTTTATCATATTATTATGTTGCTGTATTCCTTCTACCACTGTAATATACCCCTGTGCTAAATTTCGTGGTAACACAGTGAGTAGTTCATTAATTTACACAGATTTTTTGCTTGTGACCGTAATTTTGGACAAAGTTTACTTGCATGCATTCTACTAATGCAAAGTATGTAAAATATAAATAATAAAAAAAAATATTTACTGAGATATGCTCCCCTCCCCCATTGTAATGTACCTCTGTACGAAATATTGTGGCAAAACAGTGAATAGTTCAACATTTTTCACACATTTTATGTTTGTGACCTTATTTTTTGGCAATGAGATATTTACTCCAATACAAAAGAAAAAAGAATAGATTTTAAGAGATTTTTTCTATAACAGACAATGTTTGTAATCTTTAGAGGCAAATTATTATCTCAAAGATTGTATAACGATATGAAATAATTATTGAAAAAAATGAATAAAATATGTTCACAGTGTTTATAGAGGATAGTTTAGTTTATGAAGCATTTTAGTTTAAGCCAAGGTCCTGAGTATGAATCCCGGTCAAGAATTTATTCTGACATGACATCGACATCGAGCTGCTGTTTGGAATTCAAGTTCTTGCGCATTTTATTCAATTTCTATATACAAATAATTGGACACTCCTGGCAAATGACGCTATCAGCTCTCCTGATACACGCCACGACCGCCTCCGAGAAGTAGCATGTGAGAAACGACAATGCACGTAGTTGCATGTGAGATGCCAGGCAATTCGGATGTCTGGGATTTCTAAAGAGGATTTTATCATCGAGTATCACACAAATGGCCGATCCATACATAACATTTTTAGTAAGAAGCAGCAATAAAAGAATCAAAAGCGGTTTAAGTGACTGGCATGTGGTATAAAAGCGGAGAATTTCGGAACATGCTAATAGACAGAACACCATAAAAAAGCAAGTTGAAACCAACGAGTACCGAGAACTACACCAAGTAAATTAGCCATATCCAATAGAAGTTTCAACATTCACCCCAGAGTTTTATTTATTTAAATACTAATTATTTGATTATAGATTATGTTTCTATAAATATCATCCATGAAGATCTCATCTGCTTGGATATCATGAACGTACTGTCACTTACTATTAGCTGGCTGTCACCAAGCCGGATATCGCTGCCGTATAACATGGTGCAAAGATACACAAGGGTTCCCAATGGAGCAGTGAAAAAGGTCTATTGGAGTGATGAATCAAGGTTCAATCTGTAGAGTTTGTATTACAGTGACTGGATACCGCAACTGCCTGATGAACGCCTCCAGCCATAAGGTACTGTACCAATTGTAAAGTTCTACATAGGTGGAATTATGCTGTGATTTCTCCTGGAAAGCGTGAGACTCTTGGTCGCAATTGCTTATAGACGCAACGATAGACTTATTAACAATTTTGATCAACTGTACGCTCTTTGCATGTTGTGGGGGTTTTACGGATTGTATCCATGTTATTTTCAGAATGAAAATGTCATCTGCCATGTTTCAAATGCCACTAAGGATGTACATTATGACAATGTAGTTTAGTGACATTAGTGGTCTTCCCAAAGCCTTGAATATAACATGGCCGGATACCTTTGGACGAAATGTAATGTTGAGCAAATGGGAACCCGACTGTCGACGTCGGTCACGGAACATAATTGTGTTATCAAGCAGAGTGGAAGAAAGTCCTATTAACCACAATATAACGAAATCGATTTAAGAGCATGCCACAAAACCGTTTGGGCAGGATCCATCTACTAGTGGAAGTTAATAATTTTCGGTATACTTTGCTATCACATGTGGCAAATTTGATAGTAAATAATGTATAGGTCAAATGTAAATAAATATTTATAGATATTTTTAATTCTTCAGCAATGTCTCGAGATATAAAAATAGTATACAAATATTTAACACTATATGTTAATGAAAAAACGTATATCTAAAAAAATATATGCAGAATAACTTCTTTTACAAGACTTTCTTTAATTATAGAAGTAAAATTATAAATACTAGTAAACAAGAGCAAAGACATGACACTGGAATGTATCCTTGTAAATTAAAGTTTCATTCATTCTTTTTTATTTAATTTTTTAAATCCTCGATTTTACATTCGAAGGTAATATTAGCTACTAGATCAAAATTATTGTATCGAAAATTGTATTTTACAGCAAAGAAATGAAATGGTTGCGCGGGTTGTCTAGAGGTATTTGTATATTTTTAAAAATATAAAAAACAGTATTTCTAATAAATTTTACAGACAATCGATGTCCCAATTGTTTTTCCAAATGCAATGTTTTTAATTGAAAACGGTTGCATCTTGTAAATAGCAAGGTTTTACATTCAGAATTCAGTTATATAAGGCATACTCGTTTTTTATTAATTTATTTGACACTTTTTACAAAGATTTGCTATTATTATTATTGCACAATTTTTATTTCTTACAGGTTTGATCTATTAACCCTTTAGGATCTTATTTTTTTTCAGTTTTTAGAAAAAAATACTTATAAGTTAAAATCATAAACACAAGCTATACAAATAGATTAATTATTATTTAACGAATATTTCTCTCTCTGAACGATAACGAATGTTATTATTTTGTGTACTATTAAATTCACATTCGTATGACAATAAGCTAAGAAAGAATGCTTGGAGACATTTAGAAAATATGGTATTGCAACAAGACTTAACTTTACAAATTTCTAATACTTTTTGTGCTTTATTACACACGATTCTTTCCGGAAAGTAACTTTAATATTAAATTTAAAGAGTGAAATATATGTTTAAAATAAATGAATCGCATACGGTGCGTAGGGAAATAAACAAAAAATAATTATTTTTTGTTATTATTAAATACCTATTCATAAATGAAGTCATGCAGTAAATGCATAGACATATTACCAACATTATTAATTTTAAATAGTAGCAAAAGTAATTCTTCAAACAAAATAATACTCCATTAAAACACATATACTACTAATAGTACACCAGACCTTAAAGGGTTGATTTCTGTTGTGTTAATTTTTATAATACGAATTTTTGCAGTGTGGAAGAAGTGAGATTTTCGTTTATTTTACAAAAGATGTTTCTAAGAGATCAAATTCATACAATGGAATATAAAACCATAATTCTTCATTAAAATACTGAAAAGCAATGATAGAATACAAAAAAATCTCTTTTTTATGATTTTTCTCAAGCATTGAAGTAAAATTAGAAATTTTCAGAAAATGGAAAAGGATTATATTTCAACATAGCTTGATAAATAGCCCTAGGGATTTCCTCGATCGAGATTAACTTTTGTAGGTTTTTTTCTCCTAGTTCAAATAGAGGAATTGAAAATAAACACGCAATATTAAAACACTACATAGCATGTCATTTATTTGAAAAGAGAACCATTAAATATTGTAGAAAAGAAAGGTTTGTTTGTGTGCGTGTGTGAGGTTTTGATTTTAAATGATTTTCGACGCTTTTTTATTTATTTATTGACTCATAATGATTTTCTTCTTTCTTAACCAAATTGATATCATTATTTTTTTTCAAGTTTATGAAATGAAATACAAGTAAAGATGTTTTTTAAAGTATTATTAATGCAATTTAAATGAAATAAAATTGGATATTTAAATTGTCATACTTGAATGTCTTATGTGCAAATAATATTTATATATTTCAATATTTTCAAAAAGTAAGTTGTTGATTCAAAAATTATATGTGGGGAGGGGGGAGGAAATGTTTTAAATTACTGGCGTAAATAGAAAAAAAAATGAATGATAGTAAATTTAACTCACGTGAATTGTATTTTAGAAAATTAGAGAATATATATGTCATGTTACGACGACGAGATGATATTCCATGCAATGTACAAGCTCCAGTGGAAAACCATGTTATTTGCAGAGCATTCTACTACTCACTAAGAATCAACATCGGGACGAGCTGGGCAGTCGCTCCGGCAGTTTGACAAGCAGTGGATTAATTTATTTGGGTATTTCCCCATAAGAAAGTTCAATCAATTAATCTTTAAATTAATTTTATTAGAACTCATAAAATAAGTTAAGTTCTTCCCCACAGTCACCTTAGCACACATCGAACACTACAACCTTCGTTATGCAGTCTACATCATCAGATATTCTAATTTAGCGGGGAAATGAAACGGGCATCTTAATAGTTTAAAAATTAGTCGTATTCTGAGCTCCAAAAAACCCAAAATGAGAATCATACACCTGCACGAAAAATTTGCCCCTCCTCACTCCGCGACAATCATTTTAAAAATCCAATTAGGATTAACTTCGAGGGCACACGTCATAAATCATCACCTCTGATTGGTCTACGAGGCGCGGCCTTCCAGTAGGAATTCATTCTTGTCTCGCAAATAGACTAGCCTACTAACATCCGCGCATTAACACAGATCATGTGATGTTAAATAAAAAATAAAATTAAAATCCCGAGAATATTCTAAAAAGAAAAACGTTACGAAATAAATTCCAGCCTTTTTTGATAAACAAGCAATAAATTATTAATAAGTGAAATAAAATTAAAAAAAGAATTTTAGCTGTTAAAAGATTAATACATTACGAAACTCAGATTAAAATATGTTCCACAATTTTAGAATTAAAAGCTCAGAGAGAACAAAATAGCGCAATTTTTTTTTAATTACACACACACACACATACACACACACACACATATATATATATATATATTTACAAACACGAAAGGTAGAAGTTGTTGATTTTCCAGCCGACTCAAAATTGTCCAGGCCGGAATTGGAAGCAATGTTTTTGTATTAAGCTTCTATCGTTCTTAAAATTAATTTATGCCCAACCCAGCGAATACATTTCACTCATTCATCTTTTTGATAATGATATTTGTGTGCTTTCTGAAACATTTCAGTGGAATAAAACGCAAATAACAGAACTCCAATAAATATATGACTCTCATTTACAGAATTAATAAATATATTTAACTTTTACTAGAATTCAATTGCCAACATTTCATTCTGTTTAATTGCATTAGATAATGAACCAATTGTTATTGAAAAAAAAAAGAGTGAAATATGTTCACCGTTTTTATAGAGGATAGTTTAGTTTATGAAGCATATCAGTTTAAGCTAAAGTCCTGAGTACGAAACCCGGTCAAGACATTATTCTAATTATTTGGGTAAATTATAATTTGTGCGATACCTTTCCTAAAAGTATGCTTGTTTTATAATAATTAAATGTCAGCGAGTATGAAAATCCACTAAATTAACTGAGAAACTGCAAATGTTAAAAAAAAATTAAAAGTTACACAAATATATTTATAAAATAAACAACCAAATGATATGAAATAATTATTGAAAAAAAAATGAATGAAATATGTTCACCGTGTTTATAGAGGATAGTTTAGTTTATGAAGCATTTCAGTTTAAGCCAAGGTCCTGAGTACGAATCCCGGTGAGGAATTTATTCTGAGATGACATCTACATCACGCTGCTTAAGGAGTACCAACGCAACGTGAAACCGCTGCGCGTAACCTACAATTAAAAATGATAAAGTGAACATAAAAAGGGAATTTCGAAACAATGCACGTCAAAAAGGTATAATTTAGAGACTTTAGTGGACATCCCAAGATTATTCGAGCGTTGGAAGCCCGAGGTTAAATATAACCTCCAAAAAAGTGGCGCATGGAACATCCAAACGAGTTTGGTTGCTCCATACTTCGATGTCATTTCACCGACTGGCGTCGGCAAAAATCGGAAAATGTAAAGGCAGTATGGTACCAAAGAGCACAGAAAAGGCATAGCATAAGGTATCCCAGCCCAAAAAGTAGCTCTAAGAACACAAAAAGGAGTCCACATAGCTCACTAATTTTGAGTGACAATCACTAAGTACTCTTTCACCTTTGAAGTTTCCCAGGGTGCCCGCAGACCTAGCCTTGAAAAAGACACTTTGGAACATCATACAGGTCCACAACTCCAGCAAACAAGTATTTCGGATCATGCCTGATCTAAAAAGAGGTAAAGTTAAAATTTAAAGCTTAAGCAACTAAGTCTACTAAACTAAGCTAAAAACTGAGATTTGAATTTTGCGACCATTGTTGGCGGAGAGTTAATCACTGCGAGTAACCGATTTCAGCTCGGACGCGATTAAAGTCATGAAAAGGATCCTTTAGTGCATGGGGGACCCACAAGAGACAACGTCCCACCACAGCGGTCGAGGAAAGAATGATCCAAAATGGGGGAGAAAAAGTCTTAAATAGCCGAGGTACAGTGAGCAAGCACCACTTGGCCAATAAGAAATGAGGAAGGCGTGTCCTATCCTCAAAGATGGAAGTGACTTCAACAAATAATTTCAAAAATTTAGAAACAGATAGAGTATCCAATACAATTTAAAAAAAATTTAAGGAAAGTAAATGGAAGTCTAAATCATAAAACAAGTAAATAAATTAAAAATATAAGTAGTTAGGAAAGCTGGAAAACGCGACTGTATATAACTACAGAATTCTGAATGACGTCAGGAGGAATTTATTGTAATTATTTAGGAAGTTATAATTTGTGCAATACCTTCTCTATCAGTAACTTTTATTATAATAATTAAGTGTCAGTGAGTATAAAAATCCACTAAATTAACTGAAAAACTACAACTGTTAAAAAAAAATGGTTACACAAATATATTTATAAAATAAACAAACAAACGATATGAAATGCGTCCAGCGACTAGATCTACAAAAGGGTGAACATATGCTGACGAAGACGCATTTGATGAAGGTGCATTTGGTAGCTGTCATTATTGTTTTCGGTATTTTATCTATACTTCTGTATATGAAAAAGCACTCAAGTTTAGTTAATACGTGTTATAACTTGTTACCATTGCATTGCTAATTTATATATATACCGGCTGATCCAAAACTCAGGACGAAGTTTAAAAATTAATAATTCGAAAACGAATCAAGATATAAAGATACGGTTTGACCAAACGGATGTAAAAGAAACTGGTTTTTGTCTGCCAACAAAAAAATAGTTCTGTAGGCGAACAACAAATGGCGCAATACTGATTTAATGCACCAAAAGATGATTTACAAATGAAAAAAAAAATTGACAACTTACAAGTCAGCTTAATTGTAGTAAATTAGCACTACAGTAAATGTTCAATGCATTGCTCAAAATTTAGAAGTAAACCTGTGAGTTGAGGCACTCACCGTTTACAGCATAGAGTAGTATTTCTTGCGTTATGGCAAACACATTTTGGCAGATGGCATCATTCAGAGCTGCTAGTGATGCCAGTTGATCGCGGTACATTTTTGACTTCAATAATCTCCCAGGCAAAAGTATCAGGGAGTCAGATCGGGAGATCCTGGAGGCCATAAGTGATTAAAGTAGCGACTGATAATGCGATCCTCCCCAGAATATTAAACGTAGCAGGCGTTACACATTCAGAGCAATATGAGGTGGAGCTCCATCTTGCATAAATGTGACTGCTTGGAGTGCCTGTTGCACATGCAACTCAGAAATCCGACAGCGCCATCTGTTGTTGGTTGCCAATAGAACTCGGTTTCTTTTCCATTTAGTGCAAATCGTATCTTTGTATCTTGATATATTTTCGAATTATTCTTTTTTAAAAATTCGTCCTCACTTTTGGATCACCCGATATATTAAACAGTACCCCGCATTGAAATCTATACTTAGTAATGCATGAAATATGTACGCGTATTATATAAGATGAATGATTTGAAAGAAATTCTTTTATTTTTTATGATCAATTTCCATGTGTTGGTGAACTTAGCATTGAATATAAAAATATAATGCTAAATATGTTTCATTATCAGAGTTTTAAAATTAAACAAAGGTACGTCAAAAAATACCTTTAAAATGATTTTCCTCAAATATTGAACCAAAAGTAGAAAGTATGTTTCAGAAAATGAAAAATAATATTTTGCAGCATATTTTCTTAAGTAATCCAGTAGGGGTTTTTAAAGTCTATATTGAAGTTTTCCCTTCTATTTTGATTCAGTCGCGCAATGATTGAAAATATATGTGTATATTAAACTACTAGATGCTAAGGAGTTTAATTCAACAAAAAATATTATATTTTTTAATATATGACTTGTTGATTTTATCAATTTTCTGGTATTAATATAATTTTAGAAGTTTTCATTTAATTACATATTAAATATTACAATAATTACATATTTCATTTAATTACATAATAAATATTATTTTTAGGATTATGCAAATCACGTTTGGTCTAATAATTGATTTTTAAAAACCAAGTTATATACAAACACCTGTAAATAACTATTCACATATAGTTAATAATTGCTAAAGGAAAAAAAAATTCAAAATTCTTAATTGCTAAAATTTAACAGTCATTTTTTTAACAATTTTTTTAATTAAATGCTGCATATGAGAACAAAATGCATAGAAACGCTTGAGTCTGACATATAAAATAAATCTAAAGAAACAAATATAAATAGCTTTTCTCCAAAATACTCTTGTAATTAGAATTCACCAAAATAATAAAAGTATGTGCCACGCTTGAATGTAGAAACAATACTGTTATAATAATAAAAGAATCAATAATGTCTATTGTATAATTTTACAAATGTATAGAAATTTAAAAAAAAGTTTTTGTCGAAAATATTATAATGCAATATTAATAAAAGGAATAATAAACCTCACATTAAAAAAAAAAAAAAAAAAAAAAAAAAACATTAGGATGTAATAACTTAGCAATAAATAAATTGAAGATAAGTCTTAAATAACTGAACCATTAGATCGAAGTTTCTCCCTGTGCGTGACATTGGAGACAAACACGCGATATTAAAACATATAAAATCGTGGCATTTTTTTCAACAGAGAATGATTTAAATAATTTTTCATACAATGACGGTATAACTGGTGATTAAGTTATTAGATTTTAAATTGCTTATTTTAAAACGAAGGGGGGGGGGGGCATGGAAGTATATTTATTGAGCATAATTTTCTTCATAAAATCCGCAAAGTAAAAATACAAACAAAAATTATTTACACACAATAAAACAACCTAAAATGCATTTTTAGTAATAGGCTGAATAATACACTCACTCAAAAATTTGAAAAAAATATAGAAATTCTATATACAACTGAATAAATGATTATATTGCATTATTATATGATAAAAAACCACATGGGACTTTTCGGCTATAGATTAAAATTTGTTTTTTTTTAAAAGTTCATGCAGTGAAAATAAACACGCAATACTAAAGCAATAAGTGGTACAGCTTTTAACTCAACAGAAAATAATTAAATTTTCAAAATTCTAAATACTATTCTATTCGTGTGTGAAGTTTAAATTTCACATTGCTTCCATCATATATATCTATATTAGTTATCTGCCTATTATTGACTGAGAAATGAAAGTCAAATTTGGTATTACGACTTACTTTCTAAAAGCCATAAAATGCAAACATAATTAATATTATTAAAATTAAAAAAAAATATTTAAAAATAAAATTTAATATTATAATTTTATTAAATCAATTCAGTTTTATTACACAAAATGAAAAAAAAAAAAAATCTGAAAATTTATCAGTTTATCATTTATTGAGGAGTGAAAGTCAAATATGGTACCATAACTTACTTTCTAAAAGTCATAAAATGCAAATATATTTAACATTATTAAAACTTAAAAAAATAAAATATTTAAAAATAAAATCATAGTAGAAAATGCAATGTTCTAATTTTATTCAAAGACACACACAAAAAAAAGAAGCATAAGAATATAATTAAAAATTTTTAAATGTTGATTACGAAACAAACACACATCAGACTATTATACATTTTCTTTTTCAGAATTTGTTTTATTTTATAATTAATCTTAAACTTTATCTTATTAGTTAGTCATGAGAAAAACAGAAAAAAAAAATTAAAACGTAATTTTTTTCTGTTTTTTTTTTTTTTTTTTTTACTGAAAAATAATTATGTACCGAAGAAAAAAACAACGCTTAAAAAATATTGAAACGGAAAAGTAATCAGAATTTATTTTCAAAAGCATTACTGCAATTTTATTTTGTATAGCCTCGTGGGATTTCATTTAACTTCATTAACGTTTTCCTTTATTTCTAAAGGCTACCCGTAAAAGTTATCGATAACACGCTACATTTAATGTTGCATGACACATGTTTCTACCCTTGGGAGAGTAAGTTGACTGCAAAGCTTTATTTTTAGAGTTTCAAGGCTTTACATTGTGATTTCTGTTTATAATTTAGATAATTTATGTAAAAAGCTGCAGATAATTAGTTGGCATTTTTAGTGATAAAAGAAGGCATATATTTAATCTACACTCTTATATACAGTAAATAAGAAATGAGTAAATAGCTTAATTTTTCGTAAATTCTAAGTTAAATAAATGTTTAAAACGATATGTAATGTGGCACTTTTTAAGTACTGAAAAATATGTATATTTGCTTCAACAATAACAAAGTTTCCAGGTACATCTTGTCTATAGATTTAATAAAAATTTTAGCATTAAATTCTCCCCCGAAAAAATGAAATATAAGCAAAGATAAAGTAATTTCAGTGTTAAATTCCCCTTAGTTAATAATTAATATTTATATGAAAAATTACCAATGAATGCATAAGTAATGGTAACAGGTGCTTACAACATAATAAAAAACGCATAAATTACAATAAGGGGACTCAGAGGTTGATCGATACGGAGAAACATGTAAAAATCTCGCTTCGAGTCCATATAAAAACAGAAGTATTCAGTGTAATTAATTTAAACTTTCTGATAGTTTAAAAGTATGTTTGTAGTCTTATAAAATTATAAAATGAAGTACTTCAATGTAATATAATAAGGAATATAAAAAAAAAATATGTAACACAATTTTCGAAAAAAATTATGTGTTACATTACCAACACCAAGATATCTTAACGTTGAATTGACTTAAAAACCTAATTTTTGCTTTAAAATGATCAAAAAACTTTACTCTATAGAATGATTTAAGGATATAACTATCACTCGAAAAAAAACCTTATTAAAAAAACTCTCAAACTTAAAAATTTTAAAAACCCTAAAAAATGCAACTTTTTTTTCATTAAAAATACTCAAAATATTAAACTATCTAAACTATGTTAATTCATTCTATAGATAATGATGTTATGTGCATGCAAAAAAAAAAAAATAAGCCTTTCGATCAAATAGTGTTTTTTTTAAATCTTGGTGTTAGTCGTCAAAAATCAAGTTTTAAGAAAACGCGACTTAAAGTTGAAATTATATGGGTGCGGGTATGAACGCGTTGATACATAAATGCTTATAACTCCGCTAAAAATGCAAATATTTTTATGCGGTTTTTTGCATTGGGTTAAGCATTAGATCATAAAAAATCGATTTTTTGAAAAGTTTTCAACCTCTAAGCCCCCTTAAAAGATAAAAAATGCAAAATGCATTTTAAAAATCCCTGTTTTACTGAAAATGCGACTTAAATTTCAAAAGTGATCTTATCAGTTAAGAATGTATATTTTATTTAAAACTTCTTAGTGCTTTCGGGTTTTACTTTGCAAGCCTATCACCAGAGAATATTTGAATAACTAATTTTTGTTTACATACATATATGTCAATTCATTTTGAAATGACAGAATTGAAAAGTACTAGAGTTGAAAATAAAAGTAACATTACCCTGGTTTGAACTTATGTAACTTTTAACTTTCTTCATTTCGAACACAATTTTTAAGTAATTTTATTCGAATAATTCTAAAATTCACAGTACAATCTTGAATTCTTATAAATTCAATGAACAAAACATTGTGCAATAAAATACATTTCTGGCAGATAATCATACTGAAAATGCAAAAAGATAAGATGATATATACATTTATTGGCTGATATCAGAGCAGACACATTTGTTAATTGTTGCAATCTATTACCGCTATTTAAACTCAGTCATTCCACTGGTATGCAAAAAAGTGCAGAACTGATGTATCAGCAAATACATTAATTTTTTATGACCAGTTTCCCACCTCTTTTAAACGTACACAGATTTACTCTATTGTTAATTCCCATGCAACCATACAAAAGTTTAGTAAAAGGATGATTATACTTAGTACACCATAATATTTAAAGTGAATATATAAACTTAGAAAAAAGATAAAAAATATCAAAGAACTGTAGTTAACTATAGTCGTACTCATAATGTCTACATTATTATTTTGTTTGTTTGTTTCTTTTCTATATCAATTCAATGCATTACTTTATATCATAATAATATTGAAAAATACTCTTATATACATTGTCTTTATCATAAATACAGAGATGTTTAATTAAGAAACAAACAAACAAACAAACACAACCTAAACCATACATAATGTCTGTTTTTCGGTCTATCATTTCTGTAACTTTTAAACGCTATAGAAAGGATAGACCGAATCCAAACCGCACAAAAATATGTCACGCATACCTCCCTCCACGTCCCATTCTATATATGAATGGAAAGCATTAAAGATTAAAAGAAAATTTTAAAATATAAGTTAAACATATTCCCATACCTACCCCCCCATGAATCCCTATTCAAGAAAATAAGGAATGGAATGTAAAAGTATAACTCTCTAAGCGTTTGGCCCGTAAAATTCCGTATAATAAGATTTTTTATGTAATATTGAAAGAATCATATTTTATTAGCATCTAAAACAAAATGCAGAGAAAACAACATTACAATTTTACCCATTTGCAAGACGCTTGGAGGGATAAAGAAACGTAGACTGCAGGTATATTTAGAATAAGGTGCATAAAAGAAAGAAAAAGAAAGAAAGAAAGAATATATTACACAGGAAGGACAAAAAGAAAAATTTTAGAAAGTAGAAAAGAGCATATTAGACACCTAAAGTGTGATATAATAAGAACAGCTCTGGCGAGAAATAACCATATGATCTTTCTAGAGGTAGGAAATTTGTAAATACAAAAAATTGCAAACTATGAAAATCTACATACCTCTTTAATACGAGAGGCTATCGAAATTAACACTTCAGAAACGAAACCATGTAATGACATGACTCAAGCGCTTATAGACTCTCGATGTTCAAAAATAATGAAAGGAGAAGAAAAGGAAAGAGGGCGAAATGTGGGAATTACCGGACCTTGAGCTAAAATAAAAGGAGGAGGAGATTTCAGTCTACAAACTAAAGACACTCCAGCAGAAAATGAAAAGTTATCGGGATTTATTTTTTAGATGTCGCGTCTAGTGTATATAGTTTTTAATACTACATTCTCTATATTTATGATAATGACAGCGTACATGACACTATTTATTTATTTATTTATTAATGATATAAAATAATGCCTTGAATTGGTAAAAAAACAACAACAACAAAAATGTAGTAATCATATTGAAATGTAATAACATACAAAATATAAATACTGTATACTAAAATTTTAAATAAATGAAAGCTTGAAATATATGTTTGTATCTGTGCTAGAAACAGAAATGTAAATTATTTTATAAACATTATTTTCAATTAGTCCTTTTCTATGATATAGTAATTTTTGTTTTAATGGTATAAATTTTTTGGTACTAATAAATTATTCTTTAAACATTCCCCATGTTTGTCGCTATTTCTAATGCAAACAATTAAAAATCTTTATCTTGAATTTAATTGCTTCAGTATAAATGAAATGCAGATCATCTGATGCAACTTAATATTTCTAATGCGATATTAGAAAGATCTTGAATAAATTTGTTATCAGAGTCAATTTATTTTCATGTTTACACTAGAACTGCACAAAAGAACTTCGGTCGATAATTTCAATTTAGTTCAGACATACGAAGACAATTCACGTTAATTCCAAATACATTTACGGTTCTTACTAATCATGTAGGCATTTTTATTATTTGTTCGAATGTTCTGCTCATTTTATCCTAACTGATATAATTCATGATTTAATTATTTGCGAATAGCGCAACATGCTGAAAAAATGTACAGAAGGATAATGCGTAAATTAAATTTATTCATTTTAGATTAGAAGGGAATTTGTTTTTTTATAACATGATTAATTAACAGATTTTGATGATAATTACTTTTTTAATTTACAATAACAACATATATACATATATATATATATATATATATATATATATATATAGTATAGATACCGGGTGTCCCAAAAATGACTGATGGATTTTAAAATTCAATAACTTGCAAACGGTGACAGGTATTTAAAAATTTTTTGCAGAAGGGTTTGTATATGTCAAAAGATTTTTTTTTTTTTTTTTTTTTTTTTTTTTTTTTTTTTTACCGCAACTTTTGATTTTAGTTCGAATTTCAAACAATAGGTGGCGCTGACGGCGATTGAAGGCCAGCTGATCGCTGCTGAGTGGTGCGTCGACCTTGCCTTCAATACTACTGGCAGTACTTGGTAGTACTGCAAATATATCTGTTCAGAAACCTGAAATATTTCTAAACGAATTTCTAATGAACTCATTTCTATTTTTAAAGAGGTGGGTGGGGTTAGGTTTCGTCTGTCCTCCCTCATAAGAGGAATAGACTGTTTTTTCTTGCCTGTATTTTGTTTATTGTTTTTTAATTTTTTATCGTTAATTGTTTACCTTTTTGACATACACTCTATCCTTGAAATTTTGAATTTTATTGAATAATGTGAAATATAACTTGTAGTATTATATATGAGCTGCTTAAGCTCCAATGGTGCTGCAATTTTTCATGATGAATTGATACTATTATATATATATATATATATATATAATATTATTTTTTATTTGCGTTCATAATTATATAAATACGTACCGCTTATAGTCGTCATCTGACCTCTCCGTCCAGTTTCTCGTATATAATATCGCAAAAACTGGCCAGGCTAGTGTTCTAAAAGTTGATATATATAATTGTTCTAGAATTTTACAGAGTCATTTCATAATTTATGAAAGTTGAACCAAAACATAAAAAATTAATAATAAAAGTTTTAATTGTTTTATTTAATAATTTCATAAGTTATTAATCCATAGGATATCCCATGATAGGTAATTATTCCATGTTGACAAGGTGATTATGTTCTACTTAAGATGGAATGTTATTATTTCCGTATTATTTAATTTACTAAATATAACCACGATAAATTTATATTCATGGAATTTTGTGTAAATGAACAGCATCTTCCACATCAATATCTGAATATATATAAAACTAGCTATAGTATCACATTGTCACATTTGGCGTTCAATTTCAGACTCCCGTCCTATTTTTACAGGATTTTTTTTTAACCTGCCTCATGTGTTCATTTGGCTCAAATCCTTAAAATCAGTTTTAACACACGTCCAATGTTACAATCATCTTGTAGTGTGGAGTATTTCTGGTGAAAATACAATTTAATATATATTTTTTAAATGTCTCAGGGGTAAAAAAAAAAAAAAAAAAAAAAAAAAAAAAAAAAAAAAAAAAAAAGATTGTGGAATAATTGTATCTAAATTTAATTTTTTGCTTCATAAATGAGAAGATGTTCTTCAGTTGAATCATGACATGGTTTATAAAAATATGATATCATTCAGATATACTCAAAGTTTGTAATGTTGTATGTTCGATTATCACGGGGACATTGTCGATAACTTCGATTTAGATCGGACATACGAAGATAGTTCACCTGAATTCGAAATGGATTTACTTTTTTTTTTTCTTATCATTTAGTCATTTTTATTATTTATTCGAATGTTCGGCTCATTAGATCGTAATTGTCTTAATTCATGGTTTAATTATTTGCGAATAGTGCAACATACTATTGTATGCAATAAAAACATGATATATATTTTTTTCTGTTTTCAGAAGATTATATTTAACATGTGTTGTGTGGCCGTTAGACTCTAATCTTAAATTTGCTATGAAAATGTTTATGTTCACAATATAATGCTGCGATATTTTCCTTTTTTAAAATGTCAGTTTGACATAAATTTTTCTAACATTTAGTTCTTTACGTTCAGAAATGACAGTAAACATTATTACTATACATAGAACCAATAATTTTGTTACTTTAGTTCGATGAATAGTCCAAACTAATTTCCATTCAAAAGCATTTTAAATAAATGTTAACTATATATATATATATATTAACCACATAAATTAAAGATTCTTTAAAAATACTTTCTGAAAATTAATGTAAAACATAATTTTACTGTATGCCTTAGCAGATAATTTTACCACCAATCATTTATTAAAATTTAATATATTTATAGTAGTTTTCAATTAAGGAATTCGAAATGTGCAATATATAGTGCGGAAGAAGTATGTATGAAAACATATATCACACTTGTAAAAACTTTTCGTATTACTATTTTTCACGAAATGCATGTAGTCGCTTTCATATATACCATAAAACGAGAAAATACCTATTATAATATAATCAAAAAGTTTCTATTGTGTGCAAGAATATAAAATGCGGCTTTTACATCCTACTCATATCTCATGCATATAACATTTTATGTTTTCCTAAAATATGCATTCAGCTGTATTTCCCATTTCTTATTTTTAAAGGAAGCATATATTGATAGAATTCAAAATGCCATATCGTAATGAAAAAAAAAAAATAAATAAATAAATAAATAAATAAATAAATAAATAAAAGTTTAAATATAGATATTCATATGTAATGAATTTTAATGTTAATGTTAATGTTAGTGTTAATGCTTATAAATAAAAATATAAATAAAGTGAAACTTATATTTTACCATTACTGTTAAACAAATTTAAAAAGCATATTAAATCAAACTTTATGTCTGCTGGTATGAAATGACTTCATACACGACAAAAATCACAGATTTTCCTTAATCTACGAAAATTTATTATAAGCACTAACGAAAATACTCAGTAACCATTACCAAGACCCCCAATATTCCAATAAGCGTTCCTTTATCTTTATATACCTCAGGAAACAATTTATTTTCTAAATTTAAAGAAGGATTTGTAAAAAGAAAAAAAAAACTATATATTAGCTCTCTGCGAATTTCTGAAATATATTCCAGTACCCTTTGCAATTCATTAATCAACTCTCTGTACCCGAAAAATCGATTTTTAGCGTACTATCAGTTCTGGATTAAACATTTCCAGTTACTTTACTGAAATAGTACATGCATTTGTAACAAAGTTATGTTAATGTGAATGTTAATGTTCATGCTGTTAATTTTGTATGTTTGCCAGTTAAGCCCATCTGCCAAAAATGAAAATATTTACTTGGATTAAAGAGCAATAGAAAAGTCGATTTTCCGGATAAAATAACTAATAAATGCACAATTAAATTTTTTTCGAAAATATTTCCGAAAATTACAGACAGCTAATAGGAATTCATTATTATAAATTTTCGTTTGATTTCAAAGATAAATTTTACTGTGAGGTTTCTAAAGCTAAAGGAACGCTTTTCAGTACTTTGGATGAATTGGAATAAGTTATTGCGCATTTTCTTTTATGATTTTAAAACATTCCAAGACATTTTTTTAATGAATTACTGGAATACACAATAAATAATCACAAAAGAAAAAAAAACTGAAATTAAAACCTAGGATATTTTTGTAAAACAAAATATAAAATATATTCTTTTTCTACATTCAAATTTATTCCCATCCTTCAAAAAATCTATCAACTTTTTTTTTTTTTTTTTTTACTGAACTTTTTAACGCCATCCAATTGCGCGACATACTATTACGAAACGGCATACAAATTTTACCGTAGTTGAAATTCACATTTTCTTCTTCTTTATTATTATTATTATTATTATTATTATTATTATTATTATTATTATTGACGTAATGCGTTAGAGACATTCGATCTTTTATCATCTTCGAACTTTTCCTTCATCTGTGCTTAGCCTTTCAATTTCGTATACTTTGATCCCCGGTCTCATTTCTTTTGGATTATGTTTAGCTCGATACATCTTTATTTGCGGTTTGACAGAAAACTCCTTCCGTGGCTTTGCAAGTTTTAGGCGTGATTCTTGGGAGATTTATCTCTATGTCTCATGCCGAATTTTGGCTTGCATTTGCTCTTTAAAGTTACGTAAAGTAACATTTCAAAATATATAGAGGTTTCCTGAATGCTTTAAAATTTATATTTATAAAAAGATAATGCATACATCTTCAAGTTGCTCTATAATATTTTTTCGAAGCTCTTTTTTTTAAATACCTTTTACCTTTCATTTTATTTTCCTCATTTCATTTTATTTTAAATAATGTTTTCTAGAAAATGATTTAATTTGATATATTTTTCAAAAAAATTTTTTGTTTCCCAAACCCTGTACTGAATTACTGGCATATATTTGAACAGATAACTTCATATTTTGCAAAAAATATCGTCTGTTTTAAAATTCCGCGATTTTGTTTTATTTCGTTTTTATTCATTATTCATTAAGTATTTAGTTAAATAACTTCAAGTTTTGAGTAAAAGTAGTTTTTAAATGATCAAATTAAAATGCATTTTTTTAAACATGATGAATACGGATATAAGAAACACGCGTTTAAATTTCGTGAAGATGAAAATTATGACGGGTTTTAATTTCGCGTGAAACTATGATCGTGTCAATTTGGAATAAATTTTGTTTTTTTCATTCGAATTTATATCAAACATAAGAGTATCAGTTAATAAGCTCATCATAATAGTTGATGTTTATAAAGTGTTACTGATTTTATATGCAATTAAAGTGTAATTTTTAAAATTTTGACAGCTGAATTTTATAGCATTTCGTTAATCTTAGTTAAAAATAATATTTGTTTTAGAGTTAGACTTATCAATAAAATATGTTTTTTATAATATTTGTTTGAGAGATAGACTGTGATCAATATAAGATGCATTTTTTACTGTAACTAATTTTGTAGATCTATTATAAATCATTGAAACGATTATTTCTTAAACATTTTCTTTCTTCGAATTTCGACGGTTCCACCTCTTTCTTCTAAAAGTAATAATAAAATATGTCTTATTGCTGCATTCAAATTTCTTCCTAACCTCCATAACACCTAACAACTAACAACTAAATTCTTCTACTGAGAATGTATTTATAAAAAATACAAAACATTGCTCAATGGTGAACAAAACAAGAAATTTAATATGAAATTGTACAATTAAAAATAATATAAAATTTCAACGTTTCTCGCAGTCTTTTGCGGCCATCTTCAGGAAAATATGATGTTGAAATGACTAAAAGTTTGCTTCCTGATCGAGAGATGCTATTTCTAATAAATTCTTAAAAATAATTTCTAAAAAAATTCTAAATTCTTATTTTCAACAATTTGACCCCAAACATATGCACTTTCGATAACGACCTATCACAAAAACTTCACTGCAGTTAAGACTCACACTTCGTTTATGTATATACAGGGTGTCCGAAAAGTCTGGAAACGGCCGAATAACTCGAGAAATACATATGAGATTGAAAAAAGTAAATATACGTGTTAAATATTTTTAAATAAGCTACTCAGTGATACCAAATTTGACCTTCGCAATCGACCCCCTGGGGGTCAGAGAGGGTCCAACTTTGAAATCTTAAATTATAACTCCCATTTTTTATTGCAGATTCGGATTCTACGGACAAAAATACGTAACTTTTGTATTTAATGTTTATTTCAAATCCTCGTTTATCACGGTGTATTCGAGCATATTAAATCGATACATATTTCGGCTTTTCCAAAGGGATTTTCCCTAATCGAAACTGATTGGGCAGAATTTTTGACGTCAAATTCCCCGTTTTTTGCAGAAATAGCATTTCCTGAAAATCACCCTTGGCGATTATTTCAATAGTGCTACACTGTTAAAAATCTGACCCATTTGCTGCAGCGTCACTCCACAGCTATTATAGAATATCTCTTTTGTGACCAATGAGAGTACTCCATAACACAGTAAAGTAATCTCGTTTTCCATAAAAGTGGTGGAGTGACGATGCAGCAAAAGTGTCAATTTTTTACAGTGTACGTTACTGTGTTATGGAACATTCTCATTGGTCATGAAACAGATATTCTATAAAAGCTGTGGAGTGACGCTACAGCAAATGGGTCAAATTTTTAACTGTGTGTAGTACTATCGAAATAATCGGCATGGGTGATTTTCAGAAAACGCTATTCTTGCAAAAGACGAGGAATTTGATGTCATAAATTCTCCCCAATTAGTTTCGATTAGGGAAAATCCCGTTGGAAAAGCCAAAAAATGTATCGATTTAATATGCCCGAATACACCGTGATAAACGAGGATTGGAAATAAACATCAAATACAAAAGTTGCGAATTTTTGTCCGTAGAATCCGAATCTGCAATCAAAAATGGGGGTTATAATTTAAGATTTCAAAGTTGAATCCCCTCTGACCCCCATGGGGTCGGTTACGAAGGTCAAATTTGGTATCACTGAGTAGCTTATTTAAAAATATTTAAAACGTATATTTACGTTTTTCAATCTCATATGTAATTCTCGAGTTATTCGACCGTTTCCAGACTTTTCGGACAGCCTGTATATATATCGGGTGTCCCAAATAATGACTGATGGATTTTAAAATTCAATAACTTGCAAACGGTGACAGGTATTTAAAAAATTTTTGCAGGAGGGTTGAGTACAATTTCAGGAGTTTTTTTACCGTGATTTTTTATTTTTGTTCGCATCTCAAACAATAGATGGCGCTGACGGCGATTGAAGACCCGGTCGACGCTTCACTCAGCGTCGACCTGGCCTTCAATCGCCTTCTATGGCCTTGAATTACCTGGCCTTCAATCGCCGTCAGCGCCACCTATTGCTTGAGATGCGAACTAAAATAAAAAATTACGGTAAAAAAATCCTGACATTATACATAGCCTACCTGCAAAAAAATTTTAAATAGCTGTCACCGTTTGCAAGTTATTGAATTTTAAAATCCATCAGTCATTTTTGGAACGCCCGGTATATATATATATATATATATACATATATATATATATATATTATCGTAGTATTTTGATTTCATGATATGTTAGAGCCATTCAATCTTAGAACTTTTACTTCATTTCTGTTTACCTTCTTTCAATTTCCGTACACTTTGATCCCTTGTCTCATTTCTTTGGGATTTGTATTTAGTTTGATACAGATTTATTTGCGGTTTTAGACAAAACTTTTTTCGTGCTTTGCAAGTTTTAGGAGTTATTTTAATGGGTTTACCTCTATGTCCCAACCGAATTTTGGCTTTTATTTGCTTTTTATTACGTAAAGCCACATTTGAAAATACCTTGACGCTTCCCGAATACTTGAAAATTTATATTTGTAAAAATCCTATACACATACATATTTAAGTTGTTTTGTAATATTTTCATACCTTCTAAACTGTTATTTTTGAAATACTTTTAGCCTTTCATTTTATTTTCTTCACTTCATTTTACTTCAAAACTATGTTTAAAAAAATGTTCCCGTGGCAACAGTAATGCTTATGTAAAAATAAAAAAAAATCCAGAAATAAGTTTAGTAAAATTTATTAAATCATTGCTATAATAATTTATGTAGAAGAATGACTGATATTAAATATAACAGTTACAAAAATAACAACAAGACAATTAAACTGAGTTTATTTTAATTTTTTATATGACAGATGATTATTAACTCTTTATTGCTGCAGAGTGCTGGAAAATATAGTAAATTTATTTGCAAAAAAATAGTAGTACAACTTAAAATTCAGTATTGTGATTTCATATCCTTATATTAAAAATCAATATTTGTTTTAAAAATACTTTTATAGAAAATTTTAAGATTTTTGTGATTTTATATCCTTATATTAAAAAAGCAATATTCATTTAAAAGGTTACTTTTTTAGAAAATTTTAAGATTTTTGTGTGCCGGATATCCTTATGAATTACATTTCAAAGAATGATTAAATAATGAAAAAAACTGGACCTACTGAAACTATTCTACTAAAACTAAACATAAAGTACGTTTTATTTCTACGTTCAAATTTATTTCTATCCTTCAGAACACCTTAGAACTGAACTTTTAATATTTTGGATATTTTGACGCCATCCATCTGCACTTTTATTTATCATTTACGAACCATCACAAAAAATTCATCCCAGTTGAAACTCACATTTTCTTCTGTTTGTTTATTTATTTTATTTTTTTTTACGTAGTATTTTGATTCCATAATGGGGCAGAGACATTCGATCTTTTGTATCTGATACCTTTTGCTTTATTTCTGTGTAGCATTCTTTCATTTTATGTGTACTGTTATTCCCGGTCTCATTTCATTGGGATTTTTTGTTAGACGGATACATCTTTACTTGCGGTTTTAAGAAAAACTTTTTTCGTGGCTTTGCAAGTTTTAAGGTGTGATTCTAGACGGATTTACTTCTATGTCTCAAATCAAATTTTAGTTTTTATTTTCCCTTTTAAGTTATGTAAAGCAACATTCCAAAATACCTAGAGGTTTCTAGAATGCTTTAAGATTTATATGCATAAAAACGCTACGCATATATCTTTAAGGTTTTTTTTTTTTATAAGATTTTTATTTCTTCTAAGATTTTATTTTTGAATTACCTTTTATCTTTCATTTTATTTTCTTCACTTCATTTTTTTATTTGAAAAGAATGTTTTTCAGAAAAAACTCCCAGTAACAACAAAAATTTATAGTTTAATGTAAAAAATCCAGGAAAATGTTTAGTAAAATTTTTTTTCTTTCTATGATAATTTAATCATAAAAATAATTGATATCAATTAAAACAGTAACACAAATAATAACTAGACAATAAAACTAAGTTTATATTTATTTTTTATACGACAAATGGTTATTAACTCTTTATTTCTGGAGAGTGCTGGAAAATACAGTTTTTTATTTGAAAAAAAAAAAAAGCAGTACAATTTAAAATTTATTATTGAGATATTATATCCTTATATTAGAAAAGCAATATTCGTTTTAAAAGTACTTTTTCAGAAAATTATAAGAATTCTGTGTGCCGGATATCCTTATTAATCACATTTCAAAAAATGATTAAATAATTTAAAAAAAAACTGGAATTGAAACTTACTGAATTAAAACATAAAATATGTCGTATTTGTACGTTAATCTTTTTTCCCATTCTTCAGAACACCTACACTGTTAAACATTTCACCCATTTGCTGCAGCATCACTCCACCTCTTTTATAGAAAACGGTTACTTTACTATGTTATGGAGCATTCTTATTGGTCATAAAAGAGTTATTCTATAAGAGCTGTCGAGTGACGTTGCAGTAAATGGGTCAAACTATTAACTGTGTAAGAACTATTTTTTTATTTTGAACATTTTGACGCCATCCATCTTCCCTTTTAATATACCATTACGACCCATTGCAAACACTTCAACGCAGTTGGTTTGTTTTTTTAATTTAGTATTTCGATTCCATAATTGTTTAGAGGCATTCCAATTTTGCCACCTCAGAACTTTTCCATCATCTGTGCTTAGCCTGCTTGCAATTTCCGAGTATTTGATTCTCGAGCACATTTCTTCGGAATTTTTTTTCTCGCGATACATCTTTACTTGCGGTTTTAAAGAAAACTCTTTTCGCGGATTTGCTAGTAGTAGCCGCAATTCTTGCGGGATTTACAGCTATGTCTCAAACCCAATTTTATCTTTTATTTGCTCTTTTAAATTAGGTAAAGCAACATTTCAAAATACCTAGAGGTTTTCTGAATGCTTTAAAATTTATATTTATAAAAACGCAATGCATATCTTTGTTGTTTTGTAATATTTTCATTTCTTCTAAGCTTTTATTTTTGATATACCTTTTATCTTACTTTTTATGTTCTTCACTTAATTTTATTTCAAAAGAGTATTTTGTCGAAAAAAAAGTCCCAGTAACAACAGAAATTTATAGTTTAATGTAAAAAATCCAGGAAAATGTTTAGTAAAATTTATTTCCTTTCTGTGATAATTTAATGAGAAGAATAATTGATGTTAATTAAATCCGTTACATAAATAATAACTAGACAATTAAACTAAGTTTATTTTAATTCTTTTTATGCCAATCGGGTATAGACTATTTATTCCTGGACAGCGCTTGATTGAACAGTAAAATTATTTGTAGAAAAATATAGCAGTACAATTAAACGTGAATTATAGAGATTTTAGGGCCTTATATTAAAAAATTAATATTCGTTTTTAAAAGTAATTTTTTGAAAATTTTAGAATTTTTGTGTGCCAGAAACCCTTAATGAATTATTTTCATAAATTTCAACGGATATTTGTATAACACATACACAAAAAAAGAAAAAAAAATGGAATTGAAATTTACTGAAATTTTTCTACTGAAGCTAAACATAAAATATTTTCTCCTTTTACGTTCAAATTTGTGCGCTGGACACCCTTAATGAATAACTTTCATAAATTTCAACGGATATTTGTATAACACATACATAAAAAAAATGTAATTGAAATTTACTGAAGCTATTCTACTGAAGCTAAACATAAAATATTTTCTCATTTTGCGTTCAAATTTGTGTTCTGGACACCCTTAATGAATAATTTTCATAAATTTCAACGGATATTTGTATAACACATACACAAAAAAAGAAAAAAAATGGAATTGAAATTTACTGAAATTTTTCTACTGAAGCTAAACATAAAATATTTTCTCCTTTTACGTTCAAATTTGTGTGCAGGACACCCTTAATGAATAACTTTCATAAATTTCAACGGATATTTGTATAACACATACGAAAAAAAAAAAAAAAGAAAAATGTAATTGAAATTTACTGAAGCTATTCTACTGAAGCTAAACATAAAATATTTTCTCTTTTTGCGTTCAAATTTGTGTGCTGGACATCCTTAATGAATAATTTTCATAAGTTTCAACGGATATTTGTATAACACATACACAAAAAAAGAAAAAAAAATGGAATTGAAATTTACTGAAACTATTCTACTGAAGCTAAACATAAAATATTTTCTTCTTTTACGTTCAAATTTGTGTCCATCCTTCAGTACACTTAAAAATTAATATTATTTTATTTTATATTTTGGCGTCATCTATATGCTATTTCAAAACATCATTACGAACCATAACAAACACATTCTCGCAGTTGAAATTCACATTTTCTTCTATTTGTTTATCTTTTAACGTAATATTTCTATTCCATGATGGGTTAGAGACATTCGAACTTTTGCCATCTGAGAACTTTTTCTGCATCTATATTTAGCATTCTTTCAGTTTCCGTGATATTTGATCCACGGTCTGATTTCATTGGTATTTTCTTTAACCCGACACATTTTTACTTGCGGTTTAAAGGAAAACTCTCTTCGTGGCTTTAAAAGTTTTAGGCAAAATACCTGAGGGATTTACTTCTACGTCTCAAGCTGAATTTCGGCTTTTATTTGCTCTTTTAAGTTACGAAAAGAAATGTTTCAAAATACCTAGAGGTTTCTTAAGTGCTTTAAAATTCATATTTATGAAAATGCTATACGTAAATCTTATATATATATTTTTAATATAATTTCTTCTAAACCTTTACTTTTGATATGCTTCTTACCATTCCTTTTATTTTCTTCACGTCAATTTATTTCAAAACAAAGTTTTATAGATAAAACATGGAGAAATTTTTAATTTAATATATATTTGTTTTTGAAAGTTTGAAGTTTTTGTGGCTAGGACCCACTTAATGAATTACTGACATACACTCAACAGATAACTGCATATAGAAAAAAAATGAAATTAAAACCGAAGATATTACACTGAAACTAAACATAAATGTGGTTTTATTTATACATTCAAATTTATTCCCATTTTTCAAAACAACTTGAATTTTTATTTTGACACTATCTGTCTGCTCTTTCGATAGACCCTTTAGAACCATCACCAAATTATTTTATTTTTTTTATTTTTTTTATTTTTTACTTAGTATTTTGATTCCATGATGGTTTAGAGACATTCGATCTTTTGCCATCTTAGAACATTTCTTTCATCCCTTTTTAACCTTCTTTCAATTTCCGTGTACTTTCATCCCCGGTGACTTTTCTTTGGGATCTTTTTTAGTTCGATACATCTTTACTTGAGGTCTTAAAGAAAACACTTTTCGTGGTTTTGTAAGTTTTAGGCGTGATTCTTCGAGAATTTACAGTTATGTCTACAGTTATGGCTTGAATTTACTCTTTTAAGTTAGGTAAAGCAACATTTCAAAATACCTAGAGGTTTACTGAGTGCTTTAAAATTTATATTTATAAAAACTCTAGACATACATCTTTAAGTTGTTTTGTAATATATTCATTGCTTCTAAAATTTATTTTTGAAATAACTTCTGTCTTTAATTTTATTTCCTTCATTTCACTTTTTAAACATTTCTTTTAGAAAAAAATGTCCCGGTGGCAAGAGATATTTATAGTTTAAAGTAAAACTTCCAAGAATACGTTTAGTAAAATTTATTTTATTTCTGTGATGATTTAAAAAGAAGAATGGTTGATATTTATTAAAACAGTTGCATAAATAATAACTAAATAGGAACTAAATTTATTTTATATCTTTTTTCTCCAACGGGATATTGACTTTTTATTCTTGGACAGTGCTTGAAAGTACAGTAAATGTATTTGAATATATATAAACTTTAATAGGATGATTGTAAAAATACTGGTTGCATTGGTTAATTGTATGTATTATCTGAATTACTTTGGTTATATTTATAAAAGTACACACACATATATATATATATATATATATATATATATATATATATATCCTCTAGTATACAAAGTATTTTTATCCTCTAGTATACAAAATTCGGCCTTTTTGAAACAATTGTAATTTTTTTTCAATTACCCCCTTTGATCCCGTTTTTATATGTATAACTACCCAATTGACACTGTTTTGTGAAGATGGTTGAAAGGTGTGTGGGAGAAGGGGAAAATTGAATTTGTTGTACTTAAAGAACAAGGAGATTCAAGCAAAGAAGTAATTAAAAAACAAAACTCAGCATTGAACGATAAATTAGGAATATGAGATGGAAAATTGTTTTCATGTGATTTCGAAGCATTTTTACAACTGAATAAAAGCATTTTGTGAGAAAATTAGTTATTTGGGGATAGATATTTCGCTATATAGAGACTGTTTTTAATGTAATCATGGGAAAAGGGGAACGAAATTTGTGTGATTGTAAATGTTTAAATAATAGTTCTACGTGTCTGTGGTTTCCGGACACTTATAATCGCATTATACTAAAATTTTATGGCCTTCAGTTAAGAAACTCTGCAATGTTCCCCATAAAGTTATGTCATATATTTCACATGCACAAAACTTAATCTCACGTGTGAAGAAACCGAAATGTCTTGGGACCGAAATGTCGCTGAATCCAAACGGAAGAACTAAAATGGCGGAACCAAAACGTCCTGCTTCCAAATTCGCTAACGGCACAAAATGCTACACCTAATATTTTAATTTAATCTTGAAAAAAATCACATAAGAAATTTCACTTGGAAATAAGAAAAGTTAATAAGTAAACAAAAAAATGATTTTCTGACGGTAAATTATTGTTATTTATGTTATTATTTAAATTATTATTTTATTATTCATATATATGCAATGCTAGAATTATGTAGTATTCAATTTTTTTATTTGCTTTGTTAACTGACCCACGTATAAGTCGACTCCCCCCCCCCCTCCCCCACGCTCATTTTCACCAAAATTTGCTTGCCGTAAATTGTCAAAAATTTTCTCGTCTTGTACGCGAAATTATACCGCGTTTTTATTAAAAGCAAATTCAAGAAAAAACTCTAAATAAGATAATTAATTTAAAAATATAATGAATAAATATTTATATTTACAAAAACATTTTTGCGAAAAAAAATATGGCATTTTATAACTTTGATAATGGAATATTGTTTTCTACAAATAAAATATTGTGAAGCTTAAACGATCTAACGAAAAAAATGTTTCATCATCAATTTCTAAATCTCAAAAGCGGTTTATGAAGAATTTTCCATTGAATTCTGAATATACAGATTATAGCATGACATTTATTATTTTTAGATTATTTATCTTCAAGCACTAAACATTTCTTGATATTCTTCTTTCTTTCTTTATTATTTTAATTTTGGCATATGCTTTATAATTTAACATACATTACTAGTATTATAGTTATAAATTATTATTGTTATTATTATTATTTAGATTTCTGTATTTAAAATCTTTCTTTTTGGAAAGGAAAGTGTTCTATGTTTTTCTTAATGTCAGAGGTTAATCAGAGGTCAAGTTATCAAATAATAATAATAATAATAATAATAATAACAATAATAATAATAACAATAATAATAATAAAATAAAGTAGGTGTTATTTCGTCATCTGAAATTCTTTGTCTAAAAATGTATTCTCCTGTATTAAGAAACATTTTCACGTGCTTTCGGACTTATGTAAATGCGTAGCATCTATACTCGTCGTTCAGTTTATCCGTCTGACCATATATAACAATGCAAAAACTACCCAAACGAATCATTTGAAATTTAAAATATTTAACTATTACATAATTTTGTCCGAAATTTTTGAAAATTGGATGTGCAGTTCAATTACAGTTCAGTTACAGTTTAATTAAAAATATTCCGTTGCTGAACCGTCAATGTAAAAAGAATAGTTTCGAATGCGTTGTAATGATGTTTAACTCTTTGGAACATAATAAAATGCATATGCATTTATAAAACATGATACTAATGTATTGTTATACTAATGTGTGTAATAATATATTGTTATAATATTGTTATAATAATGTATTGTAATACTAATGTGTAATTCTGTACAATATAGAGTGAAAAAATATCTGTTATTAATCTGCAGGGCCACACAAAAATATTATATTACACAATGATATAGAGAGAAAAGTTGTTTGTTATGTGTTTTAGTTACATTAACTACTTTATATTTTGTGACATTGATATGCGTTGCTGAGATTTACAAAAAGATATTTAATGAAAAATAGAAAGTATATAGTATTTACAGGGACAAACAAAAGATTTTGGATACTATACTCTATATTTTAAAAACTTCCTTATAGTACTAACGCACCTCATCTGCTAATTTTCATGCGCAATTTCCCACTTTTTTAACAGTGTGCATTACTTAGACTAAAAGTTTGCTAATGTTAAATAATTCTAAGAATCAGCAATTGCAATAATTAACTGATATTCATGTATTCACATGCTATGCATTTTTTAACAAATATTATTTAAAACCAAAAAAATTTTCAGAAAAAAAATCAACATACACAAAATTAATTTAGAAATATGTTGAATAAATGTATTTTTTAAAAGTATTTTCGCGATAAAAAGAAACCCTAATGGCATTCCATTACTTTGATAATAAAATATAATTTGCTAAAAATAAAATATTGTGAAGATGAAACGAAAAAAAATATTTCATCATCAATATCTAAATCTCGGAAGCGGTGATTTCCTTTCGGAAGAAAATCGGATTTAACCCAAAGGAGGTTTATGAAAAATATTTCATTGTATTTTGAATGTATACATTATAGCATGGCATTTATTATTTTAAAATTATTCATTTTGAAATTTTAAACATTTCTAGATATTTTAATGCATTATATATTAGACATTCTATAACTTCTTTGTTGCTTTAATTTTGGCATATGCTTTATAATTTAAACATGCGCTACATGTATGATAGACATACATTATTATTTCTTAGATTTCTATAGTTAAATATATTCTTTCGGAATGGATATTTTTCTATTTTATTTTAATCGTTAGAAGCTGTTCAAAATCATTACTATTAAAGGAGCAGTGTTTGTTTGCTTATTTATTTTTTAATTTATTTATACATTTTTAGGTTCTCAAAAACAGCTTTTACCATATTAATAATATAAAATGAAATAGCGTTTTCTGTTTGTCTGAAAATCTATATCTAAAAATGTATTTTCCTGTATTAAGAAACATTTTTTTTCTGTAATAGTGTGCACTACTTAAAATATAATTTTTCAAATGAAAAATACTTCTAAGAAACACAAACAAATTACAATTACTGAATGACATACATGCATTCACATGCTATGCATTTTTTGACAATTATTATCATTTTATTTATAAATTATTTTGATTAAATAGTCAATATATACATAATTAATTTAGAAACATATTGAATAAATGCATTTTAAAAAAGTATGTTTTTAAATAATAATAATAATAATAATAATAATAATAATAATAATAATAATAATAATAATAATAATAATAATAATAATAATAATAATAATAATGATAAAATAATAATAACATGTGGCATTCTATTACTTTGATAATAAAATATACTTTGGTACGAATAAAATATCTTGCATAAATGTAGTTTAAACGATGAGGTAACGAAACAGAATATTTCACCATCAATTTCTAAATATCCGAAATGGATGTATCCTTGCAAAATGAAATCGGATTCAAACAAAAGAGATTTATGAAGAATTTTTTATTGTATTCTGAATACATAGATTACAGCATGACATTTGCTATTTTAAGATTATTTATCTTTAAGCATTTAGACTTTCGAAATTTTCCTTATTGCTTTATTTTAATTTGCACGTCCTTCATAATTTAACATGAACTACTTGCATTATAGATGTAAATTATTATTTTTTTAATTTTACTATTTGAAAATATTCTTTTGGAAATTATATTTTTCTGTTCTCTTTTAAAGGTACTTTTCTCTAAATTTATGCTGTAAAATAAGCAATGTTATTTGTTTGTTTATTTATATGTTTATTTATACATATTTAGGTTCTTGAAAACTGCATTTAGATCTTTAATAATAAAAAAGTTGGTAAAGAGGTGTTTTTGTATTATAACTAGTTTTATAATTTTCAGATTGCGATGCATTAATTATTAAATTCTTATGCAAGTATGCATGAATACAAAGTTTAATACATTAATACCCAATCTGAAAGAAAAAAACTTTAGTTCGAATTCCAATATTTTGGTTGTTTTGCCCTTTTCCCCCAAAATCAGTCAGCAAGTTGCTAAAATTTTACAAAGGTTCGATTTCGATGTTATTTTTTCTCCTGTTAATAAAATCGCTTTTCCAAATCTTAAGCACCCCATTGATCGCTTAGATAACTGGGGTATTTACCAAATTTCTTGGCAATTTGGTCTTTCTTATATCGGCCAGACTAAACGTGCTCTAAGATTTCGTTTAACTGAACTTAAAAGGTACGTCAAAAATCATGAGCTTAAACGCTCTTCTATTGCTCAATATTGTTGGTCTTCACAACATAAATTTAACTTTTCTTCAGCCACCATCATCCATAGGTGTCCTTCCATTCTTGATCTTGATCTTTGGGAAGCTTACCACATCATTAAAAATTCTCACTCCTTAGTTAATGATTTATCAAGTATTCCTTATTTTCCTAGCATTTGGAAATCTTTAATTTAATTCTCTTTTTTTTTTCGCTTTTTAGTTTTAGTTTTTTTTGTTCTCCGGTAGATGTCGCTACTTGTCCACCCAGTTGTTCAGGCTACTTTCTTCTCATTGGTTGCTTTCGTTTAGGAGGGATCGTTTCCGTAGCGGGTATATAAGCCCGCGTCTCTCTGTCTCTTTGCTCAGTTTTGCTTTGTCTAGCTCGCTGAGTTTTTGCACTGAAGAAGAATCTCGTTATTAGATTCGATACAGCTGTTTGCTCCTCTTTTCTTACTTCATTTGTGCATTTATAACAGTTGGTTTTCTATCTTTAAACATTTTGCACAAAGGCTTTATTTGCTATTTTAAAGTTTTTTCTTTGTTAGTTCATAGTAATGTTTTTGGAGACAGAAAGATCTATATTATAATTGTCAGACATAACTTTTATAAATTGTAATAAATATAAATTTTAAAATGTTTCTTAAAAGAAGCTAATATTTAAAGTTTGCATTAAATTGATATTTTCTATAAAATTGCATTTTGAAAGCTAAATTTATCTAACTGACATTAGCAGCTTTGCTTGTCACAATACGCAAATTCAAAGAAATTTCATAATTTTTTTTCAAATCCAATTATTTTATTAAGAATATTTTTACTTCTTTTTTGAAATTTTTATAAAAGAAAAATATTTTTAATTTATTTCTATATTGTATAAATTATTAATTTGCTTTATGTATAAGGTATTTGTACACTATATGGACAGTGCTCTCAATGTGAACACCCCTAATGTTTTTAAAGGTAATAATTTTAATTGAGAGATGGCTCAACATTTTCGCGAAGAAAAGCAGTTGAAAAGATAATTAAGTCTGGAAAGTGTAAAAAAGCGCGCTGTTCGCCATTTAGGCGGAAACATGTTCTTTCGAGATGTGTTGATCTTAATTACTTGTAAGCTTAAATTCTTATTAGATAGGATAAAATTACATTAAATGTTGAAAAGTGGAATATTTTAGAAAGCTAATAACACATATTTTCGATTGCTATTGCATATTTTCCTAAAAAATATTTTCCTTATTCATTTGTTACGAGATTTATTAAAACTACGCCCGTTTCCCAATATGGACAGCTTATGTCCCTATCGACTACAACTGTAAGAAAGAAGAAAATTCAACGTTGCCAAGCAATAAATCGAAAAGGCATCAAAGTGGCAAAATCTTTGTTCAGCAAGATGCCATTTGAACAATCTCCCAAAAATCTTTCTCCGAAAAATCCTTGCAGAAAAATAAAATGAAGCCCTCCTCCCAGTAGGATATCTGTTGGAAAAATCGTAGGTACCAATGGTATGACTTCCTCAACAAAGGAGAGCTGGTACTGCTTCTTTTGCAGTATTGATGCTTTTTCAAACATGCGGCCATGCATCACATGTAGCAGATATGTTCATGAGGATTATGTGGGACTTACTACACATGGTGAAAAAGTTTCTGTTTGACCATGCTGTGAGGACTGGGTATTAACAGATGTAAATTCGCAGACAGATGCAATAAAGCTAAGCAAAACCAACAATATTATTTCATAATATTTACTAGTAATTAAGGGGCTTTGCTGTGTCTTCAAAGGGTAAGAACCGAGAACGCCCCACCCTTTCTAAAATGCATGTTCTGAAGATATTTACTGTCCCTCCTCCTCCTCCGAATACTTTAAGATAAATTTTTTTATTCCCTCTCCTCTAAAATCCCTTGGAATGCATACACACTGTGTAGAAAGTCAATAAGAAAATACCTGTCCATAATAGGGACAGGTAGTTCCTTATACGGACACTTGTAAACATTTTTTTGTTTTTATCATTTAAATTAAACCAGTATAATTACAAGGTCGCTAATTTTATTAATGATAGTCAATAGTCCAAGGATAGTGGTCACACATTTTTGGAGTCCTATGACTTGTACATGGGGGTGAAAAAAATACATTTTCCTTAGGGTGTCCATTAGGGTGGATCGAAAAGTATAGGAATTTTTTTTTTTTTTTTTTTTTTTAGAAATCACTGTCGGCGCGGCGTGCAAAAGTTGCCTTTTATGCATACTAGTTTACATGTTTTTTTAAAATTAAAATCCATTCATATCTTCCGGTGCCCCAAAAATAATTAAAAATTGAGTTTTTTGTGATTTTTTTCATATTTTTTTGTTTATTTATTTTTTCTAAATTACTTTTGGCGCTGGGTGCAAAAGCTATTTTTTATCTATCTTAGCTTACATATATATATATATTTTTTTAAGTAAAATTCATTCATATCTTCCGGTTCCCCAAGCGCTCCAAAAATAGTTTAAAATTGAAATTTTCTTAAAAAAATTTTTTTTTGTTTTGTTTTATCTTATTTTATTTTATTTTATTTTATTTTACGTTTTGAAATTCATTTGGCACTGGGTTGGAAAGTTGTTATTACAATACTACATAACTCTGCAGTTCCCATATATTTTTTTAATCAAAATCCATTCACATCTTTGATGCACCAATTATAATTAAAAACTGAAAATTTTACAAAAATGTATTAAGAATTATAATTTACGAAAAATACTTACAAATTTTGAAAACAGCTTAATTAATAACGTATAAGGTTATAAATAACATTAATTTTACAATAATAAGAGACATATAAATTTAAAAATCCAAGCATTAAATCATAAAAATTACAAAAATTGAACTTACGTAGAGAAAAGTTTTACATCCTTCAATTTGGAAATGTACATATATTTTAATTTTGTAATCTTTTTTGGTATCAAAGTGTTTTATTTGACTTCTTGATTTTATTCTATTCAATATAAAACCGTGTCTCTTTTCTTGCCCAAATACAGTTTCTGATGCCTCAGACACCAGTAGAACGCATCTTTCAACCGCTTGGGTATTTTGTTGTTGTATTCATGTCGGCCGATTATCTACGCTTGGGATATAGGCCCTATGGGGTAGAGTGCACTCCGTGGGGGTCTTTCTAAGGGAACCTAACCCGTATTTACGCAAGGTTCGAAGAAAACCACGGAAAACTCCTAACGGTTAGGCCGACGGTCGCGATTGGGTTCGAACCCAGCACCTACCGTCTACCAGTTTGAGGTCAGAACCTCCCGGCCACTGGTGGGGCGCTTGGGTATGGCATGGATATTTTGACCATTCATTCGTTTTTACAACTTTTATCATATTCTCAATTTCTTTGCAAGGCACATTCACTAAAAGAGGTGGTTCAAAACGTCGAACTGATCGCCAGTCAATAAGTTCAAAATAATCCTTCCCTTTGAAATTTATTTGGAGTACTTTGAAAATTCTCACTTCTGGTGATTTTCTCTTTTTATTTCTAGCACAAATTAGCTTTCGCATTGATGAAGATCTGATATGCTCTCTGTTATCTGTGAGCATTGACAATAGCAAATTTTCAAGGTGGAAAAAAAAACTATTTCGTTGAATAACAGCATCTACGATCTTTCTTAAATTGGGTTCCAAATATCTAGAATCCAAGTTTCCGAATATGACGCGCTCCTTCAGTTATAGATGGCTTTGTTTTAACATGAAAAAATACAGGTGCATATACCTTAATAATATATGTTGTAAGATTAATGAGATTATCAGAAGGATTTTCTGTAGCCACTTATAACCTTAAAATTCTACACGCAGTTGTTAGCCATCTTGTGTGATAAACTAGACCAGATTTCATTAATGCCAGGTCAGAACCACATTCACCACGTGATATTGCTTTGCAAATATCATATAAATATTGCTGGTCATTCCTGAGAACTCTTCTATCTATGTTGTCTTCCAAATAATAAAGAATAAAAAGTTTATTTTATACATTTAATAAAAGACGATAAACGATTTCTCATCCTCTCGATCTACGTTTTACATTAGATAAATTATTCTTTAACTGTTAATTTTACTTGTATTTTTTAGCTCAAAATTTACATGAAACTCGATTTTCGGCAAATAATTAAAAGTTTTGGGGCATTGGAAGAAATTTATCAAAGTCGAAAATTATTTGAATGCATGTTAATATACTATAAAATGCATCTTTTTTATCCCACTGATGCAATAATTTAAAAGAAATTAAAAAAACAAAAATTATAATTTTTTATAAAAATTTCAATTTTTTACTATTTTGAAGGCGCTTGGGGGCACTGGAAGATATGGATGGATTTGTATATATATAAAAGATTGAACTAATACATATATAAGGCAACTTTCGCAAACCACGCCAAAAATAAATTTAGAAATATTAAGAAGCAAAAAAAAAATATAAAACTTATAAAAATTTCAATTTTTAACTATTTTTGAGGCGTTTGGGGCACCGGAAGATATGAATGGATTTCAATAAAAAAACATGTGTGAATTAGTATGCATAAAAGGCAACTTTTGCAACCCGCGCCGATTCGATTATCCGAATTTCGATTTTTTGATCCACCCTAGTGTCCATACTGGGTACAAGTACCTTATACACACACACACACACACACATATATATATATATATATATATATATATACATCATCAGACACATTTCATCCTTTTTTTTTTTTTTTTTTTTTTTTTTTTTTTTTGATATAGTGGAAACTTTACTCCATTCGACTTCAAAAAAAATAGTTTGCTTATTTTGTATTTCGCTGGAAAAAAAAAAAGTTTTTAATGATCTTGTTTTTAACGCAAAACTTTGAAAAGTTTTACTATTTACATATTTACCCAATTGATTATTTAAATTATCAAATTTTAAAACATTTACCTTTTGTATAAACATTTTAATAAAAATTTTATTTTTTCTTAAGAAAGGTTTTATAATAAAAATAAAATACATTGACATGTTTCGGAACCGCCAAATAACTTCCATAGTCATAATATAAATAAAACAAAATTTCAAAATATTTATTGGTCAATACAAATGACATGCGGCAATGAGATATAAATAACAAAAAACACGCGATCTATTGCAAAAAATTAAATTAAAATATAGACCATGATCTAAAACATAAATAAAAATAAAATTACAAAATATTTCACGGTCAATACAAATGACACGCGACAATGAGATATAAAAACACCAAAACACACGCTTATTTATATTTTAGATCATGGTCTATATTTTAATTTAACTTTTTGCAATAGAGCGCGTGTTTTTTGTTATTTATATCTCATTGTCGCGTGTCATTTGTATTGACCGAGAAATATTTTGAAATTTTGTTTTATTTATATTATGACTATGGAACTTATCCGAACCATCCGAACTTGGTTCCGAAACATGTCATTGTATTTTATTTTTATTGAACACCTTTCTTAAGAAAAATTAAAATTTTTATTAAAATACATATTCACCTTTGTATAGATTTAAAAAAAAAAAGCTAAATATTTTCACTTCAGCTATCAATTGTCAAACAAATCATAATATTGTATTTAATTTTAATATGTACAATACATTTTTTCTCGGAATAAAGCAAGTAGAGAATTTTTAGAGCATGTTTGACGACTTAACTCACTGTTAGAGGATAATAAATAACTAAAACCCCAATAATGATAAAAGATAAAATTATAAAAAAATATATAAAAAATATGATTTTAACAGAGAATTGGTACTTTAACTTCTATCTACTGGGAAATTGTGTTCTTTTTTATGGAACTTTTATGCACAAAATGCACCAATTCTCGTTGCTAGGTGTTTATAGAAACAGAAAGAGTTATATTATATTTGTGGTTTAAAAAACCTTTTATTTAAAGTTTGCATTAAATAAATATTTTCTATAAAAATGCATTTCGCAACCTAAATTTATCTAATACTCATTTACAGCTGTTCTTGTCACAATACACCGATACAAAAAAATTCAATAAACTTTTTCAAATCTAAGTATTTTGTTTAGCTCGATTTACTTATTTGTTGAATTCTTAACAAAAGAAAAATCTTTCCATTTTTTAATGCTCCGAAATTTAATCTTATTAAATTCCCAAAGGTAATAATGCTTTTACAAAGGATATCACTTTCTGATAAATCGATGCATCGATTAAATTTGCTTTTTAAGCAGGAAGAATAAGTTTTATCATACTTTATGCGAAAAGTAATTTCAATACATGATAAAAAGTATAGTCCTTCTTAAAAAATTTATTTGCGATTGAAAGAAAAACTTAGTTTTATGCATTTTGAAAAATATTTTTAGATATTCTGCGTTGACAGGGCAAGAATTATTATTTACATTGAAAAAGATACTGAACATATATAAAACTTAAAGTTGTTACGGGAAATTTGAAATAATTCCTACATAAGGCGTCCTAATAACACATAGTTAATATTCAACCAATTTTCTCAGCTTAATTTTAGATTAAAAAAAGTGTAGGATTTCATAGAGCAGCTTATTGTCAATATATACAAGAAAGAATATTTTTACAGGTATGAATATATATATATATATATATATATATATATATATATATATATATATATATATATATATATATATATATATATATATATATACGGCGTGATTTCTAGATGAATGCTAATTGGCATTATTACTCACCGGTGGGTAATGACGACATGTAAACAAAATTATTTAAATAAGATGGTTTTAAATAGTCGTTTGTTTAATAATTACAATTATTGTGATAAATTAATGAAGATTAAATTATAAGTTTATACAAAAAAACTCTCGTTTGCACTTTATTTTATTCATTTATTTCTTTTTAACGCAAAAGAAACTTACAAACGAAAAAAACATGCATAATTACAGAAAACAAACAGTTGAAATTTTTATTTCCAATTTTATACAACAGACTATTCTCTTCCATCTAAAACCATAAAAAACTAGGGTATAAGCACATATTTTTAAAGTGATTTGCGGGTATACATGACGTAAAATGTGACATCAATTCTCATTTTTTTTCAACGAAGTTTTCAGACATTCAATTTTGTTTCGTTCAATCCCATTAACATCGAACTAATTTCAGTACTGTATCGCTGGTGCTGAAATATTTAAAATTGAGTACAATACACTTATCACGAGAAATTTAAATATCGAGTGCGCAAGAAACCGTATGTAATGTTTCATCTGTAAATAATAACTCTTATGCTTGCTTTAATTTTTTCTTTAAACAATTGTGTATACTTTTAAAATTTACTCTAAATAGAAATGTTACAATCATAGTTTAATTAAGATTGAAACTTGTACGTAGCATTTTACTAAGTTAGGTTTGAGGTCGATTTCGTATGAAATACTACCTATTGCTTTCGCACCCATGTTGAAAATTCTGAAAAATGTTTGCAGACCTACACCGATGATGACCTCTAGACACCAAAACTACCATCAGTAAAATTCTGTATTATATATATATATATATATATATATATGTGTGTGTATATCAATTTCTTCTAGACACGATAACTTCCATAATTCTCCTCAGATCGCCTTCAAACTTTTACGTAAAATCAAGGGGCATAAAATCTCGGCTAAGTTAGTTAATGGGCAAAATCGGACCAAGGGGGTGGAAATAGGGAGGGGTTTTGTGCAAACAGAAAAAAACCCAAGAAAATAGATATTCAATAAGTTTAAAGTTTATATTACCTTTAAGAAATGGACAAAAACTTTAAGCATGAAAGATATATGATAAAATTTTAAATGGGCTAAAGCGGCGAAAAAAATGGGGGTTTTGGGAGAAGAAAATTCATAACTTCGTCACTTCTTAAGATATCAAAATAATTTTTTTTATAAATGTACTTAATATTATCTAAACTTTTGTATTGATAGATCCGTCACAAACAATTTTCCCAAACGATCATGGTTAAACAATTGAGGATGTGTAGATCGGTTATTTTATGACTCATTTTTAAATTTTATTTTACTCTCAAACACATTGAATTGACAGATTTTGTTATTAGAAACTGTATAGGTGTCGTATTGGTCGATATTTTAATAACGTCACAATATATTCCAAAATATGTTGTCAAGCCGAATTTCGCTTAAGATGATTCTGATAATACCAGTTCTAACCGAAAAATGAAATTAAAATTTTTTCAAAAGCGGCCTGTTAAACGGGGTTTATCTCCAATCAAATTTTATTTTTTGTTGTTAAAATGAGCTCTCTTCAAAATCTACCTCCGCTTATAGACCACGACAGGGTTTTTTTTTCTTGAAAACGCCATTTGTAATTCATCTTGAGAAAAATTACACTAAGCATAAATACTCAAAGAGGTACGCAAACACTATAATTTATAAATCCGAAATAAATTAGCATTTTTATGTAAACGAACACAATGTTAAACGCGCACGTAGTTTATGTTTAAAACAAAGAATGATTTACAAAATCTCCTGCGTTTTCTCCATCATTTATTTTAATTTAATTAATAGGCATTTGCAATCCAATAGCGTAATTATAAACCGAAAACAAATTTCAATAGTTAAATTTATAAAAATAAATAACAACTTTACATACAATCTAAAATTAGTTGGTTAATATTCATTTATTTTTCCTTTGAGAACTTTATCGACTGAAAGCTAATACCGCTGAATAAATGGAGAAAGAATATTGCGATAATGATCAAAATTTGAAAATCAATCTACCAGTTCTCTGAGTAAACAAAACATGGATATTGCATTATTAATTCTAAACCAATAATTATCGCAGGGCGAGATTTACAGCCGCATTTGTATGTTTGAAAATTCAATATATAATTGATGGAATTGTTGCAATATGAAGGTAAAAGAGTATAATTGGTATTTATGCCGAACAGGGAATTTATGAACATTTATATTACGCTAGAGAATTTAATATTTTTTATAAAAAAATTTTGATTAAAGTAGCCATATTTCAGACGAGGTGAAATCTTAAAGAAAAAAAAACGAGCCAAAAGCGTGTATTACTCATGCACAAAGGCCTTTGTACAAGAAAAATATGATTTAATAACTGTACTTTGCATTACACAAATATAGCGCTCATAGTTGTATAAAACAAGTTATTAAAATTTTTATTTCATATTCAATTATTTCCAACTAATACTTCATGTCAATCTAATGAAATTAAAACGACAATATAACTATTAGTTTTTATTAACCGATTTGCGGGATTCAAATGACTTCAAACCTCACTTTTTTTCATGAGGTATTTGGATATACAATTTTTTTTTTGTTGCAAGTTTTACAATTCCATTTTAAAATAGATTAAAACTTGTATGCAGCCTTATATAAAGTTAGATATTTTCTTGCAAAACAGTTTGTAACTCTAATTTTAATTCAGCTTGAGTCAATTATTAATGTTATAATACACAATAATATAATTATTCAAAGATATACGCAAATTGTATAATTTAAAAATATGAAATTAATCGCAATTTTTATATAAACAATTTATAAGTTAAATGAGCACTTAATTTATGTTTAAAACAAAGAATGGTTTGCAAAATCTTCTTCGGTTTCTCCATCATTTATTTTAATTTAATTAATAAGAATTTGCGATCCAATAGCGTAATTATAAATCGAAAACAAATTTCATTAGATGGATTTATAAAAATAAATAACAACTTTACATACAATCTAAAATTAGTTGGTTAATATTCATTTATTTTTCATTTGAAAACGTTAACGACTGTAAGCTAATGCCGCTGAGTAAATGGAGAAAGAATATTGGAATAATGAATAAAATTTGAAAATAAATCTACCAGTTCTTGGAGTAAACAAAACAGGGCTTTTGAATCCTTAATTCTAAACCAATAGTTAGTGAATCACGAGATTTACAGACGCATTTGTTGGTTTGAAACTTCAATATATAATTGAGGAAATTGTTGCAACATGAAGGTAAAAGAGTATAATTGGTATTTATACCGAACAGAGAATTTATAAGTATTTATATTACGCATTAGAATTTAAGATTATTATTAAAAAAAATATTTTTATTAAAATAAACATATTTCACAGAAAATGAAGTTTTAAACAAAAATTAATGAGTAAAGTATCAATATTACTAATGCACAGAGACATTCCAAGAGGAAAATTATGAAATAATTACTGAAAATTGTAAAACACAAATACATCTTACTGAATTGTAATCTAGGCTTTAAAAGCCGATGGCGCATAGTGTATCTCACGTATACCATTATGCAAGTCCAAACCTTCGATACATTTCAGGGTTAATATCATGGAAAATTACAGATAGGTACCTTCATCATTCTTCAGTCCTTTTGCTTAAAGCCCGACAATAGAAATTTGCATGTACGGAAACATAAGATTTTCTTAAAACCCATGTGAGCTAGGGTAATCACTTTTGTTTACCTACAAGGTATAAATTAGCTTTTACTGTCCCTAATTTTTTCATAGTTTTAGTTTCAGTACATTTGAAATATACGGAGGGAGGGGGAGGAGGATATTTTTGTTTTACATTTTTGAGGATCTATAAGACATAAAATTTTTAAAAAAATCAATGTTATGAAATCTTTTACACGATACCACATGCAATATATAAAGCAAATATTTATTTAATGACTTAATTAGCTCTTATACAATTTTCCTAAATCTGTTTGTAGGGGGTTAATAATGCATAAATATGTGGCTCAATTGCCTTTGTTACTTCAATAGATTTGAGCTTACCATGTTCGATAGTTTACTAGTGAATCGGTTGTAACAGACGAATAGAGGGGTACAAGGTAACATATTTCCATAATGGTTAAACTTATAATTTTTAAAGACGAAACCTTAATTAATTATTATCTTCATTTTTATCATATGACCTATTGGTTATAATATAGGTTATAAGATGATAGCATATCTGATACAAGTAAATTACAATATTATAACTTTTGGAAATGATACACAGTATTATTTGTAAAATATTAATATTATAGTACATTAGAAGTGTTGCAGTTTACTTATGATTAAAAAAAAATATCCTGCCGACCTAATGAGTGACATTCTGTCGTTGCTTGGCAATTTAAAAAACATATTCTGCATGCATAAACTTTTTTTTTAAGATACTGAACCCATTAAGTTGTTTTATAATTAATTATGGCATATTTAGCAGCAAATTGCATATAAAAATCAGTTTTAGTTTTTATTATAAAATGTCCTAGAAGTGTTGAAAATACTTTAGTAAAAAAATTTTTGTTTTCTGTGTCAGAAACTATTTATAAAACTTACAGATTTTTAGTTACTTAGATTGTTAGTTACAAGGTAAGAATCCTGAGCATTCACATAAAACATATTATTTGTTTTGGCTTTTATGCATTACTAAAAAACAAAATATATTTAACAATTACGAAATCGATAATTGAGATAATTTTGGTAGATTTTAAAAGAAATTACATACACAAAGTACAAACAGCTCTTTATAGTTGTTTAATTCACAGATTAATAATTCATGTTTAATAATATGTTTAATAATAACCATTTGTTAATAATATTTTAAAATAATTCTACACCCTTTTTTATATTTTTCAGCGCTATAAACTGGTGAAAATACTTCCATTCATTTACTTATTTATTCCACATCAAGTAATAAATAAAAAATATATACATTGTGAAAATGTGTTAAATTTAGAAGTACCGTATTATTCAGAAAATATTTTGAGTAAATTCTCACCCTTGTTCTATTGTGTACATAGCAGTAAACACATTATTAATTCAAGAAAAGTCCTCAAAGAAAACTTTATTTAAACAAATCATTTTCTTAAACTATTGGAAATTTCCAAAATGCTTTATTTTTCAAAATGCTTATCAAACAATGAGCTTTAAATTCGTTTTACAAGCAGAAAATTGCTGAGTTGCAGTCAACGTGTTTAAATTCTCAAACAAAAAGTATTTATACAACTAAATATGTTTGGCTAAGTACGCGAAAAATACCATACTGTATTCAGATATCGTAAATCAATTTATCCTTTTTACGGAATGCTAAACTGGGGCGTTTATATATTAATTCCAGTAATCATTTTGTGGGTAAAGATAGGAGATTTGGGTTGATTTATTAGATATGAAGCTCCAACAGAATAAAGTTATATTTCTGACTCTGTATTGTAATTAATTCAACCTAAATATCTCATAGTTAATTATAAAATAATTTTAAGGACATATATATATATATATATATATATATACACACATACATATATGTTGGGTGTATCTAAATACTTTTTACAAAATAATAATAATAATAATAATAATAATAATAATAATAATACCTATCCAGTTGAACAATATTTACCATGGAATATGTGTCAAAAACAACTCAATTAATCAAAAATATAGGATATTCTGCACTAATACACTAACCGAAATTTGCAGCGCTAACTGTCATAAAACAGTTGTATATTATAATTATTGTAATAATAATTTTAATAGACACACACGAACCTTTTTTTGTAAATATGATAACAAAAAAAAGTAGTAGAAGTTTGTATTCTGCACATTGCCAGTTTGCTTTTGATGTTCAATATTATTACTATGATTATCAGTTTATTCGGTATCACTGATTACATGAGATTTCTCTTTTATTAGAGCTTTTTGATGATAGCACATTTCATGCAAAATAACGTACGTATCGTTAAGTTTTATATTATTTATTTATTTATTTTATTATAGAGCTATTTTAAATATTTTTATATTTCATAAAATTATCTCTGACAAGCCTACTTCAGTTAAGGTAAAACACGATGTATTTGTATGCATACATATATATATTTATATTTATATTTATATTTATATTTATATTTATATTTATATTTATATTTATATTTATATTTATATTTATATTTATATTTATATTTATAAATGGATTATTGAAGATGGGCCAGCTTGACATTATGTTTCCTATATGCATTAAAAATATAAATTTTCTCTATTTATGCCGGTAAAGTCATTTTGGTTTACAGGATAACGATACTCTTTAATTTCATAGACGTTAGTCCGGCAATTTATGACATAATGTTGTACATTTGAAAGACTCACAACCATAATAGACCAAATTCGTTTTGAAAAAGAAAATATATATATGTATTTATTGTACATTTAAAATGAGAATAAAACCTGTATTATTCTCTCCCGCAATGAAACAAGTCTGAAAACAGATGTGATACATAAAAATGTATGTAAAAACGGGCATCGGCCACTGTGGGTGCAGGTGAATCAGATTTTATACATCATCTAAATAAACTATCTATTTTCGATATGAACTTGATTTAATATGGTTGTGTCTACCATTTAATATAATATATTCATACAATACATTTTGCTGTGCTACAAAAATTGAAGGTATTTCCATAGTTTTATTTGTATTTTTCATAATAATCAGTATTTAAAACTATCATTATAGCAAAAAGTGTCTTAAAATATAATCTTATGGCATGGTCAGAAAATACTTTTCTTAAATTGTTCAGTTATGTAAAATGCAGTAAACACTTTATTAAACAATGATGATAGCAGAAACAAAGCATTATTTGAACAATTTTCTCTAAGTGTTGGAAAAAATCCACGATACAAATATAATATTACTTTATAATTTAAGGAATTTCTAAATCACAACTAACGTATTTAAATTTACCCGCAAAAATTATTGATCATAGTAAATTGTATGCGATTACAGTAAACGAAAAATACTAAATTTTATTCAGTGTTCAAAAATCATTTCACCGAATAAAAAGTAGTGACGTTCGTTTGTTATGTTAAATCCAATAATTACTCTATGTGTAATGATACGCGACTTGAGTTCGCTTTTATGATATGATCTCCAATAGAAAAGTGGTTATGATTCTGACTTTACGTGACTTATAATTGGTGCGAGCCAGAAAATTTCACATAAATTATAAAATAATTCTGGCAGTTTAACGTAAACACATATTTAAGGTGAAAGAGGGAAAAATGTTTTCAAAACAAATTTTCATAATAGTAATATAATTCTTTTATAATATAATTCTTTAATTTTATCAGAAAATTGATTCATTATGAAATATATTCAAAAACATTTGCACATTTTGTTTTCTGGTATTCAGACGCGTTGATATTCAGATTTATAAATGTACATATGTTGAATAATAAATGTAAGCGTTTGAAATAAAATAATATGTAGTCATTAAATTGAGGTGTTCACTATTCGGGAGATTTTTAAACGTGTTCAAATTTTTCCACAAAAACTATTATCACAATTAAATGTCTTTGACATCAATCGTTACGTTTATTTACTACGTTAAATCCAATATTTTTTTGTGTTTAATGAAAACATTGAGTTCCTTTATTTGATATGAATCTACAATGGAAAAGAGTTTATAGTTTTGACTTTGCGTAACTTATAATTAGTACGAACCAGAAATTTTCAAAGTATTTAGTGAAATGATTTTAGAAATTTAGTAAGAATAATAAAAGTATAATAAATATGAAAGTTTCATAAAAGCTAGACAAAATCATAATGTTGTTAAAAATAATCATCTCTTTCATTTAATACGATATATAACCTAAAAAACCTCTGTATAAAAACATTTTCATGGAACATTATCTGTCCGCTATCCGACTTTTTCTTCTATTGAGATGCGTGTGTTATAAACTTGTAAACACAGAAATATAATTGAAGGTGTTAGAGATCAAAAATGTTGGGGAAATTTTAAGCATGTAAAAATTTATCCTCAGATCCTTTGGTCACAATTAAATGTGTGTGGTTTCAGTAACAGACAAATACTAATTTGTATCCAGTACTCAAAAATCAATACATCCTTTTTTCGTCGAATACAAAGTAGCTACATTTATTTACTCCGTTACATCCAATAATTATTCTGTGTGTAATGATGCGAGAATCGAGTTTGATATGAATCTCCAATGGAAAACAGATTATATTTCTGACTTTGTGCGACTTATAAATAGTATAAGCTAGGAAATTTCACATCAAATTATGAAATGATTCTGGAGTTTAGTAAAAGTTCATAATTATGGTAAAAGAGCCCAAAATACTTAACCAAACAGAATTTCACAAATCTTGTCTTAAATGTTACCAGTCGCTTCATATAATATAGAATAAAATGCTTGTATAATGGATATCTCTACACTATAATATTTTTTCGTTATTTGGTTTTCTCTGCTATTCAGACGCGTTCGATATTCAAAATTATAAATGTAAGTATGTAGAATTATATATGTAGGTGTTTGAAATTGAAAATCTGCCCATTATAAATAAATGTTCGCTGTTCTGTAGTTTTTTAAAAGTTTTCGAATTTATCTACAAAAACTATTGATCACAATTAAATGTGTATGACTTCAACAAAAGACAAACGCTAAATTGTATCTTTTACTCAAAAATCAATATATCCTTTATTCGTGGAATACAAAGAAGTTACATTTATTTACCACGTTAAATCCAATAATTTTTCTGTGTTTAGTACGAGTATTGACTTTGTTTATTTGACATGAATCTCCAATGGCAAACAGTTTATATTTCTGACTTTTTGTGACTTATAATTAGTACGAGCCAGAAAATTTAACTTTATATTATGAAATAATTTTGGAAGCTAAGTAAAAATGCACAATTAAAGTGGAAAAAGCATAAAAGCTAGAGAAAATAGAACATCGCAAGGTTTTTAAACATAATCCACTCGTTAATTTAATACTATATATAATGAAAATCCTCTATATATTACAGCTATCGTTATTCGAGTTTTTTTTTACTATTCAGATTCGTTCGATATACAGAATTATAAATGTATAAATATAGATGGTATGGATCGATAATGCGTTCGCTATTTAAGGGATTATAAACACGTTAATATTTATCCTCAAATCTATTGAATTGAACCTATTGAATATCAGAATTAAATGTGTGTGACATCAGTAGACAACTAATGCTAAATTGTATCCACAAAAAACTCAATATATCTTATTTTCATAGAATACAAAGTAGTTATATTTATTTACTCCGTTAAATCCAATTATTCTGTGTGTAATAATACGAGTTTTTTTTTTTATTTATTTATTTTTTTTTTTTTTAATACCTTTAATTGAAAAGAGTTTGTATTTCTGACTCTTCTTGACTTATAAATAATATGAGCCAAGAAATTTCATATCAATTTATGAAATGATTTTAGAAATTTCGTAAAAGTTTCATAATTGAGGTGAAAAAAAAAACATAAATGTTACACAAAAAATATCACAACAGATTTTAAAGATAATCGTACATTCACTGTACTATGAACAAATTCAATAATTTGTCTGTGTGTAATGATACGAGACTTGAGCTAGTTTATAAGATATAAATCTTCTAACGAATAGTGTTTGTATTTCTGACTTTGCGTGAATTATAAATAATATAAGCCAGGAAATTTCACATTATATTATGAAATGATTTTGGATACTTATTAAGATGCGTAAATAAAGTACAACAGCATAAAGGTTATACAAAGTAGAACATCCTACTGCTTCTAAACACAATCTATTGTTTTATTTAATAAAATATATGCTGAAAAACTCTGCATAGCGGACACCTTGACAACAAAGTATTTGTTCTCTATTTGAAATTTTCTATTACTAATATGCGTGTGATATTCAGAATTATGAATGTACAAATGTAGAATTATAAATGTAGGTGTTGGAGATCGAAAACATGTCCGTTAAACAGAAGTGTCCGCTATTTAGGAGTTTTTTAACGTATGAAAATTTATCCCGAAATTTATTGATCACAATTAGATGTGTTTGATTTTAATAAACTACAAATATTAAATTGTATCCAGTGCTCAAAAATCAATGTATCCCTTTTTAGTGGAATACAAAGAATTTACGTTTATTCACTCCGTTGAATCCAATAATTATTCTATGTTCAAGACTCGAGCTCGTTTATTTCATATGAATCTTCAATGGAAAACAATTTATATTTCTTTTTAGCGTGACTTATAATAAACATAAGCTGAGAAATTTTACATTATATTCTGAAAAGATTTTGGAAGTTTAATTAAAGTTCATAATTAAGGTAAAATGGTCAATAATACTTAACCATACAGAATTTCAGAATGATTTTTAAATATTATCAGTCATTTGATTCATTATAATCTATACAGAAAAAATATTTGTAAAATGGGCATCTCGATAGCACAATATTTGTCCATTTTTTTGTTTTGTCTGCCATTTCGATGTGTTCGATATCCAGAATTATATATGTACAAATGTAGGATTATATATGTAAGTGTTTGAAATCGAAAATCTTTACATTAAACTGAGATGTTCGCTGTTCGGAAGTTTTTAAAAAGTGTTTGAATTTACCCACAAAAACTATTGATCACAATTAAATGTCTATTACTTCAATAAATGACAAATACTACGTTGAATCTATTTTTCAAAAATCAATACATACTTTCTTCGAGGAATACAAAGAAGTTACGTTTATTTACGACGTTAAATCTTATAGTTATTCTGTCTGTAATGATATAAGTGTTGAGTTCGTTCATTTGATATGAATCTCCAATAGAAAGGAGTTTATATTTCTGACTCTGTGCGACTTATGAAATAATAAAATGATGAAATTATTTTGGAAGTTTTAAAAATTTATAATTAAGGTTAAAGAAACATAAATGCAAGACAAAAATCATAGTAATGTGTGTTAAACAAAAGGAAGCCTTTGATTCAATATAGTTTATGCAGTAAAACCTCTTTACAACGGACAAATCCAATGATTGGATTGTGTGTAATGATACCAGACTTGAGATCGATTATTTTATATTTATCTTTAATAGCATAGAGTATATATTTATGACTTTGCGTGAATTATAAATATCATAAGCCATGGAATTTCACATTACATTATGAAATTATTTTGGAAATTTAGAAAGATGATTAGTCAAATTGAAAGAGGCGACAAAACACAGACAAAAAGAGCATCATAATGCTGTTAAAAAAATCAGCTGTTGATGCAAAACAATATAAACTGAAAAATCTCCATAAAACGGAAATCTTGAATGCAAAGTATTTGTCCGCTATTTGAATCTTCCTACTTTTCAGTTACCTTCGCTATTTACAATAATACATGTACCTGTGGCAGATAGAAAATGCGTCCGCTAAAGAGAATTATCTACTGTTTTAGAGTTTTTAACATTTCAAAATGTATCCTCAAATCTACTGATCATAACTATATATATATTTTTTTCTTTAATAAATAACAAATACTAAATTGCGCCCATTGCTGAAAAATTAACACATCCTTCTTTCGCGGAATACAGGATAGTAGCATTTATTTACTTCATTAAATTAAATAATTATTCTGAGTGTGATGATACGAGACTTGAGATCTTTTCCTTGATACGGATCTCCAATAGAACAAAGCTTATATTTTTGACTTTGCGTGACACATAGTTATTACGAGACAGGAAATTTCATATTATATTATGAAATGATTCTGGAAAGTTAGTAAAGATCCATAATTAAGGTGAAAGAGGCATGAATGCTAGACAAAACAGAACACCATAATGTTTTTAAATATAATCCGGCTGTTTGATGCAATACAGTACATGCTGAAAAACTTCCATATTACGCACATCTCGACAGCACAATATTTGTCCACAATTTGTCCACCATTCCGATTTATCTGCTATTCAGATGCTTTTGTCATTCTGAATTACAATTGTACAAATATGAAGGCATTGGTGATCGGAAATCTCTTCGCTGAGAGAGGTTTCCGCTTATAAGGAATGTTTTTGAAGATTTACTGTGGCTACTATTCAAATACTTCAGATATACAGAAATTTAAACGTACAAAAATAGGTTTGTTGGATATCAAAAAATCTGTCAGCTAAACAGAGTTGTCCGCTATTCGAAAGTGTCTGTTTTCGAGGATTTATTGTATTTCATATTTTCGTGATCACCATAAAACTTGATCTTATTCGTAAGCTTTATACATAGTTAATTCGTATAATTCTGTATCACACATACAATGTTAAAAAAAACAAAAAAAACAGGTTTTCTTTTTTTCACACCATTTCATTCTATTTATTTCGTGATACCTGCGAAATAAAATATACTTACATTGCAATTGTAATTAATGATATAATTAAGAGATAATTTAATTTACAAATTAAGAAAAAATGGGTGCTTGGATTTTTTAGTTAAAAAATGCTCTTAAATTCCCACAAGAAGTAATTTTGATAAAAAATGTTTTTAATTAGAAATTGTAATTTTTTTATTGATTTATTATAAAGTATACAACAATAGGAATATCTATGGAATAGGTTGGGTAAATAGCTTCCAACCTTTTGCTGGCACAATCGTACTTTTTGTTGTTAAAATGTATCACGTAAATTATCCCTAAATATAGCTGAATTTCGTGTATACAACTCTTAATTTCCTTTTTCAAGTTGTGGGTGGTCATGAACTTGTTGGTATAAACCCAAGGTTTAAAAAATATCCAAAGAAAAAAAAGTCCAACGACGTTAAATTGCGTTATCTGGCGGCCAATTCTGATAACTAAAAGTGGAAATACATGACCAGGGAATGTCTCATGTAGTAATTGAATTGTTTCGTCAATTGTATGGCATGTTCCATCAACTTTTACAAAAAACATGTCGTCCACTTCCATATATTGCGATTTAGGTTTAAATAGTGCAGAATTAAAATCTTTCGTAAATTTGAGATGCCCACAATAGCCGTAAAGGCATTTAACGGATTTGTTACCCCATGCATACCCTTACTTTGTATTTTTAAAGGATCTTGGTACACTCAATTAAGCGAAAAGTAAAAAAAAATATTGAATTTCTAATTTTTTTGCATCAGTTATTCTTTATTATAGTTAGAACATTCTGACGAAGTTTCGTAAATAATCGAGTATGATAAATACATTAGAATATAAAAAGTGACTAACTGTTATAACGCACCAAATATATTGAATAAGCAGCAGAGCAGTTTCGATAACATATAGCGTACCGTCGTCAATCTTGAGGGAGGTAGAAATTTGCTCATATATATATAAGAGAAACGGGGGATCAATAGGATGGCAGAGGACTGCATGTAATGGCGAATAGGAGGACGCACGTGAAATGGAACCGAAAGAGAGAGAAGTAGGACAAAAGGAAGGAGAAAATGTAATTAAGGAAAATAGGTTAAAATGTAATATTTGCAACAATTCGATAGTGGAGTGATGGCGAATTCACAATTGACAATATTGTCTAAATTTTTATAAATGTGGAATGCTTCAAGGAAGTTGAGTTCATGAACGGAAGTAGGTTTGGAAATTATTTTAACTGAACTGAAATAGAAAATATTGTTCATCTGCCAGCATTGTACCTCATCAATATGTATGTAGCCCTCCTATATATATATACGAGCAAATTTCTACCTCCCTCAGCACTGAAGACGGTACGCTATATGCTACCAAAACTAGTCTGCTGCTAATTTAACCCATTAATGCCCAAATTATTTTCTTCATTAAAAATGAAATTTTAGGTTTCCCACCGCTTTTAAAAGACGAATAACTTTTATCTTAATTTATTGAGGAATTTATTTTGTGAAAAAAAGCGCTTATTTATCTTTCTATTTACTGGTGTGGGAAGTGCTTTGTTGCCTGTTTTGTAATCGTCCCTAAAAAGGGACACTAGGCACTAATGGGTTAATATATTTGGTGTCTTTTAAAGTTGCTCCCTTTTTATATTCTATTATATTTACACCAAGCCCTATCTCAATTAATTGTGATAATTCAGTTTAAAGCGATTTTAGTATATCGCTGCTCCGTTAAATACTACAATTCACTTCACTTAAAAGTAATTTTTCTTAATTTTTTTTTTCGACGAATGGGAATGTACGATATGATAAAATGTTTATGTATTTTTTTTTCAATTGACTTAGAAATTTTTGGTTGTTTCTTGTGGTCTATTTGACAAAACTAAGTATCGGATTTACATTTTTTTTATATATGTAAAAATGGGAAATAAATTCAAATAAATTGAAATAAATTCAGATTTTACTGTAATTTTTCACATATTTGTAAATTTTTTTTTCACACACTAAGTTAACTTAGGATAATTCCGATATTTAAATGTATGCAGCACACTTATACGAATCGTTTAAAAAAATATCTAAAAATATTCAAAATTGTGCAACAAGATACAATTGAAAATTTACTTAATTTTTTTCAAATTTTGGAAGGGAAATTGATTATTTTCTTAACCGAATCACTTTTTGTCATGGAGTCCTTTATTATTATAGCAAAAATGTACTTTAAAATGCTTAAGTAAAAAAATGAAGGGAAAAGGAGGACTCGCTTTTTTTTCATTTTTTTTTTTTAATACATAAACAATTTAAAATTTTCAGATTGTTAAGTTAGTAAATACTTTTAAATAAGGTGAAACAAATTGCTCATAAAATAACGAATGTTAACTTGTTTTGTCATTAAATTCAAACAAAGATGTGTTTCATATTTCTGTGATTACCACAGAAATGGATTTTATCTATAAATTTTATATATAATGAGCCCTAACTTTTAAATGATACACATAAAAAGATTTTAAAAAAATTACTTGCGTTGATTCTTAAAAACTCCAGCTGCGAAATGTTATTTACATTAAAGTAATACTCATTAAAGCTTCTTTTACAGCAGCTCTTTTATTTAAAATTTTATGAACGCGTGTGCTTAAAATTTATAGCATATTTGTTTGATTTTAAAGTACATAAATATTTACCTTAGCTTACATAAATGTCTCTGTAAACACATCAAATAAATGTTAATTTCGTAAGGATTTAAGAAATGTGACATTTAAGGTTATGAAAATATGTTGAAGAAATGCAGCTTAAAAATGTTTTTCGCTTTATAAAAATGTGATAGATAATCAAAATGAGTATTTCTATTTAACATAAAAACTAAATTTTAAGGAAACCAGGCGTTCACTGAATCTTATGAAAAACAATTATGCAGTAGAATATGATGGACACATTTATCATGCATCCATCACACAAAGATAATAAAATCAGTGGGGCAATTTTACTCTAAATTATATGTACTAAAATCATCTGAGTGGTCTAAAAATTGCAGGGTCCTCTTGCTAATAAAATTTGTGAGGCCCCGAACTGAAAACAGCACCATTGTAAAATCGACTTTCAATGTCAAGAGATTTACGGCAGGCAATAAAAGAAATTTACAAGAGGTCTACCGTCTTGAAAAAGATCATCTTATCCCACGTGGTTTCAGGGAAGGCGCGATTACACCCCTCACCCAATAATCACGAAGTCCAGTATAATCTTGTTCTCCAATTAAAATGTAACAAGTTTAAGACGTCCCCCCAAAAGGTCGGGGCTAAAAAAAGAAAAAAAAGAGTGTTTTCGAGCGAGTCAGTTGCCTAAAAAATCCTCAAGATGCTTGTGCCCAAATGATGCAACGGATTTTATTTTTTTGCTGTGTGCTGAGGGATGACCTCCTATGTCCGAAATGATCCTAATGGAATGCAGATGTTGGCAAGTAAAATTTTTTACTATATCTCCCCATGTATATATTAAAATCATAGTCAGCTTCAAATGGGGATTTCTGCAGTGATTATTATTATTATTTACCAATAATTTTATTCTAGATAGAAATGTAAATTATAAACTTTTTTGGGTTATGTTCCTCAAATATATGATTTTTTGTGAATGCAAAGTTTTGTAATTACTGTAAATAAATTTCATGTTTAACTGTTAATTAGTGTAAGAGAATTAATTTATTTAGAAGGAAAATGTTTTTGTGTACTTGATTTCCATTTTAAGCATAATTACTTTAATTTATTGCTTATTTCATTTTACCTTCTGATAATACTGTAAACGCTAAAATCTCATAAGGAAAAGGTTTTTCGAAAATACACAACGCAAATATTTTTTTTAGAAACATTAATTAAATTTCACACCTTCTCCCAGAGAAATCGATCACAGCTCATTAATTAATAGCATTATCTTTAGTGTAATTATTATTTTTTTAGGTCTAATTGATCATGAAGAGTTAATTTAATGATTCTTTACTCATTTAATAGATTAAGTCTATTTCTTTCCAACAGAATATAAATGTATTGCAATTCTAATGAAAAATAATATTAATTAGTGCAGATAATACATTTACAATTTTATTTTCTCCAGTGCGATAAGTATCTGACTTAAAGTAAGTATAAATATTTACTTCGTACTAGATAAAGAATTATATAAACTACTAAACACATTTAATAATCATTAAAATAAAACTCAAACTTAAATTTACAAAAAAATAAATTTTCCTCTAGGATTTTTGAAATATGTAGAAAAAAAAGCTTTCTTAAAATTCAATGTCGTAGTCTATAAGGTACTTGGATGAAAATTTACTAATTTCTATTAATGAAAAGACTTCAAAAGAAGCTTTATTCGAACAATGTACTTTCTTAAACTATTGGAAGATTCGAAAATACTTCATTTTACAAAGTGCTTACTAAACAATGAGCATAAAACTTATTTTATGCTCATGAAAATGTTAATTCACAGTCAACGCGTTTCAATTTACCTACCAAAAATTTTAAGCATAATAAAATGTCTGCATCTGCAGTAAAAGAAAAAAATACCAAAATGTATGCAGAGCTCGAAAATCAATTTACTCTTTTTCACTAATACTAAATAAGAGCGTTGTTTTATTCTGTTAAATCTAATAATTATTCTCCATGTAAAGATATGAGTGGTTGAGTTTGCTTATTGATATGAACTTTTAAGAATAAAGTTTATATTTCTGGCTCTTTATAGTTTATAATTAGCACAACTTCGTCGATTCGATATTAATTATGAAATAATTTTGTAAGATTAGTAAAGATGCATAATTAAAACAAAAGATGCGTAAAAACTGGATATCTAGAGCATAACATTTGGCGTTAAACATATCCTGCTTTTTAGATTTAATCATATGTTTGCAGTAAAATCTCAGAACAACTACTACTTTAGAAATGCAGAATGTTTTCGCTCTGCAGTGTTAAATATATGGATATACATAACTGCTGCTGATGTAAAAATTGTTTTCTAAATAGAGATGTTCCAATTATTTCGTAAGATTATTAATTACTTATAATTACAGTGAAGGATGCGTAAAAATTAAATAAATTAGAACATCATTTCACTCACCCACAAGAACAGTGACTGCATGCAGAAATAAAAATCTGCCTAAAAATATAAAAACCTTAACCCGTCAATAGTTGCGTGTCGGTCTTTTTGCCGCCCGTATAACTTATCTTTTCTTAAATCATATGATATTACAAGCACAATGAAGATCTACAATGTAGCTGATTTTAAAGGTTTTCTTACCACCTTATTGAGGTAACAGGACATCTCTGTTTTCCCTTACGTTACATTTTTAGAAAAGAAGTTGAAATTGGCGAAAAAGTCTACGCAACAAACTTAATGCCAGTTATTTTAACTTTTTCCCATTACTCCAAATCTCATGAATAAAATGCATAATTTAAAAAACTACAGATTTACATATTCATTGAAATGTTACATTCTTACATTAAGTGAAAAATATTTCTTTTTTTACATTTTTTTGTTTGCGGGGGGCGAGCGGCGAAAAGACCGAGCGCGACTAATAACGCTGTGAAAAAAGTTCCGACTATTCCCAGGTTAAGAAGGATAACATTGAATGAGGTTTTGATACTTCGGTAATTTTACGTCCTCAGACAATCCTCCCAACTCTTCTGTGGACACACAATCCTCCCACCTCTTCTGTGGTACTCAAATGGACATATAGAGTAACAAAGTGTTTTTTGATTAACTACACTTATGAAAATGTTTGTGTAGGAAGATGAACCTAATACACACTTATTTATGGAATATATCGCAAAATGAGTTTTTGCAAGATAATTCACTTTTATTGGGGGTGAGCGATATGTGGTGATTAACAAATCTGCTTGTATATTTAAACAAATATGTACAGTAAAATTTCTGAAAAACGGATACACCTGGAGTGCGACATTTATTTGCTATTGAGAGATAAAAATTAGCAAATATATAATTTTTGGTAATGTAAAATGTATTCTCTAAATAAAGGTGTTTCAAAAATTTTATAAGAATAGTAAACACTCACAATTAAAATGAAAAATGAGTAAAAATCTGATAAATCCACTGTAATAGTTTTAAGATTATCTAAAGAATTCTCGACTTTCTTCAGAAATTTTTCAGAAATCTGAAGACATTTTGCAAATTTAGCTTTACCTTAAAATGCCTCCAGAATTTTTAAATATATTTTTAAAAACATCTGCAGATTGGGCCAAATACCTTCGGATTTTTCTAGAGATTTTTAGACCAATTACCTACAGATTTTGTATAGTATTTTTTTTCTAATAGTGGGATTACAACATTATATTTCGCATTAAATATACATACTGTGTTTAGATTTAGTCAAGTATACGCAGTAAAATCTATCAATATCAGCCAGCTCAGGAGTGCAGAATTCTTTTTAATTCTATTTAAAGATAAAAAAGTTGAAATGCATAATTGTTTAAGATGTAAAAATTGTTTTCTGAACATAGGCGTAGAATTCATTCTTAATTTAATATTTTTGTAATTATCATGAAGAATGCTTTTATTTTTAATCTTTATATATGCTCAGCTCGGTGTTTCCATGACACACAAAGCCGGGCTGGCAATTTGGCCTCCACTTTTATCAGAAAATTTGAATTCATACCAGAAAAATCAAAAGTTATTTTCAGTTTTATTTAATTTCAAATTTAATGCTGGCATTATGTAGTGTTTTGCCTTTATCCTTCATAGTCTCGGTATATTTTTCTATTTTTTTTTTAATTTAAAACAGTTGAAGTTTTCAAATTTATGTAACTAACATGCTTCTTCAATATAATAAACATTATAGCTCTGATTGAAAAAAAAATGAAAAACATGTTCTTAAAATTTTTTAAATAAAAATATCTATGTTTTTTAAGGCAAAATGAAAATTACTTCTTATTAGTCTCAAATAATATTTTTTCTGACAAAACAATATATTTTAAGGTGATAAATTAAAATGTTTTTTGAAAGATGTACCGAACAGACAAATTGCTTTAAAAATTTACAGAGAAACCCACTAAAGATATCGATTATAATGAAAAGCGTGTGGCTACTATAAACGAAAAATACCAAATTGTATTCAGGCTGAAAAATCAATTTACAACTTTTCGCAGAATACTAAGTGGGAACGTTGGATTACTACATTAAATCCAATTATTAATTTGCGTGATGTTAAAGATATGACATTAGAGCACGTTTATTTAATATTATATTCCAATACAAGAGCGTTTATACTTATAGATCTCTATGTCTTCTAATTAGTATGAATCTGGCAAATTTTCCATTAATTACAAATACCTTTTTTTTATGTTGACCCACAATGAAGGCAAAAGAACTGTATTATGTAAATAAAAAGGAACATCATAATGGTGTTAAAGATTTTTATCCACTAGATTCAAGCAAATGTACATATTTAAAGTTCTGTATAACGAAACAGCTGTAGAAAATAATTTGTTCTCTATTAGGAAGTGCCTTATAGTCACATGTATATATACCGTATACGTAAACGGTTTTAGTTATTCCATATTGTTTAATGTTTGGAGGCTTCTTTATAAGGAGGGTCGGGATTGTTTATAAGGTATTTGCTGCCATTTTGTTCAATTTACACATTTTTTTAACAGTTCGGTGGTTTTGCATATTTTAGTTCGGTCTTTGGATATATGTATATATATGTGTGTGTGTGCGTGTGTGTGTGATGGATATCGAAAACAATTTTCTAAACAGGCATGTATGTTATTCGGGATCATGTATCATCGAGGTTTTATTCCTAGAATACATCAATTAATCGGTTATATGCTGACATCGTGTTATTTATAATTTTAAATACCCGGGTGTTTAATACTTATAGTATGTTTAGTTTACATAAAAGTGTGTGTATGTTTGATTTATTCTTCTTAAAGAGTTATTAATCTTTGAACACATTAAATAAAAGTAATTTTAATATAGTAATGACGTAGGTGATTTAACTGCTCCACTTATTGAAATATATTAAGAGAAGGTTGATACAAAGCTACTGTTTTTCTAAACATAATGAAGATTGTCAAGTCAAATACTTTTATATGACAAAAAAATCTTAATTAAACCCCGGAATTCAGTTACTTTTATAATATAAATGGTTTCTATTATACAGGGTGCCCAGAAATATTGAGACAAACTTTAAGGTGATGTAGGGTACATCACAAGGATTCAGTTATTCATAACAACCCATTGTCGGAAACGTTTTCCTGGGGCGGTAGTGAAGTCACAAAACACAAGAAAGAAATGATACGACCAGGGAAAGAAAACATGTTTATTATTCTTAGTGCAGCAAAAATACTGAGACAATGCTGGGAAGTGCTGTGGAACTCGTTACACGCATCGTGGCAGCTGTTGGGGAAGTTCGGAACATTCTTGGGGTTTTCGATATCATTAGATCATTCATGCGCCGGAGATGAGCTCCGTGCATTGTCCCATGTTCGTTTTTCTTCGTTTTTTGCCTTGTTAAGTGCAATAAACATGTTTTCACCTCTTATTCGTGTCCGGTCTTTCTTGTGATTTGTGTCGCCCCTACCGTGCCATGAAAACTTTTCCGACCATGGATTGCTCTGCAAAACTTAATCCTTTTTTGTCCCTTACTCCCCTTAAAATGTGTCCCAATATTTCTGGGACACCCTGTATAGCATATATAGTAAGTAAAGTACAATTCTGACAAATCAAAAGTTTATTTATTGAAAAATGAACAACATTGGATTTGCAGTATTATATATTCGATTGTTTTAATTCTATAAGTTATCTGAATAACTTCAATATGTATAAAAATTTTCTTTTTTCTTGTCAATGAATTATTTTTTTTTCTACAAATAGATTTAGTAACATATAAAATACATCTTCTGATGATAAAAATTAAAGATTTTCTTGGATTATTGAAAAATATGGAATGGAGATTACTTAAAACTTCATGTTATAGTGAATTGGAAAATCGGCCAAAAACATAACAGTTTACATTAAATAAAAAAAAATCAAAGAAGAATTTATAGATTTAAAATAAAGAATGTATTTTCTTAAACTATTGCTAACTCAAAAAATCTTCAATCCACAAAGTGCTTACCAAACATCGAGTATTATAACAAAATTCACAAAGCAAGAGCTTACTAATAAATGCTTCTATATTTAACTCACCAAAAGTATTGACTACAATTAAGTGTATATGGTGACATTTAACGAAAAGTAGCAGAAAAGTATCAAATTGTATTCAGAGCTCGAAAATCAATTTACCTTTTTCAACAGAATACGAAGTAGGAAAGTTGGTTTATTACGGTAAATCCAATAATTGGTTTTCGTGAAAAGATACGAGATTTGAATCCGTTTATGTAATATGAATATCCAATAGAATAGAGTTAAATATCTGAGTCTGCGTTGCTTTTCGTTAATGCTAATCTGGAAATTTTTATGTTAAATATGAAATAAATTTGCACGTTTAGTAAATATACATAATTAATCCTCTGAACTACTTGCAAAAAGGAAAATTTTAAATGTTGATTTCTCTTATTCTGTTGTGCTATCTCTATTGTGTTCTAAATGCTAAGAAAGTATGATTCTTTCAACATTATATAAAAAGAGTTAATTATAAATATACTTGAGAGTTTTAATCAATCTTCAATGTATTGAAAATTCATTAAATCTATTGAATTATATTATCTTAAATATTGCATATATTGCAGTGAAACATGGAGCTTAGAAAGCGGAATATAACGTGCCAAACACTTAGAGGTTTAACATTAAGGCGGCATAAAAACTGCATAAAATTGACCATATTAATGGATGTTTACCATATTTAATCATTAGATTGAAGCTTAGATACATTAATATTTTATTGGTTACCATAAACTTTGCTTTTATTTATATGCTTTATTGAAAATGAAATCTAATTTTTCTAAAACATACATAAAATGTAACAAAAGAAATTGATTTCACTGATTTTTAAGAAGAAAACTATGAAATACAACATACATACAGTGTAATTTTAATTAATGCGCCACCTTTTTCTTTATCAATTTAAGTTCTCGGGTTTTAATATAGGGTAACTCTACATAGATGTCCATAGAGCAATTATAGCCATTATAAATATTTCATCAATAAAATCATAGAGTGCTGCATAAATTTTGTTAGCAAGAAATAGTTTAATCTGTCAATTCATTGCGATATGCAGCTGTGTTATTCAATCATAAAAAAGTGTAATTTTAATAATTATTTGTTTTAGGAGTTGGATATTTTTACTGAGTTAGATATCTGAATACTTTGGAATACAGACGTTAATTATGTTTACGTTTAAGGATATTTAAGACCCAAAGAATGTATTGTAACCGATTTCTTATGAGTGTCTCTGTAAATGGACTAAACATTTAGTGAATATTCTGTTCTAACATATTTGTAATGAAATTCAGTGATTTATATCAGTTTCAATATCTTTACTATAGCGTGATATCATTAAAATATTCTTCAAACGATTTCCCCATAGACCATAATGTAATGGAATTCCATAAATGAAATCTTAAACTCATATACTTTATTTACAATACCAAATATTTCAAGGTGATCCTTAATAGGGTTTACAAGTTGCATTAAAATCCGAGTATATTTACGGGACTTAGACAGACATACAGACAGAAGGACAGGAATACTCACAGACAAACCGAATGAATAAACACTTTTCAACTTTGTTGGAAAGTGTGAATGAAAACTAATAAATTTCATAATGTAATATAAAATTTAATTATTATTAGTATGTAAATCTGTGGAAAACATATGGCTAAAAATCTTTGTCGTGTGGAAAACGTAATATCAACATAATGGCTGTTAAAAATAATATAGTTACTTGCACAAAATTAGAGTTATAGCTAAAGTATTTACACACTGTCAAAAATTACAGATACGCAATGGATGAGAAATAAATTGCATTTTTCAAATTTTAATCGTTGCAGAAATTACTATAACGCTTTATTTTAAAATTACTTGAGAGTTTAAATATCATAATGTATCGAGATTACTTTAAAATTTATTAATGTTACTTTATTCCAGATAGTGATTTTTACACCTAACAAACATATTGTATAATTATTAAATCACATCTTTCTAACTGTGAAAAAATGTTTTCTAGATTTATTGAAAGAATTAAAAAATTATTGCCTAAAACTCAACATTGAATTAAACAATACTAAAAACAATCTCGTTCAAATGAAACAAACGAAAGCGTTAAAAGCAAACTATATCAAAATGCATCTCCATAACCTATCGAGAAATTCAAAATACTTCAACTTACTTCATCAGACTTCTTCATACAAAAAGTGTACCAAGCAATAAGACAAATTCTGTGATTACACGTATTGTCCTATCATAAAATATCAGGTATCTTATATAGTAGAATATCTAATATTTCCTAAGTAATGAGTTTTATCGTAGCGTAACACAGGAAAAAGTAGCTATGTGTTTGTTTACCTCCCGTAAATTCGACAATGATAACAAATTGATACTTTTACTTCAAAGCAAATACATATAAGCAAATACATATAAGCAAATACATACTAGCAAATACATATGTATTTGCTGTGTTTTAAAACTGCCCACCGCTGATGAGATCCACAGCCCTTTTTAAAATTTCTTTATACTGTTTTTCTTACTCGTTTTTATTTCCTTTAAAGTTTAATAGTTTGATATCATTTTTCATTATGGCACGGGACTTTGGATCTGCCGTTACACATTATTCTTAAAGTGCTATATATATATATATATATATATATATATATTTACAGTATACGAACGGGTTTTATTCATTCTTCAAAATAACCCCGGTTTAACAAAAAAAGCTGTTCGAAGGAAGTAAGTGACAATAGCATACATTTCATATTCTATGATTGCTGTATTATTTAAACATAAAATATGTATTTTGTTACTTAAGGAAAATCCTCAGTTATTGGTTCTGGATTTTGACAAGTGTAGTGTTATTGAAAAGATATTGCCAAGAAGATCATGTAACGTTTAGGATTTGTACATCAGAATCCAATAATTAACGAAATATGGGCTCTTTCCTGTTTTGGAAGACTGCGAAACGAAGTGAAAAAATGCACGAGATTCCTTCAAGAGCTTACGCAGACACCGATTTTTGTCAAATCAGTAGACAATTTATTGAATTACGCAATCTGACTAACCGTAATATTTTGTGTTTCAAAAAGCAAAGAGTTTACCCCAATCGTTCTTTAAACAATTAAATTACATAACGTACATCATTACATTACATACATCAACAAAACATAAGAAAATCAAAATTCAAAGGTTATACAAATTAACATGTATAAAGTGTATTTTAATAAGCATGAACCTGTTAAATCAAACCAGCGTATTTACTTTTACCCCTAAATGTATTCACAGTAATTGAACGCGTGTGGTTAGAGTAAAAGAAAAAATACTAAATTGTTTTCTCAGCACAAAAATCAATCTACCCCTTTCCACGGAATAATAAATAGGAAGAAATGTTTATTTCATTAAATACAATTACTGTACTTTCGTTAAGCTACGAGAATTGAAATTGTATATTTTAGACGAATTTCCAATGGTCTAAAGATTTAATTCCTCACTACGCGTTGCGTATAATTTGTATGAATTTAAATTTGCACTGGAAAAAAAATCCGTTAAATTTACGGCAAAAACTGCTGGTAGCTATGTTGCCAGCAGTTTTTATAGTAAAAATTGCAGTAAAATTAAATGCATTTTTTTATATGTAATTTTACAGCAATTTTCACGGCAAAACTGTTGGCAGCACTGTTGCGTGCAGTTTTAGCCGTAATTTTTTTAAGTGTCGAATTGCCATTAATTAATTAGTAAATTCTTTAAAGACTCATAGTTAGTAAAAAATAAACAGAAAGAAATGAAAGAAAAACATGAAACAGAACATTATAAAGGATTTTTAAAATATTCAACCTTTCATTAAGACAAAGCTATAATGCAAAAATTTCTTAATTATCTTTAATGGATGAGAAATCTTTCATGAAACTTTCTTGAAAATTCATCTACTTTTGTTAATTCTGACATTATCACTAATAGAAAGTACGGTTTCTTTAAGTTTTTGTGAGTTCCATTAAGTAACACTAGGTGTCTTAGCTCTCTGCTTACTTGTGCTCGTCAATACCTATAGATTGAAACTCATTTTAGATTGAGTTCGCTACGTAAAGCTATGGACTCGCTTTACATGCTCAACCAATTTATTCATTTAAAACTCTTATGGTCCAAAAGCCGACAGCACAAAAAATATCTTACCAAGCACAAGAAAAAAACCCTTTATTTTATGGGAGAGTGGAAATAGGGGAATCTAATGATCTATGTCTCCTTGAAGTGAAGTGGTGCATAATCCAAAAATTATTACTACCAGTAATATCAGTACCTATAGATAATAATAATAACATAATATAATATTATACATAATTTTACTAGCACCGCAGAAAAAAAATTGTAGCCTTATACAAAATATTTTGATTATTTTCAATAAATCAATAGCACAACAACAGTTGTAACAAATAAAACAATGCTCTTATCTGTTTTGACACAATGGGCTGTCTTACTCTCGCTTTTTCCTTGCTGCGGTTCTGCATTCTATTTTATGTTAGAATCGAGATGTGAAATCAGCTATTTCACAAATTAAGACTTCAAATCAACGATTGTAAAGAGACGTCTTTAATAAAATATTATAAAAAACAACGACTTTGAGTGATATATATATTTAATGAATCTATAAATTATAAATTAAAGTATTCTCTTAAAACAGCAAATATGCTACATTAATTATGATACAATTATTCAATACATTGTGCTCGCATCCTTTTTTTAATTTATACATACAATTCTTTTTAAGTTTAAGAAATCTACAATGTTAGCATAAAAACCAAATTAAGAATGTTTTCAAAATGAAATAGAATTTATTTTCATAATATCATAATAAAATTCTAAATTAATTGCATGAAATATTATGTATGATTTAGCTTTCATTAAAACATATCAATTTATCTTAAAATGTAAAAAAAAGAAAAAAAAAAGAATAGTGAAATTTAAATGACAATATCTGGAGAAAGGAAGTGAGAGATTTTTTTTAATCGGATTTTTTATGAAGTTTTTTGATGTATCGAAGATTAAATCTTAAAATAGTAATTCTATTATATATATTTTTTTATATTTATAAAGTAGGAAAATACAAAGGTAATTAAATGAATAAAATCCAAAGGGCAGCAAATAAATAACTTAACATGATATGCACCTGACATTTTTTTTAAAATAAACTCCCCGAATATTTATGCACTTTTACAATAGTTTTATGAGTGTTTTTATATCAATTGCATAGTCACTGATATTTTCATATGTATTACATTGATTTGTGATATACTCAATTACTAGGCATGTTCGTAATTATATAAATACGCAACGTGTATTGTCGTTGTCTTGTCCATTCATCCGTTTGTCCGTATATAACAGCACAAAACCTATCCAACCCAATACCTCTTAATTTAATACATATATAATCTTTGCATAATTTTTTCGAGTCATTTCAAATTTTATGAAATTTCAATCGAAATTTAGAAATATCTTAATAAACGTTTTCATCATTACATTAAATGCAATCATACATAATTAATTCAATTATATCTCATGGCAGATAATGATTGAATGTTGCCATATGTTGATTACGTCCTGTTAGAGATCCAGTCATATTATTCCCGTATTACTAAATTGAATGTATGCAATCATAAAAAAATTGCATTCATGCATTTTCCATCAGAGTGCGACAGATTTTGCATAAAGATCTGAATATTTATAAAAATAGTTACAGTACGAACGCAGCTCATTTGCCATGTTTGACGCACAATTACCAAATTTTTGAATGACTACGGGGAAAAGATCATAAAAACAAATTTTAATGATAAATTTTTTTCGGAAAATTACATAAAATATTACTCAAAATCTCATTTATAAGACTGGAAAATATTTTATTTGAAAGATCTTTTGATTATCTAATGTATCGTGTTAGAATTTTACACACCCACACCAAAACACACACACAAAAAAAAAGAAAAAGAAAAAAGAAGAAAGGAAAAAATGTATGGCTTACATTTTACATTCTCTGTGACTACGTTAGAACGAAGAAAAATTAACAGTCTTTCTATAAATTCTGGATTTATTTCTTTAGGTACAGTTTTATTGGAAATCTAAATTGATTGCTCGATCCATGGAGTGATTAAGTATAATTTAGCCTTCGTAACAATACATCAATTCACCTTAACATCTAATAGGAACAACGAAGTATAAAAGTCAATAACAACTTTCTTATCGGGAAAAAGTGAGAAAAATAGAAGTTAACTGAAGTTATTTTTCTTATCGCGCCATTAGAAGTATGATAAATCAGTTTGCAACATCATAGTTAGTTTATTTATAAATACACTGTAAAAAATGTCAGATGTTTCTGAATATATAAAAATGTACTGTAATCAAAAACGAAAATATACAGTGACCTCTTCTAACTCATCTAAGGTTTCGAAAACCGTTCCTTTACCTTTAAAAAACCCAGAAAACTATTTGTTTTTGAAATTTAAAGAACAATTTATAAAATTTAATTTTTACTAGCTGCGCGTACTTTTTGGGAACGTTTCTAAGTAACTTTTACAGTACAATAATCACTTTTCTCAAATCAAAATATCACTTTTTCGGATTCTATCACTTCTCAAGTAAACATTTTCAACTGCATAACTGATGTTGTGCATGCAATTGTAGCAAAATAATGTTAATTTTCATATTAATGATAATACTGCTAATATCGCATGTTTGTCTATTAAACATGTTCTCTGAATGTCAAAATATTTTTATATGAATTGGTACCATCCGAAAAAGTGATATTTTGATTTGGGAAAAGTGATTATTGTACTGTAAAAGCTACTTAGAAACGTTTCCGAAAAAAACGGGCAGCTAGTAAAAATTATGTTTTATAAATTCTTCTATAAATTTCGAAAACAAATAGTTCTCTGGGATTTTTAAAGGTTAAAGGAACGGTTTTCAAAACCTTAGATGAGTTAGAAGAGGTCACTGTATATTTTCGTTTTTGATTATAGTACATTTTTATATATTCAGAAACATCTCACATTTTTTACAGTGTATTTTTTGTTTATAAAGTAGGAAAATTGAAGAAATAACTCATAAAGGACAATAAATAAATAACTTAACCAGGTATGAACTCGATAATTTGTTTTGCAACATAATCTCCCCGTATATTTGTACACTTGTCGAATAGTTCAATCAGAGTTTTAATATCGAATGCATAATCATTGCCATTTTCAAATAAATCGTATTAATTTGTAACTTGCTGAATTTGCAAATGCTTCTTGTTGGTACGAAAATATTACGAATACGGATTTACACGAAAAATTCTTCATGTGAATGAATGACATACAAAATTAATTCAAAATATTGTAAGATCAGAAACTTTTTTATATTAAAAATATTTTGATTACCCAAAATTTTCTGTTACAATTTTACAAAAAAAATCTTTATTTTAGCAACCCTGCGTAGACAGAACGAAGAAAAATTAACAGTCTTTCTATCAAATGCTGGATTTATTTCTTTAGGTACAGTTTTATTGAAAATCTAAATTGATTGCTTGATCCGTGGAGTGATTAAATATAATTTAGCTTTCGTAAAGATACATCAATCCACCTTAACATCTAATAGGAACAACGAAGTATAAAAGTCAACAATAACTTTCTTAAGGAGAAAAAATGAGAAAAATATGGGTTATCAAAAGTTGTTTTTCTTATCACGCCATTGAAAGTACTATAAATTAAAGTGTAACATAGTAATTTTTTAATAATTATTTTTATTTTAATATTTTTAACGAGACATGCCACGAGAATTTGTTTTTGCAACATAGTCTCCCCGTATATTTTTACACTTGTCAAATACTTCAAACAGTGCTTTAATATCGAATGCACAATCATTGATATTTTTAAATAAATCATATTAATATGTAACTTATTGGATTTGTAAATGTTTCTTATTCGTACAAAAATATTATGAATACAAATATCCACGATAAATTCTTCAGGCAAACTTCATAAAATTTCACTAAAAATATTATACGCTCAGAAAATATTTTATTTTAAAATCTTTTGACTATCTAAAGGATTGTGTTACAATTAAAAAAAAGTAAATCTATATTTTAGCAACTCTGCGACGACAGAACGAAGAAAAATTGAGTCTTTCTATCAAATGCTAGATATATTTTATTTAGGTAGAGTTTTATTGGAAATCTAAATTGATAGTCAGATCCATGGAGCGATTAAGTATAATTTAGCCTTCGTACTGTTACATCAATTCACCTTAACATCTAATAGAAGCAACGAAGTATAAAAAGTCAATAGCAAATTTCTTACAGGAAAAAAAGTGAGAAAATAGAAGTTAACAGAAGTTATTTTTCTTATCGCATCACTGAAAGTAAGATATATAAATTTAAAACAACATAGTTACTTTATTTATAAATATATTTTGTTTATAAAGTAGGAAAAGAGAAGGAAAATTGAAAAAGTAATTCCTAAAGAACAATAAATAAATAACTTAACCAGACAAGCCCCTATGATTTTTTTTTTGTTTTTCAACATAATATACCTGTATATTTATGCACATGTCCATGTCCAATAGTTCAATGAAGGCTTGCAATAATTCAATCAGATGCTAATCAAATAGTTCAATTAAATACTTACTACTATTTTCAAATAAATCGTATTAATTTGTGACTTACTGAATTTGTAAATTATTCTTATTCGTACAAATGATGGTGAACACAGATTTCCACGATAAATATTTCAGGCAAACAACATAAAATACCACTCAAAATAATATAAGACCAGAAAATATTTTATTTGAAAAATCTTTTTATTAACCAATGTATCGTGTTAGGATTTTACTAAAAAGAAAAAAAAGTATATTTTAGAAACTCTGCGACGTCAGAACGAAGAAAAATTAACAGTATTTCTATCAAATGCCGGATATATTTTCTTTAGGTAGACTTTTATTGGAAATCTAAATTGATTGTTCGATCCATGGAATGATTAAGTATAATTTAGCCTTCGTACTGTTACATCAATTCACCTTAACATCTAATAGGAGCAACGAAGTTATAAAAGTCAACGACAACTTTCTTAAGAAAAATAAGTGAGAAAAACAGTGGTTCTCAGACATCTCTTTTTTTATCACGTTATTGAAAGATCGATAAATCACTTTGTATCATAGTGATATTTTTATAAATATTTTTATTTATAAATTCATGAAATGAAATTGATTTTTCTCTTACAAGTATTTTATTATTAAAAGAATATGCTGTAGTTAATTTGTTCAAGTAAAAAGAAAATATGAAAATTAAAAATAAATAACTGTATATCTTATATGAATACTCTGTAAATTTCGAAATTATATATTTTTTCGAAACTAAGGCTAAAGAACGCTTTTTGGCAGCATCGGTAACTAGTAACAGGTTAATGTAAATTTTCGTTTGTGGTTATATTATATTTGTCTAGATTGAGAAATATTTGTGATTTTTTTTATTTGTTTACCGGAGTTTCAAAAATTTGGTGCGAAAATAAAATGTGATAAAAAAGGTTTATAGCTCATATATTCATACGATTTGCTGATAAATATTCAGCGTGGGTTGTATGACACCAACCAAAATATTAGCTCAAATACTCGACAGCAGAGGGCACTACTGCAGATAATCCCATGGAATAATACCATATTACTCATACAAAGCAAAATTTGGATTTAGAACGTGAACATGTAGTATTTTCTAATGTTTTTGTATTCAAATCAGGTATTTTGTTAGCAGATTAATTGCATAAAATAATCAGCCACAGCGTTCTCTGTTGTCAAGATTTTGAACTAGTTGTTTGTTGGCGTCATGCAAAATCTTTTATCATGCTGGTTATTTATCTGCAAACCACGTACCTCTGCGACTTATAGATTATTTTGCTATCGCGTTTTACTTTCGCACCGAACTTTTGAAACAATCGGTATATTTAAAGCACGTTATTTTCTAAGACCTCTCAAAAGCTTATTCTTACTTTCTTGTCATCTGTATGGAACAGGTTTATCTATATGCATTACATCTCATTAAATGTTATAAGTTAAGTAATCTGGCTAGCTAAATTTTTAATTATAAAACAAAACTTTCTAAAAAAAAAAAAAAAAAAAAAAAAAAAAAAAAAAAGATAAGACAAGATAAGATAAGGTAAGATTAGATAAGAGAGACAGATCCGAAATAATTAAAAAGGGATTTTATATTTACTATTAAGCGGATTAACATACACACATTAAGAACACAAGGCAGGACCTGTCGAATTTTGACGACAGAAAATATTTACGAATTAATTGTTTCATCGACATATAATAAACTTAAAAAATTTATTACAATAAAAAATGCATCTAATATTGACTAGTGTAACTCTCAAACACATATTATTTTAACCCAATGCTAAAAAAATTCTATTTCTATAAAACTCAAGAGATTTATAGAAATTGGAATTGCGAAACTCCAAATTGTTAAAATTAAAATTTATTCGTAATGTAAGCAGTATAATATAATAAAGATATGCCATTATGACAAAGTTATCAATTTAAGGATTTTATGCTTGGTTAAAAATGAAAAACAGCAAAATTTATTCCGCCTTGACTTAATCGTAGAATTTCTTCATCGAGAAATCTCGAAATTCATCACCTATAAATTTACATACGCACCTCTCACACCCGTATTCACTTAAAAAACTTATATTCTAATTTGATCATTTTAAAATCATTTAAATTCTAAGTTTGAAGTCTAGATTGCTATTAGCACTAAACTATTATATTCTTTTAAGTGTAAATGAAAATTTCTGGTATAATCTGCATGCAATAAATACAATAGACAATATTTCTGTGAGGTCGCATATGATAAAATGACAATTTTTACAGACTAGAACTCGAATTATTGCACAAAAAACTTCTTTATTTGCTTGTCTAACTCGGCGAAGTGAATTAATCCAGTCGAGAATCAAGTTCTACAACATAAATCGCAATTTTTTTGGACAAAGACTTCCGATCGCAATAGGTACACTGCATGTCACGACTTTACTAAAAAACACTCTAAATTTCGGTAAAATATTGCATTTTATCAGTGTGTGATTTCGATTGCGTAATTTTCTAAAATGAAGAATTTTTCAATTTGTTTTGATATTGCAAAGAAGACGGGGTCAAGGTAACGCGCTTCTGCAAAACATGCTTCAGTTTTAAGAATTAAAATACACTCTTTTTTAAATAAAATGACTTCATTTTCATACATTAAATCATTCCTGTTTGACGATGAATTCAGATACATCTTTGGAAAAGTATTCATATGACGTCATTATCGTGAAAATACACAAAAGCAGAAAAAATGTCATTTAAGAAGCAAATTGAGTATCCTATGATTCATGTGTATTCTCCATGTTTTATTTGAAATCATTCATTGATATTTCTTCAAAATTCGGAAAATGATTTTATACACAGAATTATACGTTTGCATTCCTTTAACAATTTGATACGAATTAATATATCGAAGAAATAACTCACACAACTATTATTTAAAATACATTTTTGAAAACAGAAAGTGTTGTATTGAGTGTAAAGTAATTTTTATTAAACTACCCCCCCCCCCCCCAATTAATTGATGAATAAAAATGAAATAAAGCCAAAATTCTTCGGGGTTTTATATCAGACGATATTCTTGAAATAACAGGTATTTTAATTTCAATTTTTTTCGCATTTATGAAACAATGGCAACTAAAAGATTCAGTAATATGCTTTTTTTCCTACTGGTAATTGAAATGGAATACTTTTGTTGCCAAGATATTAAAAATTGCATTGAAAACTACAAAAAAATATTAAGATAAAATTTTCAATCAAAATGCATTTAAAAACACATTTTTTCTCTATACGGTGGCGTGAAAATTGAAAATGTGAAATGTTTTGAAGTTTAAAAATTTACAGAAGCAAAAAATGCAAAAACAAAATTTTATTTCAAATATAAAGTTGCTATTCGCAAAATGACGTATGCGTTACGGACATATACGTTTGGCCTTTATAATATAGATAAATAAAATTTCGCCAAGTTTTATAACAATATATGAATTTATTCTGTCAAACAAATCTGAATTTTCGTTAAAACGAAAAGATGAATTACGCGCACATTAAAACGTTTCAACATGGTAGCATTGCATCCCAAACGACATAAATTATTAACTTATTATCAGATAAGTATGTAAAATGCAGTTAAAAATAAATATAACGCATGTAAGTTAAAGGCACAAATGATTTTTCCTCGTGCATTTAAAACGATCAGAGTATTATTTTGAATAAAACCTAGTTCTAATGTAATCCTCTGAAAATTCAAAGAAGTCCCTGTATTTAGATGACTAAAATCAATATAATGTTTTAAAAGATTTTTTTTTTATAAAAGTAAAACAAATAGTTATTTACTTTAATAATTATGTCACCTGCAACTGTTTCAGAATATTTTTATCGCAAACGCAATAAACGTGCATCATCAATAAGATGCAGTCCCTGCTTCTAGATGTTATTAGCAAAGCAAACAATAATCTTCTCATTGTAAACAATTTTTTGTTCACTCAACTTTTTTAATCTTAAAAAGTTGCGAGTACTAAGAAAGTGTTAACACGCAAACTGCATTGATTGCTTTCGCAATATTTTGTTCATATATATAAAAGGTAAAAACAAATGCTTCTTATTCTTGATACTTTTCCGCCCTTTAGGAAATGTGTAAAATAATTATTAAGTTTCGATCATCATCTGTTATAATTTTTTGCACTTTTTTCTATCTTTAGAAGAAGTAGTATCGTGAAAATTTTCGACGGATTTACATGTTTTAGGGGTCCAAGGTATCGAAAAACTGTTTTTCTGCATTTATTTGATACACAATTTCTGGGTGCTTTATTTGAAGAACTGATGCACAGAATCTAATAAATAATTATACTCAATTAGTGATTGACATGAAATTGGTGCTAATTAGTTTTTGGTGCAAATCGCTCTAAGTAGGTGCTGCTATGTCACATTTTTCATGATTTCTAAAAAAGCTCAATCTCCAGAACCCGTACACGGATTCTCATCAAGTTTCAGATTCAGTTAGTCCCTATCACTACTTGAAATTTTACTTTTTGGTGTAAATTGCTCAGTATTTGGCAATACTACGCTGCTTTTTGTGCAATTTCCGCAATAGCTCCATCTCAATAACTAATGCACGGTTTTTCATCAAGCTTGACATTTAGTTAGTCCATGATATGACTTGGTGCTGTTTACTTTTTGGTGTAAATCGACCAATAGGTCGTGCTGCTATACTCCATTTTCACGTTTTCTGCAAAATCTCAAACTCAAAAACTATTGCACGAGTTTTTATCTATCTTAGATTTAGTTATGAATCGACACAAGTTTTGCTTATTGGGATGAAATTAGTTTCATAACAGGTGGTGCTGTAATGCTTCATTTTGTAGAGTTTTAATGACTTTAAAAACAATTAAATCTCAAGAATGCAATTAAATCTCAAGAACTAATGCACGGAATTTCCTATCTTTCGAATCATCACTTTGGACATAGATTATCCTTTAATTTTAGCACTGTGATAGTCAATTTTGAAACATGGATGCGATAGACGAAAGTTTTGGGATTGCCCCATCCGTCTAGTTTTTATTTTATAAATTTTCATATGCATACTAAAGATTAGATTGTCTTTCTGTAATTATTTTTAAGGGCACATGGGATATCTCAAAAAGTAAAATGAAGCAATTTTTGTGAAATACTTATCACAATGTATACTTAAAAATAGAAAATGAAAAAAAAAAGAATAGAAATGAAATGAAAAAAAATAGAATAGAAAGTAAACAAAAGTACAGAAAATATACATATTATAGCCCATATGTGAAACAAAAGAAATTAATTTCAAACATAACTTAGTTTTCAAGAACTAATTACCTTTTTGCATTATTTTTTACGACTATGTCGGTACACTTTTCTAGAGACAAACAAGACGAAGAGAATAACAAGACCAGATTTTCTCTTTAGCGTAAAAAATATAAAAAAAATAAAATAAAAAAAAATAAAAAAAAATATAAAATAAAAATATTTTGCTTAAAAACATTGATAATCATAAAAAGTTTACGAACTTATTTTTCATTATATATTTTTTTCAATCATATCTATAACATAGATAATATTCACAAAACAACTTATAGAATTTCGGAAAATGTCAACTATTTACCGCAAAAATAATTTTAGAAAAGTGTACCAATACCTTAAAAGCACACACACACACATTCGAAAAAAAGGACGGAATTAGGAACAGCTATTTGAGTGATATTCGTATCGGGTATAATACACTGCACTTTGCCGCGTTTTTTAAATGATTCTATACAATGATGCAGAGAAACATCTATCTGACAGACGTCTAGTTATCGTGAAGAAAATAAAAACAGTACTAATCAGAGTCATAAAAATTTAACATTTTCTCACGATTTATATTAAATAAAATATTTAAATTAAAGAGAAATTTAAAAGAAAGTTTTTTCTTTGTTTTGTTGTTACACAAATTTAGAATTTAATATTTCTAATTTTCTTACATAAATAACGTAAAATGCATACATAAATACAGCAAAAGTGTAGATAATTGATTACAGTAATTGCATATGTTTTAAATTATATGTGTTAAAACGAATAAATAGCATATATATATATACATTTTTTGATGTGTTTATGCATTCAATTTTGACTTTAAAAAGCTGTAATGATTTTTTCATGGTATCCTACCATCTTTGAATACGAGTAAACCACTGGGATATATTACGTGTTCGACAGAATTGGATTAGTGGTTTTATTAGTGGTAACTACATGTCAATGTATATTAATGGGAATAGAGATTGAAGGAAAAGGTAGCAGTAAATGAAGCATAAATTTATTGGCAATACAATTAAATCCTACAATGGCGACAATATACTTAAATATTTTTTAAGAAATATGATAATTTCTTTGAGTTTATGTATATTTCCTTAGTTGAAAGAAACACATATTTAAGGTTATATATACACAATTATGTTTTTGAATTTCCTTTGACGATTTGGGTTAAATGCCCACGTCCTTTTCAATTATTTTAGAACTAATTGAAAATAAACATATTTATATGTTTTTTTATAATAATCAATGAAAACTGTAGAATATTTTCTCACTAAATTCATATTCATTAAAGAAAGGAATGGTAACAAGTATAAAAAGAAATAGCCTACATATTTAGCGAGCTTAGAATACACGAAGGCACTTGCGAGGAAGAATTTATGACCATTACGTGTCAGATAGTAGACACTAGAACGAGAGAAATGCAGAGAAACACATTGCAGTAATTCTTATAAAATGTCGACTTAGCAATTCCTTTGCAATTATTTTTCTTGTGTAGCGGTTGTATCGCGATAACGCTATAATAAACTCATATGAGAAAGGCAATTTTCACCTTGTTTTATACATAAAATTTATAATATATTTAAACATAGAATTTCTAATAACTTTAAAACCACCACTGTATTATTTAAAAGGAGATTAGGGCAATCAGAAATATTATTATTTGTAAATATATACTTAATTTAAAGTACATCTTGGTACTTTCAAGCCTTATTTAAGTTCATCATAAAAAAAACTATTTAATTTTGATTTTCTTGTATAACACTTCTATTTTTTAATATTGGCAACGTTGTAAATAAAATAATGTGACGAAACGCAATTATCACATTGTTTTAAACATAGAAGATATAACATGAATTTTTAAACGTTCACATCATTATTTAAAAGACGATTAATATAATCAAAGATGTTATTAGTTAAAAATCTATCTTAGTACTCTCAAGCCTTATCAAAGATCTTGTTGAGGGAATATTTTAAAACTCATTTTAGCTAAAATATCTTAGTACTTACAGGCCTTATCGAAGATGTTCGCCAGAAAATATTTTTATAACTTAGTTGTAAAATTTTCTCTCATGAAGAGCTTGGATAGGGCTTGAATGTATCAACATATTATAAATGAAATGCATATGTTGAACTAATATCATCACTGATAATTGAATATTTAATAAGAGATTTATGACTGTATTAGATAAGCGCAGAGCCAACAGAGTGAAAAATGTCCAACGCGGGAACAGAAACCTGAACCATTGGAATAACGCTCTAAATGCTCTGCCGTTAAAACTACGAGAGTTATGTCCAGCTTGACATTTCTCACTCACATCTTTCTTCACGTTCAAAGATTGTAAAGAAAATTTTTTAGTTAGGGAAAATTTCAATGTTTTTATTGCAAGAACATCATAATTATGCTTTTCGTAATTCTATAATGTACAAAAAAGATATTTAAAATGAAAGATTTGAGTGGAGTTACAAATATTGCACAAAATCTTTATAAATTCAAATTGAATGATCTATTTTTAATTGCCAAATTTATTAACACATTCGTTGTCGATCACGCGCCAGCGCGTGATGTGGGGTGATGTGCAATAGCCAGTCACGCACTGGCGCGGGAAAATCTTTCACTCGTTCTTTGTTATAAAAAGTAAATCGTCTTCTGGGAAAAAACCACTTCTACTGTGCGGCATTAACTATCATCACATCTTCACGCAAGTGGCAGCGAACGTGTTAATTGATCGTGTAAATCTTCTAATTCATTTAAAAAAATAGCGAAATAGGCTTTAGGAAACAAAATTTCCATGACTATGTAATACTGAATAGAAATGGTTAAACAAGAATATCATTAGATGTTGTTTGACTCAAAAAACTTTTGCCGGGTTCAATATGCAAGCCATGTTGTAATGTTACTATAAAACGTAAGTATATTTAAAGGCTATATAAAGTAGCATTTACATTTTTAAATGAAATAAATTACATCAAATGTAATCAGAATGGGTTCTAAAGTCTGTCATTGTTTTCTTACTTTTTGTATTAATAATGAATATTTAGAAAGTCAACAATATCCACTGACGGAAATTCTATGCTATGTATTATTCCAAAGAAACTGTTAGCAAATAGAAACAAAGTATCGTCTACACATTTAGCTTGATTGGAATTTACGGAAGGGACTAGTCAGGATAGAATTCGGGACATTTACGAATCAGGTAGTAAACATTGGTAAGAGGAAAAAAAGAGAGAATCACATTGCAGTAGTATCTTATACCTGTCACCTTAACAGTTTTCTATAGATTTTTTTTGGACGAATAGTTGTACTATGGCAACATTAAAGTGTTACATAAACACGGTAGGTTTTCATTTATTTTAACGATTTTTATGAATGTTAATGCATTATACGACGTATTATTGAAGAAATAAACACTGTAAAGAATTAAAAAGACCTGCAATTTTTACAATTAAAAAATGTATGTTTTACAGAATAAAACTATCTCAATAAAAAAAAAAGTTTCTTAGTTTTAAAAAATTGAGTTATCTTATTCCTACAGAAAAAATCTATATTTTTTACAGGAAAAAACATTGTTCAATGGAAAATTACAGACCTGTAAATTAAACAATTTCAGACTGGCGTCATATTTGAACTTTTTTCTTTTCAATTTGAGATTTTTTTTTTCTGAGTAAATGTATTTTTACTTGTTCTTTTTTTTTTTTACTTACAATTCTATTTGTGAGTTCTCATGTGTTAGACAAATCTCGTGTTTCATTTCTCACCCACTTCTTGTTGACATAGAGCTTTGAAATTTGGAATATATATATATATATATATATATATATACTTTAAAGCAATAAAGGAATTAAAAATGAATTTTTTGATGTCCCTTAGGGTTCAAACTTGGGATAAGTTTTTAATCCCCATATCTCATAAGCTAATAGAAATGATATCTTGAAACTTGAAATGCTTGCAGTGTAACTGAAATTAATAAACATGTATTTAGGAAATTTTCAAAATTTAAAATAAAGCAGAACCATTCGGAAAAGTGCCTTTCGTTTACGAAAGATAATGCAACAATGCTAATTAACTTTAATTATTACTCAATTATTGCTTAAATAGTTTAATTATAGTTTCTTAATCAGAAATTAGTATCAACTTCAATAATGAGTATTTGTTTTTAAAATGCTTATTATAAGGTGTTATAACTTATTACATTAGTGCCTAATTTCTTGGTGCGTTAAATTTTCTTTTCTACATTTTATTAAAAGTATGCTTATTTTTTTTTTATTTATTTCTATCTATTTTCTTAATGTGTTAATGAATCTGTATAAATAGAAGAAGAAAACTCCCAAATTTCGTTATATCTTACGGGATGATAAATTATGGTACCTGATATGTAATATTGATATATAAAGGTAAATATCATACATTTTGTATGTGATTAAATATTTCCTTGTGTTGACTCAAGTAGTTCATTATTCTGTATCTTATTGGAGAAAAAAATATATTTGTTTTTTTTTTACCTATCGCATGTCCGAATGTGTCGTAGTTTCATGCTAAACTACTGTGTTAATATAATTTAAAGAAATATCGTTCATCTTATCTAACTCATTATATTTTATACTAGAATAATTAATAGATAAATATACTATAGAATCTTTTGAGTGAATTTCTATACTATGCATTATTCTAAAAACGCATATCGACAAACAGAAAATAAGAATCGCCTACACTTATAACCTAATTAGAAACTTCGAACGGCATTTACGATGATAGAATATTAGATATAAAATGTTTACGTGGATAGAATTTATGGCCACTATGTATCAGACAGTAGACACTGGAATGAGGTAAAAAGAAAACAGTATCATTGCAGTAACAGTTATGACCTGTCACCTTAAAAATCTTCTCTAAGTTTTTTTTTTTTTCTTTTACTTGTTTAACAGACGTGTCAGGGTAGAATAAAATTATTTCCTGATTACGATATCATTATAGCTGTAATACTCCTATGCAAGACGATAGAAATATTTTTCCTATTTTATCTCATGAAAAAGTTATTAGTATTTTTGCTATTGTTATTACTAATTTAGTTAATGTTTAGAATATTTGATATTTCGATTATTACATTAAGATTATATATATATATGTATATGTATATACACATCTATGAAGTAAGTGCAAATGTACCGTTATATGCTAGAAGAAATTAAAGCAGAAACTCACATAGGATTTACAGAAATGACGAAATTACGATGTCAAACAAATACATAAAATCAGGCATATAAAAAATATTATTATTTTTAAAATAAATAACTGTAAAAGATGTTTTCTTTGATTTCTCAATATATTGAAACGTATTTTATTTTTAAAATGAAAGTGTTAACATATTAAATAATCTACTAAATATACTTTCAATTGTCTCTAACATATTTTGTTTTGTACGGAAATATGTAAACATAAAGAAAACATTCTAAAACGATTATTATAAATATAATATAATGTATTACATTTTTACTCGATTTGCACTGGGAGCAAAATGATAAGAACGAAACCAATTTTACTAAATCATAGAAATATTACATGTGAATTGGGATTTTTTTTCTGATTAATAATTCCAGTTCAACACTGTAGCATAGAATTTACATAGTGTTAATTTTTTTTCAAGTGACAAAACACGTCATATGTTCTATTTTTTAATTCTTCTTTGAGTTATACATCACATTTAACCAGCTTTCATTATATATTGTGATCTAAAATACCTCAAATATTGTTCGTGAGATTTAGACTTGAACCATTGGCTGGCTATCAAGTTTGAGAGTTTTATCTTCAAATACTTTTTGTAAAATTTTTTCCGTGAATTTACGCATTGTCTTGTCGAAAATATCGTAAAATGTTGTTATATTTTTCACTCAGGTTCAACAAATGGTTCTCTAACATGCGAATAAAGGTATGTCAATTTTCTTTTTTTATCTGGAAAAGCAATTATAAGCTTACCTACCGTAGAATTGGTCGCCGAAACCATTAAGGAGACTCTACTTAATTGACACTCGGAAATTTCGTATTTTATAGTTTGAGAACTATGAAAATATAGATGAGTTCCATTTCGAATATCGAAATTAAACTTCTTTTCAGCACTGAAGATAATTTTAGACCAATTGAAGATTTATATGTACTTCTGCAAACATAAATCTGATTTTTTTACTACCAGATGCTAAACGCAAAAATTGACGTGGGAATAACTCCCGACATTTTTAATGTTCTTCGTATGGTAGATATTGATGCTGACGTCTTTATCTGGTTTCCGAAACATTTTGCCGTCGTTATTTTACTTAGAACCGTGCAAAAAATCAAACTTTCAAATGATTTCAAAAATATTTTCGGCTTCCCTGTAGATTTTGTAGTGACATAAATAGTTGGTTTCTATAAGATATTAAAAATGACAATTTTTGATATTTTAATTTCATCAGCAGTTCATTGAAATAACATTCCGGTGTTTTTATAAGCTACAAATTACCCTATTTCAAAGTTACAAAGAATTTTGATTCACATTGTAATCCACATATTTTGCAAACTAAACAAATGTGTTCAGAATTTCTTCAAAATGCATTTTTAAATGATCCGGGAAAATATCTGCCCATCACGTTTCATGGTTTTAGAAATTTCGACTGCGTTCTTATAATTTTGCTGCTCAGTAAATTTAGTAAAATGCATATTTTTAAAAGATTTAAAAATATATTAATAATTTTTGTAATCGATGACTTTAGTATAAATTGTAGTACCTTGTATTTAATTTTAGCACAACGTTTTATTCATTTGTATAGAAAACACGACTTAATTTCTTTGTTCTTGCATCGTTTCTGTCATTTTGCACACCGCTATGTGTATTATTCTAAAGAGTATGTTGATAACTAGAAAATAGGCCTACACGTATAGCGTGATTAGAAATTACGCAAGCGTTTTAAGAGGATAGAATGTATGGCCATTACGTGTCAGATAGTAGACACTGGAATGAGGTATAAAGACAACAATTGCATTACAGTAATTGCCATAACCTGCAAAAAGTAGTCATTATTTTCGCTATTGAAATATTAATGAGATTAATGTTTATGATAATGTATGTTTTGGATATTCCATTGGGCTTTTTAAAGAAAATAAATACAAATTTATTGATATATGCTAAATAATTTTTAAACAAAAGTTCGTATAGCAATTCCAAATTTGAGAAATACGATGTCAAACAAATAAATAATAACGAATAAGGTACTTCTACGTAATATAAACACTCTAAGGAGAATTTATTTTTTTCACCCCACATACTCGTGATAGGACTCCAAAAACATATGACCACTATCCCTGAACTGATGGCTATCATTATTAAAATTAGCAACCTTGTAATTATTCTGGTTTAATTTAAATAATAGAAACAAAAAATGTTTACAAGTATCCATATAAGGAACCACCTGTCCCTATTATGGACAGATGGCTCCTTATTGACCTACTACACAGGGTGTGTGGAAGAGCCATTCTTCTAAGGAATTTTAGAGGAGAGGGAATAAAAAAAAATCTTAAAGTATTGCGGGCGAGGGTAGGGTGCAGTAATTGTCTTCAGAATGTGCACTTAATTATTGGGGTTGGTTTTCGGTTGTGGCTCTTCGAAGACCGATACGAAGTACCGCAGTTACTAGAAAATATTATGAAATAATGCAGTTGTTTTTTCCTCAGTTTTCTAATTTTTGTGAATCTGAAGATTCACTGGCTGCATTTCCAATGTGGACATGAGGTGTCCATATTGGGAATCGTGAGTAGTTTTACTAAATCTTGTATTTAATATGAATTAAGAAAACATTTTAAAACAATACATGCAATAGCAATTGAAAATATATTTTATCAGCTTTCTAAAACACTTCACTTTTTAATACTTAAAATAGTTTTATCATATCTAATAAGAATATAAACTTTCCTGCAACTACGATCAGCACAACACGAAACAACAGTTTTCGTTCGAAATGGCGAACAGCGCGCTTTTTTTTACTTTCATGGTTAATTATCTTTTCAACTGCTTTTCTTCACGGACATGTAGCACAATCTCTCTATCAAAATTATTACTTTTAAAAATTTTATGGGTGTCCATATTGAGAGCTTTCTCCATTTTGGGTACAAGGACCTTATATATATTAAATTTATTCATTTCTAAATCAAAATATATTTTAACGTTGTTTTCTTTACCTTTATAGCACACTAAAAGTATATTATTTAAAAAATGATCGCGTTAACCTACTAAATTAATCTATTAAAAAATTCTCCAATCATCTCTTATTTTGTTCGGGTATAATTAAGGTATAAAAACTCCAGAAATTCTTTTAACTAAATTTCGAAAAAAAAATCGGCTGAAGATTTTTGAATGTGGTAACTTATTACATTAATCCAAAAAAAGAACTTTAATTATATCTAATTCATCGTATTTTACAAGAGAATAATTAATAGTTAAATACATCAGAATATCTTTTAAATGAATTTCCATACTAAATGTTATTCTAAAGCACATGTCGACAAGTAGAAAATAAGAATCGCCTACACATATAGCGTGATTAGAAATTACGTAGGGGATTTACGAGGATAGAATTTATGGCCATTACGTGCCAGATAGTAGACACTGGAATGAGGTAAAAAGACAACAGTTACATTGTTGTAATAGTTATGACCTGTCACCTTAAAAATCTTCTCTGAATGTATTTTTTATTTTTTTAACAGACGTGTCAGGGTTGTATTGAATTGTTTTATGACTACTATACATCTCCTTATACTTCTAATACCGCTATGCACCACGGTAATAGTATTTTTCGTATGTTGTTACATAAAAAGTAGTCCTTATTTTCGTTATTGATAAGATTAATGCGATTAATGTATATGATAATTTAAATTTTTGATATTATATTAGGATTCTTTTAGAAAAAAATACAAAGGTGCTGTCATGTTCTAGAAAAATGTAAAACAGAAGCTCGAATATTTTAATTGCAGATTTGACAGAAATATAATGTCAAACAAATGCATAAAACCGTGTATAATGTTATTTCTAAATCAGATATATTTAAAGATTGTTTTCTTACCCTAGTACATAAAAAACATATTATTTTGAAAATAAGTATAGTTGAATTTGTTTGCTTTAACTTCTGCGGACTTAAATTATAAATTATTTCAAAACTTTGTAAATTGTTTTTTCAGAGATTTTTGAATATCATGTTTCAGTTAACTCTCGATTATACATGCAGACATGAAATATATAGGGAAGACTAGGAAGGACTGACCCACTTTTTATAAAATGAGTTTTTATTTTTTTCAAATGTTGAAGCTAGAGTAAAAAATTATGCACCATTTTTAGACAATCAGTTATCAAAAGAAAATTGCTATATAAGTGTAATATATAAGAAATTTGAAGAATGATTCATTTTAATCATAAAAAAGGCATGATTAAAGCATCCCCACATATGGGAGAATTAACACACCATATGTGAAGGTTGAACTACTTTGTTTTATATTGAAATATTTGTTAGGATAAATAAAATTAGTTAAAAAAGCAAAATTGCTTTATATTAAATATATTTCTTATTATATAAAAAATAATGCTTGAAAATATGATACTTAAAGAAACCTATTGAGATGGGATCTGAAATCTAAATAGAAAAATTTTGTTTTAAACAGCATTTTGTCTGAACTAGTGCAATTATATTGCAAGGAAAATGAAATATGAACATTGACGACATTATTCTCTTAGAGGTATATAGGTTCTCTTTACATAGGATTTCATGTTTTTTTCTTTCAAGATTTAGAAGCTACTATCCAACTTTATTTGCCTCCTTGTTCTGCTCTTTGTGACATTCTACCTGGCATCACTAGTTCCAAAATAGTTTGCCTTTATTTCACGGTGTCCGATTTAGCGATTTTTTCCTGCATATTCTCTTACAGTGTTTTGATCAATGCCTTGATATTTTGTAGCCAGATGACAGCTTAATTGTTTCAGGAGCGCTGTTAACAGTCAGCGAACGTTTAATTTTAATGCCCTTACTGACAAATGACACCAAAAAATTTAATGCAATTTCGATCTCGTTATATACGTGAAGTAAAACCCCTTGATTATATTCAAATAAGTTTCGAAAATTCGTTTGTGAATTGTTTATTATTATTATTATGATTATTATTATTTAGTAGAAATGCCTTGCATCTTAAACCTTAAATAGTTATAAACAATTTTTACGACTGCTATTTTCATTCTTTTTAGTTTTTTCAAGTCTTTTCTACCGTTTCTATTCACCTACGGTAAGTAATATTTAAATAGTAAAAAAATCCGTAACAACTTTAAATTATTATTATTATTTCAATTATTGGGGTGCTACTGCGATTTTTCACATTTTTCATTAATGAGTTTTAAATCTTTCCTTTTATATTTTTAAAAAAGATAGCTTCAAATACTAATGGAACAAAGACAATTATTATCCCCAGTATGATATTCAGTATGATAAATAATATGTTTAAATATCTCTATTTAATGTTATTTTATACGGTAATAATCCCCCCCCTCCCCTCCAAAAAAATATGGTACATTCTCTAAAAATATTCTCGTTGTAGATTATCGTAAAGAACTTGTCAACAAATAAATAAAAAAGAATAATTTATACTTATAGCGTCAGTAAATTTACAAAAAACACTGTATATAACAAATTTTACTATTATTACGTGTTATATAATGCGTACGGGAGTGAGACAATAACAATGAATCAGATTATAGTAATTATTATAACCTATAACCTTACCAATTCACTCATTCCGTTTTTTTCACACAACGGCTTACTAGTTGCACAAGTTTCTGGGTTTTGACCCATGAAATAAGAAAAAAATTGACGAAAAATACAAAAAATGAGTTATTGAAAGTATTGTCCATCGCTAGGTATGCTATTGAAAGTATTATTGGCATCTTTCTGATAGTACATAAATACCGCAACGATAAAATGACGCATCTTTGGAGCATAAACATTTATCCAATCAATATTCCACCTCTTTGAAATTAGCCAAGTGTATCCCAGCTATGCCAAGCGCCATAGTAAAAGATTCTTTTCTGGCCCCACAAAACGCTGGGCATTGTCTCCTTTCCGAAGCTATTTAGCCGTACCGTCCAATATTGATAATTCGCCAAGTGAAAGCCATGCTTTTTTGCATTTAGATTCTCGAAATAACTCCATTTTTCCTCACCAATAACAATTCGATCTCAGAAACTCTTTCTTCTGTGCCGCAAAAGCAAATGTTCGATAATGGCTTTTCGATTTTTCTTTGGTTTCTCATTGGTTTCATTGGTTTTTTTATGACATGTAATCGTTTGTAAATACTTTGACGAATCATGTTTAATGGCCCTCCAAGTTAATCTTTCTTTTTTGTTCTCATCTTCCTCCAATAACGCCTGCAGATCGGAGTCATCAATTGTTTAGGTTTTCCGAAGAAATCGTCATTTCTAAAGCATTTAAACAAATCTTCACAGATAGTTTCCGATCTTGTATGTTTGCCTTATGCCTCTTTAACAAACGGCGTCCTTCTGCTGCATTTTTTCTCCATTAAAGCAGAAATTCTAAACTTCCCGCAAAGAACATGTATTTTGCGCAAAACTCGACATCTTCATTGCTAGAAAAGTACTTTTGCGTTGCGATATGTATTGGCATTATGATAGTTTATTGTTAACAAATGTTATTAAAAAACATAACTTCGGACATATATGTTGTGTACATGTGTCGTAATCGCCATCCGTGTGTGAAACGCAGAAACTTAGTTGCATACCTACTATATTATGATACTAGTAAAATTTTACAAATAACACAATTAAGTGTTATCTACAATATTACTATAAATAAATTACCTTATGAATTTTCAATACTTCCAAGTGTGCGAAAAAATGCCAAAGTCGATAGTCGAATCCAGGACTTACGAGGCCAATGTTTTACTTTTAAGCTACATTATGATATCTTTACCAATGAGCTTAAAACTGTGTTTAAAAATAGTTTAAACCTTATCTTATTTAACATGTTATTAAATAAATATCATAGTAAAAATTATATTCAGTATAATCTTTGCTATAGATTTGAAGAATATGATGCAGTTGTGTAAAAACAATAAAAAAGGGTTGTTCCAGAGAAAAAAAAAGGAAATTCGAAACGCGCTGATACACTAACCAAAATTCGATGCTAATGAAATACTTGAAATTAAGTGCGTAATAAAACAAAAGCTACTTGAATAATATACATAATTGGAATACATTTATTAAGGTTATTTTTGCTTCTAATGTTTTATCTGGTTCAATAATTGGAATTTTTTTAATTTATAAATAAGTAATTTTCAATTTTACTCTATAATTATATTTTGAACAGTCATGGTAACCGAATATGTGGTCGCGATATTTTGAAATACGTAAGTAACTGTGGTTTGGAATTATTTAACCTAGGATATCTTGTTGTGTTAAAAGTCTCTAAATAAGCTAATTTATCTTATTTGTACTGTAAAAATTTACAGAGTAAAATGAAAAGTGCACATTTTAGCTCTATTTCTATTTTGTGTATTATTCCAATAATATTTTCGTCTAGTAAAAAGAACGAATCTTCTACAAGTTTAACATGATTAGAATTTACGAAAGAACTTTGGGCAGAAAGAATTTACGGCCATTAGAAGTTGTGAGGGAGTGACCTTTGCATAAAGGCACTCTAGTATTTCTGAGATCGTGACGTCAATAATTTAACATGTGTAAGCGTAAAAGCGACATCTATCCTCTCTTTTACTTTAACTTTCTAGAGTGTGTGTGCTCTTTCGGATTCTGCAGTTAGCTCGCGGTTATCAGTAATATGTTAATGTGAAGTATCTCAGTTTGCAGCATATAAAAGCTTGGGTGTGAGTGTGTGGTGAGTGTCTCCTGCATTAGCCAGCGAGAGAGCGTCTCTGGCATTAGCCAGCGAGAGAGCATCTGTGGCGTTAGCCAGCATGTGAGTATCTGTGGCGTTAGCCAGCGAGTGAGTATCTCTGGCATCGACATTAGATAGCGAAGTGCTAGCCGATTGAAAGTAGCAGCGGGCCTCCAGTGAAGTGTAAAGGAGTTTCGATACTTGACTTGAGAGTTGGCCGGGGTAAGAAACTTCATAGTAGTTTCATTTTGATTATTTGTGAATAAAGAATTACACACAGCCACGGGTTATCTAATTAAGCTTTATCTAGTAGCTCAGCCAAGAGATAGTGAGAAGTCTTAGAAGGTGCCACGATTGAGCTCGTCCGGAGCCTGTGAGTATGCGTTTAGCTTTTTCATAGTATTCTCAGTTGTGTAAAATTAAGACTTGCTCCACTTCCCTTCAGCCCTCATCATTTTAATAAACTTTGTTGTTTTATCTTAATTACTGAGTATGTCTGCATTTAACCTCCACCACGACCAACCAAACGTTATAAATGACACTCAGCATGCATGTAACGTTACAAAGTTAGACACTAGGGTGAGGAAAAGGTAAAGAATGATATTGCAGTATTTCCTATGGACGGTCACCTGAACCCGTTCCGGTCTAATGTAATTTTAATAGAACATGTTTTTTCACTTTTTATATAGTATTACGTTGTGTCAACAATTACTTTTGTTGCTATCGATATCTAATAACTATAGTATGTGTCTATACATACCTTATTATGAATCTATTTATAATTATGCACTTAGTAACAATAATAATAATAAAAGAAAGCTTAATTATTTTTGCACCGCGAGTAATTATTTCGTTTTAAACACACATTTCACTTTTAAAAATTAAAATATAAGTCACTTTCCTGAATCTATCGTGTGTGATGCAAAGCAAAAAATAGTAGAAATTTGTAATATCTGTCAAAACCTTTTTAATGCGTGATATTTTCGAAAAGTGTCCATAAATTCTTCCTTAGCCTATTGTCTTATAACTATGTATTGAATTGTACACAAACTAACTATATTCCTTATATTTCAGACAATGATATTTTCATTAAACTTCCACAAATCATTCTGGATGACAACTATTTAACATTATTAATATAAAGTATTTTTTTTTGTCAAATTGAAACAAAGCGGACACGAAAGTGTAACACTTCTCTACCGATGTTTTTTTTTATTATAATGTTATTATTAACTAGAATATAGCCCGTCAAAATGACGTGATTGCTTTTTTAAAGGATTATAAAAAATTACAACAACTGTGGTCAATCATAGCCACTTTAGGCTGAAACAATTTTGATAAATACAGTGATTAAACTTGGAGAGGAAAAAAATGTTAAAAAAAAGAAAGAAAGAAAATTTCAACAGAAATCTGCATTTAAAACTATAGCAAAACTATCTGGTACATGCGGGTGGGGATTATAATGAAATTTAAAACGCATCCGCGGTTTGCTTAAATAAAAAGTTTTAATTAAATATTGTTTTTGAAATCGTGAAAAGATTTCAAAGCGAAGTAAAATGTAGTGACGTCATTCATACCTCCCACTATAAATCTGACCATTGAGAACGCTCCATTACGACTATGGAACGGTTTCAATGGTCAGAAAATAGATTGCCTTTAAAATCGAAGGTAACTTTTCACAATGTTTTTTATAGATTTGAAATTCTCAAGAGTCATTCACTGCTGAAATGAAAAAAAATTAAAGCAACCCGAATATAAAAATTTTAACAATATTGCATTTAAAACGCACCTTCGCTTTCCGTTACTAAAAAGTTTTAATTAAATATACTTTTTGAAATCGTAAAAAGATTTCAAAGCCAAGTAAAATATAGTGACGTCATTTACAGCTCTCACTGTAAATCTGACCAATGAGAACGCTCCATTACGACTATGAAACATTTTCATTGGTGAATGAATTTCTTTTTTCTCGTGGATAGGTTGACCCCGGAATTGTTATACACGGAGGGGTTTTATATATATAATTTTATTTCTTCTAACGGTTGTATCATTATAGTAAAATCGTAACTTGTAGTTAATTCTATAAACAAAACTAACTATTACATAAAACCTACAAACTGTTAGAATAACACTGTATGCATCACGGCTGATGTATTATTATTCCTTTATTCAACTAGAAGCAATTATTGTCCTTGCTGTCGATTAGTGGAATATGATTAATATTTATTACAAGGATGTTTATATAATTAAAGTGATTACAAGATAAATATGGCATAAATCATTATAACTTAAGTTTGCCATGCACTTTCAGATGAGATAAAAATATTGTTTCATACAATAAATCAAATATATTAACCTCTTAAAACAGTTTCACTTAAAATTGTTATGTTATTTATTTATTCTTCTTTTAACTGGTTGGATTATGTATTTCTTTTATGCAACTAATTTTTATAGAAAATTAATTTTATTCTCTGTATCATTTTTTTTTTTTTTTGTGTGTGTGTACGCTTATGACAGTAAAATTTATTTAAAAACCGATTTTAAAATATTTAATAAATATCAATTCTTTAAATTGATAATGAAGTATATAAGTATTAAATGAATTGTACCTTACGTATATTTTGATATGCTGTTTAAAGACATGCGTAAAAACAGATGGTACCACGAGGGATATGATTAATCTTTACATCATATCAGTTTTTTATAATTTCGGGATAATTGAAAAAAATATTCATATAATTTTAACCCATTTGTGAGTAATTTTTTTTGTTAAAATCACTTTAAAACGTTGCAATATGAGCTGGAAGAATGCTAAAAAAGATTACGGTAAAGAAAACTAGCATTCATTTCATAAAATATAAACATACTAAATATGAGAATTTGCGAAATATTTGTAATAGTATAGTATAATTGTATGTTTTGTTTAAATTTACACAAATGAAGTTTTTAAAATGAAAATTATTACAGGCATACAGTAATTAATATTTTTATGAGCTACTAAAAAATATATATATTTTTTTTTTATGGAGACTAAGAACATTATAACAATTAGTAATAATAAAATAACAATAATCGTATTCAAAATATTAAAAAAAATCCTTCATAATAATCTTGAAAGAGAATTTCCATAACTAATTGTTCCCTAAATAGCTAATAAAAGTACGTGTCCATTCCAGCTTAGCACCGAATATTTTGTACCGTACAAAAATGCATAAAAAGCAGATTTCAACATTTAATTTTAACAATTTAAAAAATACATATTTTTAAAGAAGTCTACAAGCTAAGGTTATTATTTAGTTATTATTTATTTATATAAATCCTTGCTAGGATAAAACAGAAATAACCTTAATTTTTATAATTCGCCATCTTGAAAAATGAAAAAGCCATGACTCCGAAAAAGCCTCAATTTAAGCAAATAAATAGCAAATTTACGCTGTCATCTTTCGGTAACTGATAAACACATTTATAAAAAAAAATAACTCATACAATTTTCATGTTATAAAGAAAATATATATATATACAAATTTGTTAATATTTCGGGTAAGAAATTGACTAAGAAAGGGCGTGAGGCATAAGTGTTTTAGTATAGAAAATTTGGGATCTTTTATATACAATTTAGAATTTTTGGCTGTTTAGGGATATATTTTTTATCTTCCTAAATATTCAAATACTGATTTTTAAATACTTTTATACATAATTTTCGAATAATGATTAAAGAACAAAAATAGAAAAACACTTATTGAACATTGAATTTTACTAGTCATTACATTTTAACAAAATTTATAATACATATAACTAATTAAAAAGTAAAGAAAGCATGACAGTGTTTTCTTTCCTTTATGTTTGACTAAATAAAAGTCAGTACTTTTTTTATCTAACATAATTTACAGTTACGTGAGTTTCATATACCATAAAATTAACTGATGTTTTGGTATTATTAAAAAAACTGTATTTGAAACGTGCTTTCCAACCGAATCAGAACTAGAAAATAACAAGAATTTACTCAAGCTTATTAAAAACGCATTGTAACTGAAGTATACTCAACATAAAATGTATAGAAATAAATCGATGTATCAGGATTTTTTTATAGAATATAAAATAATGTGACATTATTTCAAGAGAAATTCTTGTACAGTTTCTTCATTTTATCAAAACAACGCAAATGAAAATATTGCAAAATTACTCAAGCTTATTAACAACTAATTGTAATAGAATTATTCTTATCATAACGATATAATGGGAATATATTCATCGAATCTAGTCAGTACTGTGATGTGGCTATGTTTCAGAAGAAATACTTGTACACTTCCTCAACTTTCACATACACATTGTAACATGAGGTGATGTCAAATTACTAATGATTATTAACAAATAATTGTAATTAATGTATCCTTAACGCAGAATGTATTGCATTAAAACAATGTATCAGTTTTCCTTTTTATCAAATCTATAATGCTGTAGAGTGTTTTCAAAAGAAATTCTTGCACATTTCCTTCACTTTGACAAACATAACTCAACAGAAAATAATACAAAATTACTCAATCTTATTAACAATTCATTGTAATTGAAGTATTCTTAATATAGAATGCCTTGCAACAAAGCGACGCTTCATAAATGTTTTTCAACGAATCTAAAATATCGTAGCATTGTTTCAAAAGAAGTACTTGTACATTTCTTTCACTTTCACATACACAACGCAACATAAACTCATGCAAAATTACTCAAGCTTATTAGTAACTCATTGTAATTGAAGTCTCTTTAGCACAAAATGTATTGCATTAAAATAATGTATCAGGATTATTATTTTATAGAACCTAAAATGGCGTGGCATTGTTGCAAAAGAAATCATTTTATATTTCTTTTACTTTTAGAAACAACGCATAGAAGAGTCGTTTTAAGTCAGGAAAAATTTGAACGCTATACTTCACGTGTTACCGTCAATTTTGAATACTGTCATTGAATGCGCTATGTTATTTCAACTTCATGTCAAACATTTTTGTAGGGGAAGTGATGCAGAAATAAAATATGTATATCATTTTTTAACAAATTCCCTCAAGAGCATAGAAATATATACATGTGAACATAGATTTGAATTTGTATTTGCTTTTGTTTTTTGTTCATTATTTCAGGACAATTTTTTTTTATTTTTTCAGTTATAATTGGATAGTTAATAAATATTTAATAGAGTGTAACTGAGTTTAATATTTTGAGTCAAGTGTATAAAAATTTATAAATCTGAACAAAAATTTGACTTTGTGTTTTTATTTTCTTTTGTTTTATGTTTTCTTTTTTGTGGAAGTAATTTTTATGATATTGATTATAAATGAAACTTTAATATCTAATAAATAACGCGTAGTTCAGTTTAATTCGTTTAGTCAAGAGTATAAAAATATATATTTCTGAAAATAGGTTCGACTTTGTGTCTGTTTCTGTTTAATGTTTCTTTGATTTGTAACAGTCATTTTTATGCTTTTTATTTTAATTGAAACTTAAATACTCAATAAAGCGTAATTAAGTTTAATACTGTTTGTCAAGAGTATAGGAATATGTAATTATAAATAAAAAGACTTTGAACATAGATTTTGTATATGCTTTTGTCTTATGTTTACAGGTTTTCGAATAGTCATTTTTATGCTTTCGATTATAAATAAAACTTTAATACCCTCTCATTAAAGCGTAATTGAACTTAATACGTTGATTTAGGAGTTTATAAATATATAATCCTGAACATAGATTTGACTGTGTGTGTCAGTTTGAATTAAGATTAGCTGTTTTAGAACAAACATTTATAGGCTTTGGATTATAAATAAAACTTTAATACCTACTCAGTAAAGTGTAATTGAATTTAGCGCGTTTAAGTTTTTCGTTAGAGTTGTAGATTAAATGGAATTCGGTATTGTAGAATCATATTCATATGATTTTGTATAGATGAGAATATCTGAGAAGATCACGGAAAAAACTCCTACATATTAAGATAAAAGTTTTTTTAAAGTGGAAACTTCTTAATGCGCGTTGGACAATTTTTTGAGATGGGAAAAAAAAACATTGAACTCGTGACAATGTCACGGTAACCGAGACCTGATTTCATATATATATATATATATATATATATATATATATATATCTTCCAATTTTTGTATGTAAAACAATATTCGTTATTTTTCACATACAATAGCTCATTAAATGAAAATTGGAATAGGATTTTGAAGTAGTAGTTTATAATCATACATTAAAAAACAGTTCATTTAAAAGTATTACCTGCACAATAAAACTTTTCAAAAAGTATGTCTTGCCAATTAAAAAAAAAAACACACTTAATTGTTAAAGTTTTCTCTTTTGTCGACACTCTCGGAATGCCACTACATTTTTTTTCATATTTTAAGTTGGAATCTTTTTTTACTTATTTTGGTATTAAAAAGTTTATATCAAGTATTTTGCATCAACTTCTCTACGTTTTAATTTGCTGAAGGATAATAACTATGTAAGGCGCACGCATGTGATTACTTTATATTTGCTACTTCATAAATTAATTTTCTTAATATTTAATTGTACATAAATTGTATATATATATACCGGGTGTCCCAAAAATGACTGATGGATATAAAAATTCAATAACTTGCAAACGGTGACAGCTATTTAAAAATTTTTTCCAGGAGGGTTATGTATAATGTCAGGAGTATTTTTACCGTAATGTTTTATTTTAGTTCGAATTTCAAACAATAGGTGGTGCTGACGGCGATTGAAGGCCAGGTCGACGCTACACTTAGCACTGATCACGTGGTATTTTAATCGCCGTCAGCGCCACCTATTGTTTGAGATGCGAACTAAAATAAAAAATTACGGTAAAAAAAACTCCTGACACTATGCATAACCCTCCTGCAAAATTTTTTAAATAACTGTCACCATTTGCAAGTTATTGAATTTTAAAATCCATGAGTCATTTTTGGGTCACCCGGTATATATATATACACAAATAAAAAAAATGCAATTTATGAAAATTAATCATATTTACACACCATAACTTTAAAAACAAATGGTAACCGTCAAATGAAAACATAAAAATAGACCATCATAATCAATAGCTTTAAATATAGAAACAGAAGAACAGAACCAGAAAACAAACCGGAAGACGAATGGAACCTGCCACAACATGCACTCGAGGGCCGCCTTCCCCTTCACCCTTCAAGAACAAAATTGAAAAACAAAACTATACAAACTATTCATTTTATTAATACAATTACTCATACAGCCACCTGTGTCCAAAATTGAATTTACCTAAGTTTGATAACTGCCAATCTTTATGAAATCATATGTTACTTTTTTTACAAAAATCCATGGGTAATATTGCAGGAAACCATGAGTTCACCACTATATAATATCATCATCCTTATATTTAATCCCTAAATGTAGTCTTTCAGTATTACGCAAATTATCTTTTAAAACTGAAATATAAACATATGATTCAAACTGCAATAACATTAAAATATTAAATTTTAACTCATTCCCTTAATCAAATATCTTTGTAAACCAATTTTTCGCTAGTTATTTTCATATTTACATTCACAAACTTTATGTGTTTATTAATCGTGGATGAGAACTTTAAAGAGTGTCCAGCTAAAAATGAACTCCAGTGAAACTGCAAAGAAAATGCAGTTGCGAAACTGTGGTGATTTGGCACAAATCACTGCAGTTTTTTCGAAGTCAACAACTACAAAATCACTACAGTAAATGTGTAGCTCATAACTACACATTTTCTGCAGTGAAATTGAAGTTAAATGCCCCTCCCACCCAAAAAAAATTGGCTCTGCTTGCGTCATCTATTGACCATACTGGTAAGGTAAGCTTGCTTTTTAACATTTCAAAGGCAGATTTTGACTGTGGAAACAGTTGTACTCGAACTGACGATCCCAGGTACAGGAGAGACACGCTTTGACCACTTGCCTGTTGAGACTTGTGTGGTTAGTGTTGTGCGAGGTATAAAGGGGAGGCATTTCAATTAAAGGTTATTTGTTGCAAAAGCTGAATGGCAGACAGAAAAATTGGATGTTTTAAAGTGCTTTCATTTTATTATTTATTTATTTATTGTAATTCGTTTATATGGGCGTGTACTTTAAAAACAATTTAATATTAAATGAATTAAACAAATACTTTAGCGAATTAGCTAAAGCAAGTGAATTGGTTTTTCTTCTGAATTTAAAAATCAGTAAATATTTAATAAAATAATTTTATTTTTAGGCTAATTGCGAAAATAATATTTTTTTTATTATGAATTATAATGTAATTACATGCGTTGTGTTAATTTTATAAAATATATATTTTTGACATGGAAGTACCTACTTTAATAAATTATGGGTCGGTAATTAATATTTTTTACTTAGAATAAAAATTCATTTTATGTCGTTTAATGATAAGGTAAAACATATTTTTTATTATTGTGTTAGAATAATAATTTGTTATTTATAAACATTTTTTAATTTAAAAATTATTATTATATTTATTTATTTATTTATTTGTAGTGAGTTTTCCCAGCTAAAAATGAACTGCAGTTTTTTTTATAGAAGTGAAGAGTTTTTGAAGTTTTTCTACCGTTGACAATAGATTTTCTATAGTGCAATCTCGACTCTAAAAATACTTCAGTTTTTTTGTGGCTAGAATTTGGTGTTTTTGTAGTTATTTATTTCAAATATTCCGTGAGTTATAAACGGCAAAAATTCTGTAGTTTTTGTAAAGTCCTTCTATAATCATAAATTTGAGAGAAAAAAAAACTTGATATTTCCAGTTAACCGTAATTTTCCTTAATCGGAGAAAAATAATTATGTTTTCGAAATCGAAGCAGGGACCTCCCACACTACTCACCTCCTTAACGATATTTTTTTTAGTTCCTGTTTTTTTTTTTTTTTTAACTTGACAATTATAAATTTTACTAAATTAAAAAAAAATGATTAAATTTTAAAATTTAGGCAGGATAAATATTTATCCCATATGTTTCCTTCATCCTAACGTAAAATCCTTAGTTCTTTTTTAATTATAGATAAAGAAAATAAAGTTAAAATTTAAATTTAAGGGAGGAACAATGGTTCTCACCTAATGCCTCCTTCCCCTAACAGAAAATTCTTTGTTTCTTTAAGTTTTTCTAAATAAATTTTATTTTTTCAAAAGTTGAAAAAAAAATTAAATTTTTATTAACATTTTAAAAGACAGGGAGGAGCAATATGAACTTCTCTCATCTCTCCATTCCGCCCTTTTAATAGAAAATTTCTTAATTTTTTTTTAATTCTAAGTTATTTGAAAAGCAGAAATTTTTCTACGTTTTTAAAAATAGAAGAAAAGAAAAAAATAATTAAATATTAAAATATAGGAAGGGACAAGCTCTCTTCTACCTTTTTAGCAACAAAGAATATTCCTATTTCCTCTTTCATTTTAAGCTAAGAGTAAAGATTAAATTTTACTGTGTTTTTCAAAAATGGGGGAAAAAATTAGTTATCTTTCAAAATTAAGGGAGGGGCAATGGCTGACCTATGCTACCTTCCCCTAACAGAAAATTCTTAAATTTTTAAGTTACTCGAAAAGAATAAATCATATTTTAGTACATCGGATTAAAAAAAAATAAATAAATTACTAATTAAATTTCAAAACCCAGGAAGGGGTGATGCGTCTCACCCCCCCTCCCCCTCTTTTTACTGAAATGTTTTTATTTCTTTTCTGTTTAAGTTTTTAATTTGCTCGAAAAATTCACATTATGTTTTTGAAAGTAAGAGACAAGGAAATTTTAATTAATTAAATTTTTAAAATCCAGGGCGGGACAATAGATCTCCCTTGCTTCCTGCCCCCCCCCCATCTTCATAACTGAACAATTTTAGTTCCTCTTTTATTTTAAATTACTCGAAAAAAATTGTGTTGTTCGAAATCGTTGTTCAAAATCGAATTAAAAGAAAATTTTAAAATCAAGGGAGGGACAGTGGCTTTTCATTCTTTTTCATGGCGCCCATAATTCGAGCTTAAAAATACAGGGTGGGTTTATTCCTTACTCATTGCATAAATTGTCCTTATTCCATATCGGTCATGACTTCCATTTTTCCACGTTTATTTCATAAAAAGCAAGATTAACACCAAAAGAATAATATACTTTTCTTTTTTTATTTATTAATTATTATGATTTCTTTTTCAAGCTCAGTGCATTTCTGACTCCATGGTCTGTTTCCCCTGGAATAGACGTGCAACTCAACTTTCGGACCGGTTTATTTACTTGCAAATCGATCGACGCGCGGCGCCGGTGTCATGTTGTAATCTGAGATCGTAGAAATAGTTTAATTAGTTTATTTGCGAAGATAATTTGTTCTGTTTATTGAAATTAATTTAGAAGACTTGATTAATATTTTTGTAAACTAAATTAAATAATATTATTAAATATGGAAGACTTAGTGCATTTGAATTAAAGTTATAAGACCATTCGATTTAGTAGCATGCTTGCCTTAACCTGATGCTTTTAAAAATTGAGCGTAATTGGGAAATAAAATATGTCTTTTTTACGCAACTTTTCGTTTGGTGTTCTCTTCACCAGACGTGTCAGGGTAGCTAATATAAAAATAAAAATACTGAAGTGGAAGAAAAAAAAACCCACTTTGTTTAGAAAAAAAGAAAAAAATCCTATAAATATGTTTATCTAAAGTGTTATCCATTTTATTATTATATATATATATATATTTTTTTTTTACATGATTTAGTACTTTACTGTTCATAGTAATAATTAAAAAGTTTTATTTTAGATTTGAAGTTGTTCCAATCATTATGATCTTAAGAATGTTTTTTATTAATGTTTTCTATTTCTATTTAATGTTCAGTTATTTAAAAAGTCAATACTAAACTAAAAAATTTCATTTTCATATTATAAATAAGTCTACAATAAATGCCATGGATTAGCATTTTATCGGTAAGTAACTTTTAGGTAGATTTCGTATGAAATACTACCTATTGCATTGTCTCCCATGTTGGAATTTTTGAAAAATTTTTGCGGATCTACACGAATCATGACTCCTAGACCCCAAAATTACCATCAGTAAAAAAGTTTATCTATCTATCTATCTATCTATCTATCTATCTATCTATCTATCTATCTATCTATCTATCGGTGTATATCACTTTCTTCTAGACACGATAACTTCCATAATTATGCTCAGATCTTCATCAAACTTTTACATAAAATCAAAGGGCATAAAATCTCGGTTAAGTTCGTTAATGGGCAAAATCGGACCAAGGAGGTGAAAGTTAGGAGGGTTTTTGTGAAAACAGAAAAAACGCGATAACTTTTTAATTAAAATAGATATCGAATCAGTTTAAAGTTTATATTACTTCTAAAAAATGAGGAAAAAGTTTATGCGTGACAGATTTTTGATAAAGTTAAAAGTGGGCTCAAGGGGCGAAAAAAACATGGTTTTTGGGAGAAAAAAAATCATAACTTCGTCAATTCTCAAGATATCAAATCCAACTAAATTTTATATAAATGTACTCAATATTATCTAAAACTTTTGTATTTACAAGTTTTTGATAGGACCAATTTTTACCGATGAAAAAAATTAAAAACGAAAAGAAAAAGGGGGGAGGAAAAAGAAAAAAACCATAACTTACTCAATTCTTAAGCAATTAAATCTAATTAAATTTATTTTACATCTTCACAATAATATCTACAATTTTTATATTGACAAGTTTTTCATAGAACCAATTCTTATAGCAAAAATAAATTAAACAAAAATAGGAGTTGGAGAAAAAACCTCAAATCCAAACTGCTTATATTCTGACTCATTTTAAAATTCATTTTTGATTTTAAACGCATCCAAATGACAGATCCTATTATTTAGCAACTATATAATGCGACGTATTGGCCAATTTTTTGATAAAGGCAGAATATATTTTTAAAAAGGCTGCCAAAAAAGGTATTTTGAACAGATTTCCCGAAGTTTTCATCATTAAAAAATTCATTAAGTATAACAAATTGCGTTTTTTATGCGTCATTTTTAAATTCATTTTTGTTCTCAAACCCATCCAATTTACAGGTCCTATTATTTAGGAACTATATAACTTGACGTATTGGGCGGTTTTTTGATAAAGGCAGAATATATATTTTAAAAGGCTGCCAAAAAGGGTATTTTGAACAGAATTTCACGAAGTTATCGTGATTAAAATTTGCGGAAATTTAAGAAATTGCGTTTTTACCGAGTCATTTTTAAATCTTTTTTTGTTCTCAAACGCATCCAATTTACAGGTTCTCTTATTTAGGAACTATATAATGTGACGGAGTGGCCAGTTTTTTGATAAAGGCAGAATATATTTAAAAAAAGGCTGCCAAAATGGGCACTTCGCACAAAATTTCCCAAAGCGACATGATTAATGAACTGTGGGTATTCAAATAAAAATTGGTTATTTTATGACTCATTTTTAAATCCAATTTTGCTCTGACACACATTCAATTGACAGTTTTTTGTTACTTAGGAACTATATAATGTGCGTATTCGTCGATTTTTTGATAAAGGGTGAATATATATATTTTAAAAGCTGTCAAAGTAAGCACTTCTCAAAAAAATTTCCCAAAGCGATCATGATAAAAGAATTGAGGTTGTATTCAAATAACAAATTGTTTATTTTATGACTCATTTTTAAATTCAATTTTGCTCTCAAACGCATTCAATTGACAGTTATTTGTTATTTAGGAACTGTGTAATGTGCCGTATTGGTCAGAGTTTTGATAAAGGCTAAATATATATTTAAAAAAAATCTGTCAAAGTAGGCACTTCGCACAAAATTTCTCAAAGCGATCTTGATTAAAGAATTGTGGATGTATTAAAATAATAAATTGGTTATTTTATGACTCATTTTTAAATTCAATTTTGCTGTCAAACGAATTTAATTAACAGTTTTTTGTTATTTAGGAACTATATAATGAGCATATTGTTCAATTTTTTAAATAAAGTAAGAATATAATTCAAAATATATTGCCAAAATGGGCATTTGAGTAAAAATAGGCTTTTTTTTTTTTTTTTTTTTTTTTTTTTTTTTTTTTTTTTTTGAGATGAAAACTTTTCGAAATCTACCTCCGCCTATAGGCCATGCCGAAAGGGATTTTTCTTTTTAGGAATCAAACAAATTGTGTGATTATAAAAAAGACTACCATGTATATTACCATGTATATGCGGATTTTCTCACATGAAATGCAATATATTTCTGCAGAACATAAATTTCTTTTAAGATAACATGGTAAACTGCACATATGAAGAAATTTTCATTTATTTCTATCTATAAATTCGTCAAGCAATAGTGGACTATTTTCTTCAAAGAATTGTGAGTGATAGTGTGATTTCTGTGAAAGGATTACAGAAAAAAAACTCTAATTTTTGTTAAAGGATCACAAAAACACGGCAGAATGATTGAAGGAGGGAATGCAGTTTTTGTGAACAGCAGAAAAATACTCTAATTTAGTGTTTTTGCAGAAAAATACTCTAATTTTGTCAAAGAGTCGCAAAAAATAATCAAATTTTGTCGAAAGATTGTGTGAAAATGCATGAATTATGTTGCAAGATCAAGGAAAATATGCAAATTTTGTTGAAATATTGCAGAAAAATAAAGAATTTTGGTGGAAAAATTGACGAAAATATACAAAATTTGTCGGGAGATTGAAAAATAAGAGAATTTTGACAAAAATCGAGGAAGATAGATGCATTTCGTAGAAAGATCGCACAAATTATAGAAATTTCGTCGAAAGATAGTACGGAACAGACTTGTATAAAACCAAAAACTTTCTACGCACGTTACATTGGGTCAAAAACTTTCTGCAAATTAATTTAATATTTAATAAAATTATGCATTATATTACGAAATTTCCTTTTATTATTCAATTCATGGGTATAATTCAAGATTTTTGGACATAATTTGTGTTTTTCATGCAATTCATGAACGTAATTTGCATATTTTAAAGCAATTAATAGACATAATTCGCTTTTTTATGCAATTCATGGATGTAATTTGCATTTTTTAAGCAATCAATAGACGAAATTAGTGTTTTTGAGTGTTTTGTTGACCAAATTTATGTTTTTTGAGCGATTCATGAACCGCAATTCGCGTTTTTATGCAAATCATGTATATATTTCGCATTTCTTATGCAATTTATGAACGTAATTCACTATATTTATGCAATTTATGGGTGTAATTTGCATTCTTTGAGATTTCAGTTGACAACATTCGCATTTTTTGAACGATTTAAGACATAAATGTAATTTGAAATTCATGGATGTTATTTGTGTTTTTTTATGCGATTCATGGACGTAATTTCCGTTTTTCAGCAATTCATAGATGTAATTCACATTTATAGAGCGATTCATAGATGAAATTCACATTTTTAACGCGATTCATGGATGTAATTCACGTTTTTTGAGCAATTCATGGGCATAATTCTAATTTTTCCAGTGCTTCATAGGTGTAATTAGCATTTTTAATGCGATTTTTCGACATAATTTGCTTTTTTCATGCTTTTTTTTTTTTTTTTTTTTTTTTTTTTTTTTTTTTTTTTTTTAATTAACGATTCATGAACCCTAGCAGCATAAATTTTTTCTGCAGTCTGCAACGCAAATAAAAACGTAAACTGTCTGCAGACCAATTCCTCGCATTACATGCACTCAAACCTCAAAAGTATTTGTGATAGATGTAAAAGAAAAGTATTCTTTTAAAAAGAAGTTGCATTTGTTCTCAGAATTTTTACCACCTCATACATTTTTCGAAAGAGGGGGAAGGGGTCTTCCCTTTGACAAAATTGTGGGTTTTTCATGATCTTTTGACGCAATGTCATTTTTCGCGATCTTTGGACAAAATTACTTTTTTCGCACTCTTTTGACAAAATTTGACGTTTTTTTATGATCTTTTGTTGAAAGCTATTTTTTTCACGATCTTTTAAATAAATTTGATGTTTTTTTGTGATCTTTTGAAGAAATTTGCCGATTTATCGTGATCTTTTGACGAAAATTGCCGTTTTGTAGCGATTTCTTGGAAAAATTTGCCGTTTTTCGCGGTATCTTGAAGAAATTTGCCATTTTTTCACGATAACAACATTGCTTCATGATCTTTTCACGAAAACTGCCATTTTTTTCATGAACTTTTGAAATTTTCGGTTTTTTGCGATTTTTTGAAGAAATTTGCCGTTTTTGTGATCTTTTGATGAAATTTGGCTTTTTTTCTTGATCTTTTGAGGAAATTTGATGCTTTTTGCGATGTTTTGAAGAAACTCGTCGATTTTTTTTGCGATCTTTTTGAAGAAATTTTTTGAACAAAATTTATTTCTTTTCAAAGACTATTTGTCGAAAATCGCGATACAAAACATCGCAATTTTTGGATAAGGTCCGAAATTTTTTAATTTTTGCTAAATTTTTAACAGTTGAAAAATAGTCTGCAGACCTTCTCAAAAATCTGCAACGTATGTCGCAGCGTTGCGCCGATTCTGCTCTCGGGTCATGAATGTAATTCATGTTTTTATGCAATTCATGGGAGTAATTCGTTGTGGGCGTATTTTGCACCTTTTTCAGCTTTTTTCTGATGAAATTCGTGTTTTTTGAGTGATTTACGGACATAATTTGTGTTTTTTAGCTATTTATGGGCCATTATTCGCTTTTTTAATGTGATTTATGAGCATAATTCATGTTTTTTTGTGATTAATGGACATAATTTGTGTTATTATATGCAACTCATGGACATAATTTCCATTTTTTGAGCAATTCGTGGGCATAATTTGCATTTTTGAGCAAGTAATAGATGTAATTCGCCTTCTTTACAAGATTCATGCACGAAATTCTTGTGTTTGATTTATAAATTTTGTCAAAAAATCAGGAAAATACAAGAAAATTGATGAAAATCGATGTATTTTCTAGAAAGATTGCATAAAATATGTGATTTTTGTAGAAAAATCACAAATTTTATCAAAAAGTCGGGGAAATATGTGAAATATCATGGAAAATACTCAAATTTTGTCAAAAAATTGAGAATTTTCATAAAAAATCAAGGAAAATTTTGTCAAAATATCATAGAAAATATACAAATGAAATAATACACAAAAGTCATTATTTGATTTAACTAGAAAAACATCACCTAAGTATATTATGATTCCAACATATCACTATTTTAATTATTGTTCTTTCTTACACATGTAAGGATAAATCAGCTAAAACTGAATTTAACTCCCCCTCTTCTATTGACATTACGTAGTGTATCATATATATATACACACACACACACACACACACATACGGAGGAGGGTGGTGTTGTCTGGATAAAAACGCAAAGGTTAATTAAAAAAAAAGAGTGGGTTATTTATTTTTACATTATTTTAACATAATTTTTAAATAGTTTAATATACACCAATATATGGATATTTGTCTATTTTTATCTATAGTTAAATAGTTATATTTTAATTATCAAATTAATTTTAATGTTATTGATATAATTTTTGGTATTATTATTATTAATATTATTTTTATTTATTTATTTATTTATTTTTATTTTTTTAATAATTATTTATTTTTTATATTTTATTTTTTTTATATCTTTTTTTAATTTTTATTAATTAATTAATTAATTAATTTATTTATTTATTTTTATTTTATTTTATTATTTTTTTAATTTTTATTATCCTATATTAAGATAATGAGTTTATACTATGTAAAGTCACAATAAATGTTACTGATTAAAGTAACAAAATAGTATTTTAAGTTATAAGTTACTATGAATGTTATAACCTAATTCTAATTATTTTATTAATTTAATTTTATGTAAATATCGATCATTAATTATTTTCTCCGGTTCAATTATATTTCCATTCAGCTTTATCTTTTTTGTTCGTTATGGATAAATCATAGCAAGTTTTTTTTTTTTCTTTTTCAAATCATTTTTTTCGCCGTTTGGCGCGCATGACATTCTAATTTAAAAAAAGAGCAACCCTGCTGTTCCTGCTAAGATCCGTTGCTTGAATTACTAACAAACTGGTTTTTCTACGTGATACTGTTTTAGCTCGTACAGTAAACTATTGCTTCCTGCTTTTATAATTTATTAACAATTTTATAGCGCTGTCCTCTACATTAATGGTGATAACCAGATAAGTTTCTTTTTTTTTCTCAATATCTTGTTTTCATACTTTTTATCGAAATTACATATGAATGTAATGTTTATCATTTCCACGTGCATAAATAGGGTTAATTTGTACTCTTGTTACTGACACTATTTGCTGCACGCTATTGTTTTAATATATGTATATTTTCATTTTTTCAAATATTTATTTCTATGTTCCTTGTTTAATAATATGGTTTTTGTGTGCTGGTAGCCCCAATTACGTATTATTTTGCTATTTCATGGCTAATACGTGGATGAAACCGCACACTTCATTTGTAGTTCCAGAGCAATTGGGGCCTGACGATTCTGCTCTGTGGACTACAAATTTCCTTTGCATTCATTTTATTTTATTTATTTATTTATTCAGATATACTCGTTTCACTTTTTTTTTATATAATTCAATTCTATTCAAATTCTTCGTTTTGGTTTATTGTTTTATTGATAAAATTTATTGGTGAATTTTGTCTACTTTTAATGGTATTATATATATATATATATATGGGTCATTCAACAAGAATCAGGTAACTTCGTGAAATTGCAAAAAATTTATTTATCATTTAATGTATTCAAAATTTGAAAAACGCCCATTTGTAGACAAAGTTGATTCCGTTTAGGAGCACGTATAATATTTTGAAAATTGAAAAATGTTTTTATTAAAATTTAGCTTTTTGACCCCAAAAAGTTAGTCCCCTGGCGTGTACCACTGGAAAAACTGAAGACTTAAGTACTAATTATTTTTAAACTAATGGATTTAGGTAGAAAAAATGAAGGTTGTTACATTCTGAGATAGTTAATTAATAACTATTTGTGCATGTTATGTGATTTTTTTAATAAAAATATTACTTTTTTTAAATTTTAAGTTGTGTACTCCTACTTTGCGCATCAGTCCCCTGGCTCATGTTAGATTCAAAAAATTTCTGATATTATCCATTGTTGATAACTTAATTCTCTTTTTCATATTTATTTATCATATAAAGATGGCAGTGAAGATTGATATTTATCCATCAGCAATTTTTATTCAATGTTTATTGCCATTCTTGTGTCGACAAACAGATTGCAAACACTTAATTTATCAGTCCCCTGGTAAGTAATAATTTAATAATTTATGAATAATTATTATTGATGTGTGCTGCTTTTAAAGTCTTTTTATTGCTATATTCAATATTAAAACAGAATAATATGGTATTTGGTTCCAATAAGTAGATTTTTTGTGTTTTATAGTGAAAACGTCAGTCCCCTGGCATCAGTCCCTTGGCAGTTTTTCAGATTAAAAACACCCAGGGGACTGACGTAAAAGCAAAAAACAGTTAAACACATTAGTGAATGCTAGATAACATGATTTCTACAATAATTTTACATTATTTTAAATTCTCTTATTAATTAATAATCAGTTACTGATCTATACTATTAAAATCTGTGTGCGTAACTATATAATCTCAAAAACTTAGAAACCACAGCGCGCAGGGCTATGAAATTAGGCACACGGATTGCTGATAGGGGGTCCATGCACGATTGGGGTCAAAAACTTGAATATATTTTTTTAAAAAATTATATATATATTTTAACGAATGTTTGCCCTTTTCAATCATTTAGAAAATGGCTGTTGTTTTCGGACAAGAATAAGTATATCTGTGGCTTATCATACTTACATTTGTTGCCACAATGACAAAAAAGTATTAAAAACTACAAAAAAAATTAATAACTAAAAAACAAATTGAGATATAGCTTTTAAAGAAATTAGATTTAAATGTCATTTTTTTCCTATACGACTGTGTAAAATTTTAAAATGTGCGATGTTTAGAAGTTCAAAATTTTCAGTACCGAAAATTGTAAAACTGAAATTTCATTTAAATTTTGTTTGTTGTTGCTGCATGTACATCATTCTAACAGTCTTGTTATGAAATCGTTTGAGTTGCTTCTGCGATCTTATAACTTGTGAACATTTCGAATTGGGAACGATTGAATTTGAACAAAATAAAAATCTTTCAGGGTGTTGTTCAACACTCACAGCTTCCAAAGAAAAAAAATCACGTGAAAAGCCTAGTAAAAAATTTACAAGTGAGCAACGGATCAAGTACAGTGTTGGAGACTTTATTCTAGTCAAATTTTTAATAAGAAATAAAGAATACTGGAGTGCCGCAATTTGTTCACATGTTAAAGAAAGCGGAGAGAAGTTGGCTGTGACATTGTATTGGAAAATTTACAATACCCATTTCAAGTACCAAACGTAATAAAGTCACTTATACATTTAATAAAACTATTGATGTTTGAGAAAAAAAATTACTGTTACTGTTTGCTTTGGTTTTAAAAGTTATAACTTGTTTGAAAATTTTTATTTACAGCTTTAAAAAATTAAATTAGTGTTATTAAAATAAGTAATAAAACATGTATTCGTTGATGTTTAATATAAAAAATATGTATTGAGATTATGTATTAAACATGTTTTCATTGCTCTTTTGGATAATTATTAATAATTATTATTTTTTTTAAGCTTGAATTATTCATTAAAAAGTTCATTCTAGAATATAACTACCGGTTTCTGTCAATCGCTTGGAAGTCACGTCAGTCCCCTGGAATCTACTTTTTAAAAAAACTCGATTTTTTGAAAAATATTTAGATATTTGAGTGTTGCTGTACGAATATAATAAAATTAACTTATTGTTCATTGATATAACAAAATTTTTTTTAAATCTGAGGTAAAAATAGTACATTTCAATTTCACCTCTAAAGTTACCCGATTCTTGTGGAATGACCCATATATATATATGTATATATACATGTATGTATGTATATATATGTTCTCTTTTTTATAGAATTTTTGATATTATATAATTTGTGTCAAATTTCGCTGTAAGTTTTAACGTATCCAATACTTTATGCATATATGTACGTAATAATTTAGTATTAACCATTTATACATTCAATGAAAATTATTATTTAAGAATAAATTGTAATATTAAATGATTGAAAAAGAAAGAATGAAACATTATGATGAAAGCTGCCAAAAAGCAATTAAAAATTATTTAAAAAAGCATTTGAAGAACTGCAAATTAAAATAATGTCAAGTCTTTTCACATAAATTGTAAATTTCATCTCAAACCTTTGATGTTAAATATTTACCTACCTTATTTAAATGCCTAAAGTAATTTATTTTGATGAAATATTCAACTTTGCTTTGATTTCACAGAATTTTTGACTTTGATGGAAGGAATGTTAATCAAGCCTTAGAAATCAGCTTAATATGTGTCTTGTTTAATTAGAGATATTTTGTAAATTTTAGTTATGCTTAATTGCAAACTTCCATTACTTATTATTAATACTAATTTCTTCTAATCAAAATGAAAGTGAAAGTATTTTTATTATATATTTAATTTCTTTTTCTTGTGAAGTCTTACTTTACGTTATCTATGCCGTTATCTAAGCCTTATTCACGTGATGTGTATTAGCTTTTAATTAACATTAGTTGTTTGGGAAGTACTATTGCAAAATCTGACAAATATTTAACCACGGTTATGTGACTAGCTATAAAATTTTAATTTAAGAACACAACTTATACATTTCCTTTGGTTATTCATAGTCTGCGTTTCCGAAGTTCTTCCGTACTCGATCTTCCTATTCAATTTGAAGAAAGCACTAAGTGAAAATTACCGAATTTAATGTAAGATCTTGGATTTTAAATCTTTTGATACTTGATTAAGAAGTTTATCAAAATTTATATCTATCTTAGTTTTTATCACTGAAAATAATCTAATAATGCTATAAATAGAAAATATTTTCTTATATAATAAAAGTAAAAATATTATAATAATATCATTATACACTGCTCAAAACAATTAAAGGATATTGCAGTTTTAGGTGGATTTTGTATCTGGGAAACTTTTTAGCTGATTGATACATGGTCGACAGACATAGTAGGTTATATGAGAATAAATTACACATGTTTGGCAGAAAAAAATGCATTTTATTGCGCATTTGTGTACAAAAGGAAAAAAACACAATTTGTGCATATGAGAAAAAAAGAATAAGAAAAGGTGTTTTCTTCAAAGAAAATCATTTTCAGTATGGGGCATGGTTTCCACGGGCGGCCAGCAACGTTGAACACCTTTGAGGCATGGACTCAATGAGGCTATTAATGTCGAGTTGGGGTATTCTGACCCACTCTTCCAGAACAGCCCTTTCCAGTTCTTGGAGAGTTTGTGGGGGTTGTTGGCGGCCAGAAACTCGTCTTCCTAGAGCGTCCCAAACGTGCTCGATTGGATTCATGTCTGGAGAACACGCTGGCCATTCCATGCGAACGATTCCTTCCTCGAAAAGGTAATCCTCCACCAGGTTTGCACGATGTGGCCTGCAGTTATCGTCCATTAAAATGAAGTTATCTCCGGTTGCTGCAACGTAAGGGACTACAATAAATCTGAGGATATCATCCCTATATCAGCGACCAATCAGAGCTCCATCTCGAATGATGTAGAGGTCAGTGCGCCCGTCAATGGAGATGCCACCATACACCAACACTCCTCCACCGCCAAATCTGACACTTTCGTGCACGAACGGAGGATTATTCCTACTGCAACGGTCCCTCCAGATGAAAATACGCCTATTATCCGGATGCACAGAAAAACGGGACTCGTCAGAAAACAGAATATTGCTCCATTCATTTCTCCTCCAGTTGACATGCTCGGTTGCCCACTCCCTGCGGTCGCGACGATGTCTTGATGTTAATCTAACACATACCATCGGTCGGTGAGCATGCAGACCTACAGCATAGAGCCGGTTTCGGACAGTCTGAGTTGAAATCGTGGTGCCTGTAGCCGAGCGAAGGTGTTGTTGCAGAAGAGTAGCGTTCATGTTTCGGTGTCTCCGAGCTGTTAACGCTAAATACCGATCTTCATGGGCGTTGTTGCCTGTCTACAACCTTGCCCTGGTCTTCGGCTTGCACATCCACTCTCCAAAAAACGGTTCCAGGTCCTTGAAATGACACTTTGTGACACTCCAATGGCTTGCGCTACTTCGGCTTGAGTTTGCCCCCCTTCTAACTTACCAACGATTCTCCAAGCTTCTGAATCTGTCAAATGACTTCGCTGAGACATTGTACTCATCGAAACAAAGCAATCACTGAATGCCGATCATCCTTGTCTTCATTCTCTTTTATCCATTTGAAAGTCAAGTTTCATTCGCTGCCGCTGAAGCGACATTTTGGATGTCGAACTCAAAATTTGCATACTCCACAGTTTGAAAACCAGAAAAATTTGCATTTGTGATTCTCTTCTTCTATTTTCGGCAAAAAAATTCCGTTTAAATCTTTATTTTATATAAAACTTCAAATATCCTTTAATTGTTTTGAGCAGTGTATATTAGTAATATAATAACACTTATAAACAGTTCAATAATAGCATAAAAATAATCGTTGACAACTTACTGTTTTTACTACCAAAGTAATTTCTGATACCATTATTCATATAACATTAAAGACAAATTAGTTTGTATTAAAAAATTACTAAAATTAATTACAACCTTAGAATTTACCTCAATGAACAAAAAAAGGCGGTAGCGTGGGATATATTTATATTATTATTTTTTTAATTACAAATTTAAAAATGATAAAAACATGGTAACAATAAATAAATAAATAAAAGCAAAATAAATATCATAAAAAATATTACATAAACCTATAAACTGAAATTTAAGGATTCTTTAAATGTAGGATCTTAATTTTATATTGTATAAAAAGCATAAATTTTAACTAAATCATAAAAGATTTATATGTTTAATTTTTCATTTAAATCTAAGCAGTTTTTAAAATATTATTACGATATAACTAATTTATAATAATTTTTTACTCAAGTATTTTGTAAATATTAACAAAACATAACAAATAAGGTTAAAATATGTACATTTTTTGAAGAATAATTGTTAAATCAACTAAAAAAAGAGAACGTCTTAAAACACATCAGAATAAAATATAACAATTAAATGATTTTATATTTCCAAAAAGGAAAAATTTATTTAAATTAGATGAAGGCAAATAGCTTTACTTTGAAAATTTATTTATCTCTGGAAAAATATCAAATAAAACAAGATTTCATTTACTACTCAAAATAAAGCCTCAGTACGGTTAAATTTCGTTGTGTTATTTTAGTTTAATGATATTGCGAAAAGTTATGTGCATTTAATTTTCTGATACATTATTCCACTTTTCCTATCTTTTTATCCAATTTGTATATTTGTATTGCATTAAATTAAATATGTCGCTATTGCTTACGATAAAAAAAATAAGATAAAAGCACATTTCATGTATATTTAACAGACTATTTAAATTTATTTTTTAATGCTTTAATTTCTGTAAAATTTACATTCAATAAAGAACGTATAAATGTTAATATTATGCGGAAGACAAATTAAATAAAGCATTTTTTGTTTGGAGTAAACTAACACTAAGTCCAAAAACAAGTGATATTTTCTTTTAATAAATTCGGGTTTTTTTTCGGATTTTCATAAGGATATATATATATATATATATATATATATATAGATAGATAGATAGATAGATAGATAGATAGATAGATATAGATATATAGATATATAGATGGATATATATATGCACCAACAGATCTTTTTCCAATCTTACACGAAGTTAATGCAGAATATAAACTTCCCACGTCTCATAAAAAGAAATAAAACATAATTAACTGGGATGATTTATTCCAAAAGATGCAGCAATGTTTCATCTAATTCTTAACATAAGGGCAACCTGAATTCTTATACTTATCATAGCGTGGGATCAGTTTTTATTGAAAAGTGTTTTAGAGATTTTCGCAAACAGACTTGTCATAGCTGGCCTCAGTGATAATCTTCTGCATTTATTCGTTGGCCTCATTGTGGTATTCTCTCATAAATGTAAGTACTGCCCCTATGCGTTTAGTTTTATATTCAGATGTAAGACATAACAAACAGGCACGCATCTGGCCCATAATTTTCGTGGTAATTTCATGCATTGTGTTACTTTACTGAACTTTACTCTAGTGATATTACGAAAAAGACAACGAGTACCTCAAAAGGGATGGTGAGATCTGGATTGACGTCTGTGAGAAGTTGGCTCGGTTTTTAGATGGCAGCATCCTATGGCACTGCACTGCTATAACTTATCGCACTCTATAGTTTGTGTTATAATTCATGTGGTTCTTATGCTGAGATGTAGCTGAAACTTTACTGTATTTTTTTTTGCATTGAAATTTTCTAGGAAGATATATTTTGTTTATTTTTACACGCCACAAGAGACTTTTTAAAGAAATATCCTTGTAATTTTCTTTTATTTGTGATACTCACTAACTGAGAATGTGATTGAATAATGACAATACGCCATACAATGCTGTAGTTCTAAATACTTTTTTCAAGCGTTTTTGTGAATTTTCGTACTTTGTGCATTAAAACAATGAGATTTTAATTCAAATGATATTTTAACATGTTATATTACACGTCAGTATGTAAACAAATAAATTTTTTCAATAGATAGCTACACACTAAAAATGGAAATTTATAATACAGTATTTTTCTGTTTTGTAAGTAGTTTTATCTGTAATTGCCTCATTCACTGAACTGCTGAAAAAATACACAAATAGAAAAAGAGGTACAATTTATTTTTTTTAGCATGGTATGAGTTTAAGCTTTTAAAAAATGACGGATGTAATTATTAAGATGTATCTTAGTGAATATAGTAAAAATGTAAAAATATCAACGTCAAAAATACCAATAATTTTAATTTAAACATACTGGTTTTGGTAGGATATACCATACAACCCTCAGCACTAAGGATGGCGAAAATTTACTAACATAACAGGAAATATGAGAAACTTAAAGGTTTATTGATAGGTAGAAAACCAGAGAGCAGATAGCGATACATTAAAATAGATTACAAAACGAACCGAAGTAGAAAAAATTGCATTAGAAATTAAGAAAAAGAGGTTTTATTTTTTTTCAATAATATGTTTATGTATAAAAGCAAATTCAGAATTAACAGCATTTTCAAAATGTTTGTGCTTGAAGACGAATAAGTTCCAGCATAGAAAGAGATTTAGAAATTATTTTGAAGGAATTGAAATTAATAGTGTGATTCATCATAAGCAATATTTTGTAGTAGATAGAATTGTTTTTTTTTTAATTTTTAATATTTTGTTTACATTCTATAATACGAAATTTTAAGCAACGTTTGGTTTGTCGAACATAGAAAAAACCACACTGTCAATTAATACTGTAGAATTGCCGTAAATTAGATAATCCAATAGGACCTTTGTGCTTGGAGAGAGTGGGTATATCGGTAGTGCAAAAAATTAGTTTGAAGTTATATTGCATAAAGTTTTTAGCAAAGGATATGCTTGATTTAGGAAAAAATTTTAGAAAAATTCTTAAAAAGTGACAAATCAAATGAAACAACTGTTTAATATTATGGTCTGTTTTGCATTACATACTTTCGGTATAAGACTCGTACGGGCTCGGACTCTCATGATAAAAATGTTTTGGGCTCGGGCGGTCCCTGGCTCCAAAAAAGGACCCGTTATTATTCTGTGTCACGTAATACATAGCTTTACTGACCTCGCAAATAGCACATCGGACATTCCTATCAATTTCAGCTACCTGCCACATGGCTAGTAGAGTAAAAAGCAAGGAGTAACATTCCCTCATAAAATAACAATTGCATAAATGTCAACACAACTTTTTCTTCAATAGCAAAAACTAATCATAGAAAAGCAAAGGACACGCACAAACAGACCCAGATAAAAAGATATGGAGCAATACATTGATAGATATGTACAAGAAAAATATACATTAAAGGAATAGAAGAGGTACAACAAGTGGCAATTTAATGTTTATAGGTTAACAATAAATTTAAATATAAAGTATTATAAATAAACAATTACTTTTATTTCTTATTTTTATCCAATTTTTGATTGATAAATAAGACCTATTACCTGTAATTTATTAAAACCCAGTGTGGCAAATTTCAGCAATAACACCCCAAGTCTTCAACATGCAGATCTTATATTAAAGTCATGAGCTTCTTCAAATTCATTATGTAGGCTAAGTGGTAGTCTTGGCAGTTGACCGTGATGTATATTATCAATTTAAGCCAATTTCACTCAATTTCTAAGTTTTCAAGATTGTTGCCTTTTCAATCAATTAAATAAAAAATTACAGCCAGTTATAAACCATTAACACGCGCGTGGGGATAAAATTTACCCCAATTATATTGCAAAGCTAATTTACAAATGCAGACGAGTGTATTCGTAAGTTATATTTATTTTATGCATTTTTACAGAACAAAATATAGAACTAAATAATTTACATCAAAAAGATATTATACAGAATTTTAACGGTAAAATGTATATAATGAAAAAAAAACAGATTTAGCATAAGTCTTTTACCAGAATGCTACTTATTTATATTACTCATTTGAATAACAACAATGTAAATAACATATATTTTGCGTAAAATTGCAAATAAATCTGCACTTTATATTTCTCATTACATAATATTTATTAATGTTACGTATAAATATAAATAAACCTTTTTGAATTAATGTGATTTTTTTTTCTATTTTGGAGATCTCAATAAACCTAAATGTGTCTCATTAGCAGTAAATGCGGATAAGTTGGTAATAACATAACGATAAGAAAAAGTACAGTAACTAAATTAACGGTCTCATAGATTTCGGAGCTCTTGAGCATTAAACATTGTTCAAGATCACCATTAAAGCACTGTGTAAAGCTAACGATAATGGCAAATGAAATTACATAGTAGTGACCTGATAAAATTGAGTTTCCATTTGTATTTTAAGAATCTCATTACTAACTTTTTTGTATTATCAAATCTTTATTTTTTTATAATATTAAAGTTTTGTTTTGAATGTTTTTTCTATCAAATGGAAAATCTGTATAATGATTTTTCGCTAATGTTTTTACTTCAACAATAGTTTCTGATTCGATTTTGCAGGACAAAAGTATATGCATGTTTCATCTGCTTTGAGTATCTTACAAATCAAAAATTATCAACACAATCATAAACAAAAATCTTAATAGATAGAGTAATAATGTGCATAGATTAATTAACGTATTTGATAACATAACTTGATTGAAATGTTTTTATTTACACCATTCAAAATACTGTATACATTCAAAATGATTTATTATAAAATTTACCTTACATGAATTCACATTCTCTGAACTACGCAATTTCTAGAAAGATTCCATCGTGGGAATTAGATGGCTAAAAACAAACGAATGTTTATATGGAAAAATTACTATGTTATAAATTAAAGTTTGTTTTTTTTTCAGAAAGGAGGAAAAATAATAATGTCAAATATTAGAGATGTCCTAAGTACATAGTGCAGCATACTTTTTTTTAAAGAATAATGTATTCTTCACATTTTTTCTCATGCTGAGTTTTGACGAGTAATACAAACTAGTTAAATGAGTAAGTATTTTGGGCTTATGGGATTAGTTTTTTTTTTTTTTTTATTTAAGGGGACAATTTAAATTTTCAGTAATATATATATATATATTTAAATGTGCTTCAAATGATGAACTTCTCTCATTTTAAGGTTCAACTGAAAAGAAATACGAAAAAATAAACTGCGTATATATATATATATATATATATATATATATATATATATATATATATATGTAAATATATATATATATATATGTTATATATATATACGTGTATATATATTTAAGGTAATGTAAATTTTATTAAAAAAACTCCTAGTACTTTTAAAATTATTAATAATTTTGGACAATTTTTATTATTATTTTTACTATTTTAGATTTACAAATGCTTGTTATACATGAGTACTAAAGATTATTTAGATGTATCTAATATTACTTTGAAAAAATATTTTTTTTTCTGATATATGTAATGAAAAACGACGAAATGTAATGCATTTTCATACAGTTTTCTTTTAATAAAACAACTTAGAGGCAAACTTCATGCGCAGATTTATCACATATATAGTAAAAAGGACTCACAAACAGTTTAAATCACAATATCAAATATAAAGAGAGCCATGGCATTAAAATATATATGCAAAATTATAATCAAGAAAATAGAAACACGGAGAAAAGGCCGTTTAAAGCTATGATTTATGAGGTGAATTGCGCTGTGTATTAATAAAATTTACTATATCTTCGGATATATTTGGCTTTTGAGCAAAAATATGGTATCATGATATAAGAAGTAAACATGATTTCATATAATAATCAAAAACGAAAATCGATTTTTGATCAATTTTAAGGTAAAATGTCCCTTAAAGTAGGCAAAGTTTAGGTTGTATATTGCTTATGTATATTTACTTATATATTATCTTCTACTCTAAGTAATCATAAGTCATCCCACTTAGGCCTTTTTACATCAAAAAAGTACATGAATGCTTTTTTTTTTGTTTTACTGTTTTTTTTTTTTTTTTTTTTTTTTTTTTTTTTTTTTTTTTTCGTAGGCTCCTGTTACAGAAGTTATTTAATTTTCAAATGTTATTTCACATTTCTTATGTATAATTTATCTAATATAATTTACATTTAATCTTAAGTAAAATGGGGAAATATAACTATGGTTATACAAAGAAATTCTATATTCATATATAGATTTTAATATATTTTAATGTTAAATATATTACATAAACCTCATAAAGAACTGTAAATAAATTTTGATTTCAGTGTTTAAGAATTATTTTTATTTCTAGCAGATAAATACTTAAAACTCGAAAAAATACTATTTTGGATTTTTGAGGCTTAAAACATTTTTCAACTGCAAATTTTCTATCACACATTTGGAATCCAAAAGCAATGTAAGAGTAAAAATAAATTTTTATTCTTTCGCAACTTCTTTGAGAATCTTACTTTTTTTTCCTTTACAGGTAATTTAAAAAATAGATGGATACCTATTTGGCGATGGTGCTATCTTCAGCGAAGTTGGAAATATGCCCAAATACGTCTTTCACTGGTGAGATTTCTTCAGCATTGGTTAAAGGAAAGAAATATTTTTAAAGAAATATGTAACTTTTAGGATAGCAAGTATAAACTGAACTTTCTTAAAGTAACATAAATAAGTATAGAACCTCTGTTTCATTCAAATTTTAATTTGTGCTGTTCTAGTAGCTTCAAAGTACAATATTTTTTTGTATTCAATAATCAGAAACATAATTCTTTTTTATTTTTACTGTAAAAATACAAATGATACTTTTTAGCTAAAATTATATTACAGTCTTTCTGTAGAAAATTCTCTTAACATAAATTTAAACTTTTATTTAAATGTGTTCTAAATAGTTGCTTGGAACATAATTGAAGAACACATGAAAAGGATTTTGAGACGGTATTATAAAATTCAAAATACCGAATGCGTATAAAAGTTATATGCAATATCCGTTTAATAGTTCATCACAAATATGTTTCAACATTCATTGCGTCAAAGACAGATTTCGTTTATTAATGTACGTACATTAAGTATTTATGTATTTTAGATACTGTTTCATATCATACATTTTATAAAACTGCACTATTGAAACTTTAGAATGGGTTCAATTCAGTTTGTTCTTTCATATCATTATGATCGATATTTTGAACATTAAACATACGTCAGATTTAACTTAAGTTTTATAAAAAATATTCCACATTAGAATTTTTATTTAAAACTATTTCACTTGTTATCGGACTTATTTTTGTTTGATTTTTATTTTCTCTCTTTTATGCAGAAATTTGTGGTTCTAATGTATTAAGAAATATGTCTTACGAAATCTACCTACTAAAGTACATTTTAAATTTAGCATTATATATATATATATATATATAATTTTAAATAATTTGAATTTTCTTACTAATTTAAAGCTTACAACAAATAAATAAAATACAATCCCTATTGCATTTTTTCAGATTTAATACTTTACTTGATGGATATGATTAACGACATGTGTTACTCCGTTATTCATATCTAATTATATACATATCATCCACATGCTGCCTATGCACGAAGCGAAAATGTTACATACATAAAGAAATATGTAATATTTAATAAATATAAAAAAAGAAATATAAGTGAAAACATATATTTTATGATTTATGTTGTACATATGATAAATTTTACTACATTTATCGGTTTTTAAAAAGAATTTATTAATAAATAATTCTCAACTTCTATAATTAATACACAATACACTCAGTCTGAAATCACCTCATTTAAAATTAATAACTAGCATTAAATCTATAATTTTTACACGAAATTTATATTTAAGGAAGTATAATGGCGATTATTTAAATAAAAACAAAGCACTGAAATGCCCTTAAGAATAAAAAAATTGCTTAAGATTGTTTTTTTTTTTCGATTAAACTCAAGTATTGTCTATTTTGATACGAAAATCTTTTTATCTTCTTGGATATCCCTCTTTATGGAATTCGTCAGAAATAATCCCAAAATATATTCTGTTTGACAGCAATATCAATTGAAATGATCCACTTTTATAGAAAGTATATCCTAAAGAAATAAAAAAAGTAAAAAGAAAAAAAATCCAGTTTTATTACCATTATAAACTCAAATTTATATTAAAATTAAATAAAAATAAATAAAAAAAAATCATGTGATAAATTACATCAAAACTAATTTTAATTCTTTCTTATCTAATTATTTTTCAATTTTGAGTAAAAAAAAAGGTTTTATATCAATTATTTTAATAGTAGCTATTCAAATAGATTTACTGCAGTTTAAGGAATTATTTATCGTAAGAAATCTAACAAATGATACTTAATTGACTGAAGCAGAAATTTAAGATGAAAATCAAAGTTGGTATGGTATTGAATTAAAATTATTAAAGCTTTAAAATGAGTAACAATTTTTAAAAAATATTAAAATGTACGTATGAGATAGAAGTTTTGGGGTTGGCACATCCAACTAGTTTTTTTTTCCTTCTCGCTTACAGAGATATTTATCGTAAAGCTGGTTTTTAGCAAACTCTAATATAACTCAAAAGAATTCTGGTACATAACATTAATTGTGCCGAACAGGATAGATACGACGAATAAAGGAATTTTCGAAATTATCAACGCTTTGTTCATTGGAATAATGAACTGACTATCAAAAAGATATATGCTATACGTATATCTTAATAATTCTTAAAACTTCTATACAAAAATCAACATTTATCTTAACATTTGTATAATATGTCTGTCGATGAACGAACAAAATTGTTCCAATCTATTTTTATGTACATTTTAGATTATACAAATATTTTTCCTAAAACTGTTTTTTTAGAAAACTCTGACATAACTCAAACGAACTATTATACATGACATTAATAGTGCCAATCAGGACAGATATATGCAATTTATGACAAGCAGAATTTTTTTTTAAATTATCAACGATATGGTTATTGGAATAGTAAAATAAATATAAAACCAAAACATATATATTTCTTAAGATGTATTTCAACTTTTATACAAAAATCAACATTTTTGTTAACATTTATAAAATTTGACTACAGATAAAGACAACAGAAATATTCCAATCTATTTGTATGTACTTTCTCGCTTAAAGAAATGTTTTTTTTCAAAAAAACTTGTTTTTCAGAAAATCCTAATATAACTCAACAGAATTCTGAGACACGACATTAATACTGCGGAAGACGATAGATATTTGCTATTTATGACAAAAGAATGAATTTTCAAAATTATTAATAATGTCGTGATAGGAATAATATAATTACTCTCAGGCCGATGCAATAAATATTTTTGGAGATCTTTCAACTTGTATACACAATTCAACATTTGTTCTTACATTAGTAAAATTTGAATATAGATAAAAGAAACTGAAATAGTCCAATCTATTTCTATGCTCCTTCTCGCTTATAAAAATGTTTTCTCTAAAGCTTGTTTTTCAGCAAATTCTAACATAACACAAAAAAGTCTTGGACACGACATTAATAGTGCCAAACACGATAGATATACGCTTTTTACGACAAAAGAAGAAATTTTCGAAATGATCAATAATGTGGTGATAGGAATAATGAAATTACTATCAGATCGATACATGCATATTTTTAAAGAGATCTTTCAACTGTTATATAAAAACTAACATTTCATTTTTCTTATCATTTATAAAATCCAACTGTCGATAAAGGCAATAAAATTATTAAAATCCTTTTTTATGTAGATTCTTGCTTACAGAAATATTTTTCCTAAAGCTGGTTTTTAGCAAAATCTATTATAACTCAAAAGAATTCTTGGACATGACATTAATAGTGCCGAACGGGATATATATATGCTATTTACGTCAAAAGAAGGAATTTTTGAAATGATAAATGATTTGGTGATAGGAATAATGAAATGACTATCAAACCGATATATACTGCATAAATATCTTAAAAGTTCTTCAAACTTCTGTACAAAAATCAACATTTGTCTTAACATTTATAAAATCTGACTATCGATAAAGGGGACAAAATTATTCTAATCTATTTTTCTGTACTTTTTTGTTTAGAAAAATATTTTTCTTAAAGCTGTTTTTTTATAGCAAAGTCAGCCATAACTCAAACGGATTACTGTACATGACATTAATAGTGCGATCACGAGAGATATATGCAATTTACTACAAATAAAGGAATTTTCGAAATGGTCAAAGGTGTGGTTAGAGGAATAATGAAATAACCGTCAAACCAAAACTTATAGATTTCTTAAGAGATTGTTCAATTTTTATTTAAAAAAAAACAAAATTTTTCTTAATATTTATAAAACTTCGCTAAAGATAAATGCAACAGAAATTCTTCAATCTATTTGTATGTACCTTCTTGCTTACAGAAATGTTTTTTTGTAAAACTGGTTTTTCAGCAATTTCTATTATAACTCAAAATAATTCTGGGACACTATATTAATGCGCCGAACACGATAGATGTACGCGATCTATGACAAAAGAAGGAATTTTCGAATTGATCAATAATGTGGTGATAGGAATAATGAAATTACAATCAAACCAATACATATATATTTCTTAAGAGATCTTTCAATTTTTACACAAAAATCAACATTTTTCTTATTATTTACCAAAATCTGACTATCGATAAAGGCAATAAAATTATTCCAATCCATTTTTATGTACCTTCTTGCTTTTAGAAATATTTTTCCTAAAGCTGTCTTTTAGCAAAATCTGTTATAGCTCAAAAGAATTCTTGGATACGATATTAATAGGCCGAACAGGATAGATATATACTATTTATGATAGATATATACTATTTCTTAAAAGAAGAATTCGTCCCTTTTTTTCATGACTTCCTACATTTTTATTTTTCAAAGCTCTTTTTTATGTTTTTTTTTTTTTTTTTTTTTTTTTTTTTTTTTTTTTAAATAAGGTCCTTAAACCTTCTCAGTCTGTACAAAAACTTGATTTAAAAGTTTTTTTTTTGCTATTCTATATATACTTATTTAAGAGCTTATTTTAAATGAATAGTCTCTATGAATAATTGTGGTATTATTAACTGTCAAAACGAAACATGTATCTTAAAAGACACTTTTTTTGAGTTAACATAGCAAAAAAATTAATACAAACAATCATTCATAAAACATGCACTTATCTATAAATAATTTACTTTAACCCTTTCGGGTCCAATTTTTCTAGATTTTTTAGAAAAAATACTTTCTTTCATTATTAATATTAACACTAGCTACCAAACAGATTAAATAGAATTTAACAAATATTTCACTGACTGAAACTTAACGAATGTTTCTGTTTGGAGTACCAAAATTTTCATTTTTATATGAGATAATGGGTAAACAAAGCTTTTTTTTTTTAAAAAAAATGTTTAGAAAAAATCGTGTTATTACATTTAACTGATATTTCAAACAAATTTCTAACTGTTTTTTTTAGCTTTATTAAACAACTTTCTTTCAAGAAAGTAATTTTAATTTTAATTTAAAGAGTGAGATATGTGTTTAAAATAAAATAATTAAAATAAAAACGGTGAAAGAGAATTAATCAAATATTTATTATTATTATTATTATTATTATTATTATTATTATTATTATTATTATTATTATTATTATTATTATTATTATTATTATTATTATTAAATGCCTAAACGTTAAGGCAGTCATATAGTAAATAAATAGAACAAGCTAATATTACTACAGGTAAACAGTAATAAAAGTATTTGTTGTAAGAGAAATAATACCTAATTAAAAGACGCTACTAATAGTGCAGCAGACCCGAAAGGCATAATTTATATTTAAAAGTGAGTTTAGCTCAGGTTTAAATTTTGTTTTGAAAGAATAATTAAATAAATACTTCAAAATGTTTTTTTCATTAAAAATGTTTATTTAATTCACAATGAATTCCTATCAGAAAAATAGAAATTGTTTTAAGAAATATTTCGTAAGTTTCCACTAACGGGAAAGCTTTTAAGCTTTTCCTTCAACTAGTATATATAAATATACATATGTGCATGTATGTCACTAAAATTTACATGAATCGAGATTGCTGAAATAAATAAAGATCTCAAAGATGAGTAAATCGATGTACTCATATCAAGTTGAGTACGTATGCATAAAAAATGAACCTATGCTTCTCAATTTTGAAACATCACATATTATAAAACCCAAACGGGACGATAATTTCGTACTTAGTAATTGGTTATTTCATTTATGGTATCATAAAAATGTTATTAGTATAATTATTATATTATGTAGAGTATTTTAAAATAATACTAAAATTATAAGCGTATTTAAAGTTCCTGAAAACAATTCTCTAATCATAAAATTTATGGATTTGGGTAGTTTCACCATAACTTTTCTATTTTGGTTCAATTAATAACAAGTTAAATGTTTATTGTTAATAAATTCAGTATATTTTAAACTTTAGTATATTTTTACTTTAATCGGTAGTTAAAAAAGGTGTTCAGGGGTGGAGAAAATAACAGCTTATTGCTGTAAGTATTCATGTAATTAAAAATGAGTAAACATCTTTTTCAATTTTCCATACATTTGGTTTGGAGATATTTCGAGTTTGTAGTGTATTTAAAATTGTACTTTTTTACTCAATTTTCGGAATCCATTTTTTTTAGTGTAAAAATGTATATCCAACACCTGGAATTTCTTGTACAAAAATCAATATTTTCTTAACATTTATAATATCTTACTATAGATAAAGCAATAAATTATTCCAGTCTCTTTTTTGTACCTTCTTGCTTACGGAAACTCTCTTTCTAATGCAGTTTTTTTTTTAGCAAAAGTTAACATAACGCAGAAGAATTCTTGGACACGACATCAATAGTGCCGAAAAGATAAATATACGACACGGGAAAGTATTTCGAAATGACCAACGACGTGGTGATAGCAGTAATGAAATGACCATCAAGTAATGATATATGTACATGCATCTATGCATTTCTAAAAAGTAGTTCTCTCTTTCTTTTTTTTAATGCATATTATATTCTTATTTTTAAAAATATAGTTTTATTTTTTTTTCTCTTTAAACCCAGTATGATACTATTTTGCAGTCTTTTCTTTTCAGCTTTTTCTGATGTTCAACACCTAATTATTTTAAATATATAATTTATTTCTAACATTGTAATACAATTGGAACAAAACATCCATATAAAAATAAATTCTTTTTTAGAAGTTAATATAGAAATATCTATAATACTAATGAACCAATTAAAAAATGCACTTATGTTATACTATTTTGCTTTAATAATACATTTAATTGTTTTGTAATGCAATTTTAAATATTATTTGGAAGAACTCTGTACATTAGCGTTTTTAAAACCGACATTTCAGTTTAATTTACAATAAATTACAATAAGAAAATATATAAAAAATACAAGTTTTTTTTTTTTTTTTTTTTTTTTTTTTTTTTTTTTTTTTTTTTTTTAACTTACGGAATTATTATGAAATATATATTTCTACAGCTAAATTTTTAGAAAATGTTCGTTACACATAAAAAGAAGCCATATATATGCCATTAAATATGTCTAACAGTAAATACATGTATGCTAGGATATTCGAAATAAATTCTGACGTCAGTATATAATTCATTCCTCAAGATTAAACTCTGGAGAAATTTTACATTAATTTTCTGTTTCCGTTTTTACTTTATTTATTTTTATTTGCATCTTTTTCATAAGAATTTTAATTTTCTTTGGTCTACTATAGGAATAATTTTAATTCTAAAAAAACACAATAAAATATAACAACACACATACATAAGTCAGTCTCTTATAATGTTTGAATGCGAGTGTTGTGAAATTTTAAAAACTTTTGCAAAAATAAGTTAAAATTTGATATTTTTTCTTCGTGTACAATATTTTACCAGACATTATTCCGAGGAATGTTTTGTACTTTTTCGCGTACAGGAATCCTCTTCTGAAAGCTCGATTTTTGGCAAGCGTTAACATATCTCCAAAGAAGTCGTAGACGCGACATTAATAGAGTCGAACTGGATACACATATGCTATTTATGGCATGAGAACGGATTTTCGAAATGGCTCAAGATGTGCTGATAGCAAAAAAGGGAATGACATAAAAATGGCTCAATCAATCCAAAATATTCTTTTGGTTTAAGAATAGATAGATATATTTAATAATAGATTATATACTTCTATTTCGAACATTGTAATACAATCGGAAAGAACCATGAATTAAAAAAAAAAAACTTTTTTTATGAGTTCGCACAGAAATATCTATAATGCTAACGAACTATGCAAAAATACAGAAAAATAATTGAAGACAGGAGTTAATTTTTATTTTCTATAAAGTGAATACTAAATTCTGGAGAACTTTTATATTAATTGGCTGTTTCCGTTTTGTTTTTACTTTGTTTACTTTCATTTACTTATTTTTCTTACAAACTTTAATTTTCTTTTATCTAGTATAGGAATAAGTTTAATTCTGACAATCATAATAAAATATGTAAGCACGCATATAAAAATCAATCGATTTTAAAATTCAATGCGTGTGTAATGAAGTTTTAAGAACTTTTGCAAAAATAAGTTCTAGTTGCTACAAAATTCCGTCTTGATTTTAATATTTTTCATACGTTTACCATCTTCAACCAGACATTATTCCAACAAATGTTTTGTGCTTTCTCGCCTACAGAAATTCTCTTCCAAAAGCTGAAGTTTTTGCAAACGTTGGCATTTCTCAAAGGAAGTCGTAGACAGGACATTAATACTGTCGATCTGGATACATATAGGGTGTATCTAATCTCTTGGGCAAAACTTTAATGGGCGTTAGTAGACATCAAGACAAATAATAATAATTAGGAAATTAAGGATCCCAAACGTTTTCCGAAGGAAATACGCGCCATTAAAATTTAGGGTCCAAAATTTCAAATAAACATAAAAAATGGAAAAAATTGGACATAAACAATAGTTTTAGGGAAAACTATTGTTTATGTCAGTATTTTTTTAAAATAAATTATAAAGATAGATTACAAAAAATGACAATAGAGGGCGCTTTAGACTTTCAAGCAACGAACGGCTATTTTTTTTGCGTTATTTTTTGCATTTCATTAAAGTTTTCGAAGATTACATATAAACTTAAATTTTGAGCTCAAAATCTAAATAGACTGGAGTGGTTAAGTAGAACAAACTCAACCGTGTTCAGAGGTTTAAATTTGAAATGATTAATATGATTATATGATGATTATAAAAAAAAAAAAAAAAAAAAAAAAAAAAAAAAAAAAAAAAACGGAAAAAATGATCGATTCGTTTGTGGTTTCCGCTAAAACTACTCTTTAAATCAGTATTTTCTTACAAATAAATTTTAAGGATAAACCTAAGACTTTGGAGTAACGTACAACTATTTTTAACCGATATTTTTTTAATCTCATTAAATGCTTTTAAAATCTTATACTTAAATTTTGTGCTCAAAATCGGAATAGTTTGGAGTGGTTAAGTAGCGCAAACTGAACTGTGTTCATAGGGGGGAGGGGGGGGAGGTTCAAATTTAAAATGGATATAAAAAACGGAAAAAATGGTCGATTCGTTTACGGTTTTCGCTGAAACTACTCTTTAAATCAGTATTTTCTTGAAAAAAAAAGTCTTAAAGATAATTTCAAAAAATACCGATAGAGGGCACCTTAGACTTTGGAGTAACGCACATCTATTTTCAACCGTTATTTTTTAAATCTCATTAAATGCTTGCAAAAGCTTAGACTTAAATTTTGACCTCAACATCTGAATCGTTGGGATTAATTAAGTAGCGCAAAATTGAAATGTGTTCAAGGGGGGAGAGGGTTAAAATTCATCTCCTGAACGCAGTTTAATTTGCGCTTCTTAACCCCTCCCAACGATTCAGAATTTGAGCTCAAACTTTAAGTCTAAGCTTTTGCAAGCATTTCATTAGATACAAAAAATAATAGTTAAAAATAGCTGTTAGTTAGTTAAAAATAGCTGTTAGTTAGTTAGCTAATAGTTAAAAAAAATTTAATCTCCTTCTAACAAAATTTTTTGAAATTTATTTTTAAAATTTATTTTCAAAAAAATACTAACATAAAGAATAGTTTTGAGAAAGAACCGCAAACAAATCAGCCAATTTTTCCTCTTTTTATAATCATTTGAAATCTGAACCTCCCCCTCCCCTTGAACTCAGTTCAGTTTGCGCAACTTAACCGCTCGCAGTGATTCAGATTTTGTGCTCAAAAGTCAAGTTTATGTGTAAGCTTTAAAAAAAAAATAATGCGATGTAAAAAATAAACGTAAAAAATAGTTGTTCGTTATTCCAAAGTCTAAAGCGCTCTCTATCGGCATTTTTTGAAATTTATTTTTATAATTTATTTTCAAGAAAATGCTGATTTAAAGAACAGTTTTAGCTAAAACCATAAACAAATCGACCATTTTTTCCGTTTTTTATAATTATTTGAAATTTGAATCTCGAAACACAGTTCAGTTTGCGCAACTTAACCACTCCCAACTATTCAGATTTTGAGCTCAAAATTTAAGTTTAAGTCTAAGCTTTCGAAAACATCTAATGAGATGCAAAAAATAACGGAAATAAAAATAATTGTTCCTTACTCAAAGTCTAAAGCGCTCTCTATCGGCATTTTTTGAAATTTATCTTTATAATTTATTTTGAAGAAAATTCTGAGATAAAGTATAGTTTTATTGAAAAACGCAAATCAATCGGCGGATTTTCCAATTTTTTATGTTTATTTGAAATTTTGGACCCTAAACATTAATTGTTTGTCTTGATGTGTACTATCACCCCTTAAAGATTTACCCAAAAGTTTAGATACACCCGTATATGCTATTTACGAAATGAGAACAGATTTTCCAAATGAATAAAGATGTGCTGTTAGCAAGAAAAAAAAAATGACAATCAGAATGGCTCAATCAATCCGTAATATTTTCTAGTTTAAGGATAGATAGATATATTTATGAATAAATTATACATTTCTATTTCGAACAAAAACGAACGTTTATATATGTATAAACTTTTTTACTGATGCTAGTTTTGGAGTCTAGAGGTCATGATAGGCATAGATCTACAAACTTTTTTCAGAAATTCCAGCATAAGAGTGACCGCAATTGATAGTATTTCATACGAAATCTACCTAAAACTCGTTTACAGGAGTTCCGCAAAAATATCTATAATATTAACGTACTACGTAAAAAATATAAAAATAATTGACGACATGAGTTTGTTTTTATTTCCTATCCAGTGAAGATTAAATTCTCTAGAAGTGTCACTGTTAAAAATATCCGTTACCATGCAGAAATTTTTCTGTAAAATTATACGGAATTGTTCAATTTATTCGAAAAAAACAGTACAATTTCCGTTATTAATATTTTAAGATTATAAATACAGTAAGTTTTCCGTAAATTTTCTGGAAACAGAGAAGTTCCGTATTAAAACAGCATAAATTCCATAAATAACTCTAGCAGAGCCATTTATATCTGGAATAGAAAAACACTATAGAATTGTTTTATGAATATCTTTTTTTAATAATTTTCTTTCTTTCTATCTATTTAAATAATGGAAAGCTAACATACTTTTACAATATTAAAAAGATAATGAAAATTAAAAAAAAATATATTAATCCTTTTTAAGTTTGAGATTAATTAGTTAGTTTATTTTCAGTTAGTTTATTTTTATTAAACTAGTTTACAGGAGTTCGCGCAAAAATATCTATAATGTTAACAAACTACGTAAAAAACATAAAAATAATTGACGACATGAGTTTATTTTTATTTCCTATCCAGTGAAGATTAAATTCTGTAGAAGTGTCACTGTTAAAAATATCCGTTAACATATAGAAATTTTTCTGTAAAATTATACGGAATAGTTTAATTTTTTCGAAAAAAACAGTACAACTTCCGTTAATAATATTTTGAGATTATAAATACAGTAAGTTTTCCGTAAATTTTCTGGAAACAGAGAAGTTCCGTATTAAAACAGCATAAATTCCATAAATAACTCTAGTGGGGCCATTTATATCTGGAATAGAAAAACACTATATAGTTGTTTTATGAAAATCTTTTTTTTTTATAATTTTATCTCTTTCTTTCTGTTTAAATAATAGAAAGTTAACATATTTTTACAATATTAAAAAGATAATAAAAATTAAAAAAAAAAAATTATTAATCCTTTTTAAGTTTGAGATTAGTTAGTTAGTTTATTTTTAGTTAGTTTATTTCCATTATGATTTTTAAATAATGTTTAACTCATTTATAGCATATTTTTAAAAATGTGAAAAAAAAAATCTACTTTTAATGTATATTTTTAATCTATTCGCTTTAAGAAATTCGCACACAAAATTTAAAACATCTGAATTATATTAACGAAATTGTTATAATGCTGACGATTATCTAAGTTTTAAAAACCAATAAATTAAATTTATTTTAGTAACCCGTAATAACTATCTTTAATGAGATTGATATCGATCGTCATACAAATACTTTACTAAAATAGATGTTTTTTAAAAAATTATGCTAGTATCCTTTCAAAAATAAATAAGTAAATAAATATGAATAATATTACAATAAACTTTTAAAAATCTCCTTAAAATGAAGGAAACGAAACTTTTAAAAGCATTCAACTCTTAATAAATGTAATATTTTAAAGTCTAAAATTTATTTTTTATGGAGCGGAAATTAAAAACTAAACTTTAGAAATTATGGAAATAAAATCTAGTTAAACATTTAGAACTGTACACTCAATAGAAAATAATTCTCTACAAACCCCCGTTCAACATGAGGTCTTTGCTTTATAAAATTCATTCGAAATAAGTAAAGATATTTGCAAACTCTACATGTGTAACTATGGCGTAATAGTATTACAATACTGCAAGCTGTCATAGGACAGGTCCCTGGTTTGATTCCCATCGAGGGTAGATGAGATTTCTTCACTGTTGTTTAAATTAAATGTATGTGTTCTAACCTGATGTGTCTTTGTCTAAAGAATAAAAATCATAAAGATGCCAGTTTTTCCTTGAAAATTCGTTTTTGGCTTTAAAGCGAAAAATTTTAAAGTAAATAAATAAATAAATAAATAAATAAACGGATATATTTTGTAGAATGGAAAACGAATTTTTTTCGTTAAAAAACGGAAGTAGTACTGGCATCTAGAATACCAGTACAATTTCCGTTATTTAACGGACAATTTTTTACACTGTTTATATTTATTTCCTGTTTCTATTTTTACTTTATTACTTTTATTTAGTTAATTTTCTTACAAACTCTAATTTCCTTTGGTCTTGTTTACCAATAGCCTTAATTCTAACAGAAATAATAAAATATGCGAACAAACATACATAAAATCATATATAAATCAATTTATTATTATGTTAAATGGTATGTAGTGCAGTTTTTAGAATTTTTTCAAAAAAAAGTTGCTGCTGCTACAAAATTCCGTCTTTAAATCTGATATTTATTCTTCGTTTACAATCTTCTACCAGACATTTTTACAAGGAATATTTTGTACTTTTTCGCCTACAGAAATCCTCTTCCGAAAGCTGGATTTTTAGGAAATGTCTGCATATCTCAAAGAAGTCGTAGACACGACATTAATGGTGTCGAGCTGGATACATATATGCTGTTTATGTCAGGAGAACGGATTTTCGAAATGGCTAAAGATGTGCTGATAGCAAAAAAGGAATGACTATCAAAATGACCCCATCAATCCGTGATATTCTTTTGGTTTAAGAATAAATAGATATATTTAAGAATATATTATGTACTTCTAATTCGGACATTGTAATACAATCGAAAAAAAAAACGTTTAAAGATAACTCATTTTCATGAGTTCGCGCCAAATGTCTATAATTCTAACGAACTACGTGAATATGCACAAAAATAAGTGAAGACATGAGTTTATTTTTATTTACTATATTTACTATTTAGTGAAGATTAAATTCTGGAGAACTTGTATAATTAATTTTCTGTTTCTGTTTTTTACTTTATTTACTTTTTTATTTACTTATTTTTCTTAAATACTCTAGAGATATACACTAGAGATAGAAATCTAGAGACACAGAGATTACATAGGGGTATCTATGTATAAAAGTATTTCGCGTTTTTAAAGAAATTTTATGAAAATAAACTGCAAAAATATGTTAATTGCAATATAATTTGAATTTTTTCTAACATATATCAAATAATTCGACAAATGGACAGTGAAAAATTATTCGACATATTTGTATTACTTGTTTTCTTTAAATAGATAGAAAAAGAAATATATGAAGTTTGTCATTATGCATATTTATTTCTAGCTTGTGCTTATACGTACATATGTATATAGCTATTTCATGAAACTCTGCAATTTGGTTTTATATAAAGATGAAATTGCTTATATAACAAAACACCATTTCTTCGTATAAATCGATATTTTTCAGTTTAATAATAACTTATACTCCTAAAAAATAACAACTTATTCTGATCTATTTTGAAATACTTTCACGCCTACATATATGCTGCTCCTATAAAAAATTTTCTATCAAAATTCAGAATTACTCAAAAAGAGTCATTAACACGATACTATGAAAATCGAGCATGCAATATATACCGGGTGTCCCAAAAATGACTGATAGATTTTACCATGAATTTTTGTAAAAAAGTGACTTCATAAAGATTGGCAGTTATCAAACTTAGGTTAATTCAATTTTGGATGCACGCGGCTGTATGAATTATTGGATTAATATGATGAATATATTTTGTTGGGCATATTTTGTATAATTTTGATTTTCAATTTTGTTTTTGAAGAGTAAAGGGGAAGGGGACCCTCGAGTGCATGCTGTGGCTCAAGCTATTCGTCTTCCGGTTTGTTGTTTTCTGATCCTGTTCTTCTGTTTGAATATTTAAAGCTATTGATTATGATGGTCTATTTTTATGTTATCATTTGTTTTTAAAGTTATGGTGTCTAAATATTATTAATTTACATAAATTGCGTTTTTCTTATTTGTGTATATAAATACCGGGTGTCCCAAAAATGACTGATGGATTTTAAAATTCAATAACTTGCAAACGGTGACAGCTATTTAAAAAAATTTTTGCAGGTGGGTTATGTATAATGTCAGAAGTTTTTTTTACCGTAATTTTTTATTTTAGTTCGCATCTCAAACAATAGGTGGCGCTGACAGCCAGGTGATCAGTGCTGAGTAAAGCGTCGACCTTGCCTTCAATCGCCGCCAGCGCCACCTATTGTTTGAGATGCGAACTAAAATAAAAAATTACGGTAAAAAAACTCCTAAAATTATACATAACCCTCCTGCAAAATTTTTTTAAATAACTGTCACCGTTTGCAAGTTATTGAATTTTAAAATTCATCAGTCATTTTTGGGACACCCGGAATATATATCCATTTACGATAGAAGAAAAAATTCCGAAATAATTAACTATTTTGACTTTTGGAAAAAAGAAACGACTATCGAAGTATTAACCAAGTCATTATAATAGTTTACTTTAGATTTTATGCTTTTTTCGCATTTTCCTGTACTGACTGGCGGAACTCTAACCCTTCAGCGCACGCACTGGGATAAAATCTACCCCAATTAAATTCTTTCTTCGAAAAAAAAAAAAAAAAAAGAATAGATATTTTGAGAGCGCTTGAGGTCTGCCTTGTACCTTTCAAAGTAAAGATTGAGAAAGGGTTGATAAAGAAATATCTTCTCTTTGTTCGCTAGGAGTTGAAAAATATACCTCTTGGGTTGAAATAATCCCACATATATAGAAACGTTTTATTTAGTTAAGTTCATTTCTTACGGGATAACACATTTTAAAGTAATTTTAAGGAATGAATAATATAAAAGCTTCTTGTGTGGATAAATATCGATGAAAGGTTGTTAAATTTCATAAGATTCATTTTGTGAAAAAATTAATCTTTTTAAGAATAAACGAAATTATTAGCATTATCTTCTAAAAAAAAAAAAAAAAAAATACGAAAACAGTTACAACATTTGAAAATAAATAATAAAAGCATGATTTTTTCGTAAAAAGAAGTAATATTAATGCATTTTGAAGTACAGAGCAGTAGATCAATGTTTAAAATGATTTTTAGTTAAGAGTATGACGTAGAGAAAAAGGAGTGAGATTTCTTCCAAACGTGCGATAACGCAACCAATGTAGCTGCATGTACTGAGGCGTTAATGACTAAGTCTTTAAATAATTACTTACATGTTAATAAAGCGTAATACTTTATTTTTAGAATGAAGCAAATCGTGAATAATTGAAAGACTGTTTTTTTAATGCTCTGTTCCAAAAATAAATAGCGTGTGCAGTCGTGTATGTAATAATTTCTAAAAATTATTTTTAGCAGATAATTTAATTAGTATAAATTTAACACTATCAAATATCCTCATAAATGTATACATTTGTGTTGTATTTATATCATGTAATAATGTTGGAATAGTAGAAAATGTTAGCATGTCGTAAAAAAATACATAACCAGGATATTATTTGCGCTAAAAAGTATAGGTATGAAAGTATAAACATACAAGTAAAGACATAAATGCGATACAAAGGCCGAATTTATTTCATTGATTACAATTGTATTGATAAGATGTCTAAAATAAAAATTGAAATATGTCATCAAACGCTTTTTTTTTTTTTTTTTTTGTTTTTTTTTTTTTTTTTTTTTGTTCCGTGAAGTTTTTTTTTATCCTTTTTAATTAGTCAGCTGAATTTTTTAAGAATATTTTTAAAGATTGTCTGTCATACATGATATTTATATCACACACAGCTTCTCAAAGAAAAAAAAAATATTTTCTATAAAAAAAAGAAAAGCAAGAAAAATAAAAGAAAGAAAGAATGATGCTCTGTGTGCATTTATTTTGAAATTTGTCTTTAATAGTTTATGCAAAATTATTTCTTTAAATATATTTCAATAAATGCACTACCAGAGCTGTTTATAAAAAATTATTTATTTGCCATTTATAATAATTTACGATCAAAAGGCCCAAAAAAAATGAATGCGAAGTAAACTAATGTAGTTTGACGCTTAAAGAAAGTCCTGAGGCTTGAACTTTGCAATATTTATTATCAGAAAACACGACACTGTTAAAAATTTGCAACAAACTATCCAGGGAATCGGCCATTTTTTGAAAAAAAAAACGGTTACGTAACTATATTTTAACTATACTTTGACTATGAAATAGGTAATAATATGCTCAGAATAAAGTTAAATTAAAGTTGTGTAGAAGTCTTCGATAAAAATGGTTGAATGACTGGACTGAATGTTGCAGTGTTTAACAATGTATAATGTACGGCATACAGGAAACAAATATATACATTTAAGGTCAAAAAGTATGAGAGCACGCTAATTAGGGCATGGATGTCCAGTCATTCGACCATTTTTTGAAAAAAAATGCTAACATAACCATAATTAAACTATATTTTGACCATGAAAGGGGAAATAATGTAGGATAGGTCTGGATAACTTTAACTTACAGTTGTGCAATCGCCTTCGATAAACATATTCGAATAACTGGACAAAAAAATTATAAATTTAAGTGTAAGAAAGTATGAGTGTACGCTAATCACGGCATGAAAAGAAATTTTTGAATTGAGAAAAGATGCGGTGACTGGAAGTTTAAAATTGCCGTCCAAACTACATAAGTCATGATATCTATACGCAGATAACAGTTGGTCACATTCTTTATTATTTTTAGGGTTTTGTCTGATTCATAAATAACATCATAAATGGCAATGTATGAGTAAGTTATCTTTTTTTTCAATCTTTACACTGTTAAAAATTTGTCCAGCTATTCGAATGTTTTTATAGAAAATCGTTACATAATTTTAGATTTAATCGATCTTGATGATCAATGTATTGTTAAAAATTATTACTTCATATTATGATAAACTAATCTTTTTTCTTTTTTAAAAATTTTTAACAGATTTCAAATTGTGAAAAAGAAAAAAAAAAGTTATTTGATTGCCGGGAGTTCCCTACACTGTTAAAAACGCGCTGAAATCTGTCCAGCTATTTGATCGCTTTTATAGACAAGGGCTACGTATCTGTAATTTTAACATAGGTATGGATACCGAAGATCTTTCTATGGTAAGTAATATGATAATAATAACATTATATTATGATAAAGAAATCGTTATTTTAAGAAAATTTGAATAATAGGACAGTTTTTTGTAGGTTTTTTTTACAGCGCATAGAATTTTGGAGAATCAAGTTATACATCATTATTATTTAATAAAAGGCAATTTATTATTTTGGTTTAACAAAAAGTGTATTTTTTTTTCTCTTTTTTGATTCGTCTAATAAAATGGTCATACTCATATAATTTTACTGCTCAATATAATAATATATATTATACTACTCAATATAATACTAAATATAATACTATATATTTACTACTCATATAATTTTACTTCTATAATTTTACTATATTGCTCTTTTTAATACTCATATAATTTTATTTTGGCTTAAGAATTTTCATCTGTGAAAGAATTTTATGTATGTTCTAAATACTATCAAAATACATACTTTTTGATTGTAGGCAAAATTATATTTTAAATTTATCTGGAATAGTAATAAAATTTCCATCGATGTAATTACATATGCATAGTTATGCTGAAACATTCTTCCTACAAATAGATCTATGCCAAACATTTAAGGATATCTTATCATTCGTAAAAAAAGAAATTACCCGGATGACGCTGAGACATTAACTGCACTCCTACAGAAATCCTTTTTCCTAAAGCTGGATTTTTAGCAAACGTTAGCACATCTCAACAGGAATACCAGACGACACTAATAGTGCCATATAGAATATATATGTTCTACTTAGGGCATTTTCGAGATGACAAAAGGTGTGCTGATGGAATGGATGAAATTGCTAAAGAAATGACGTTGATATTTGGGAATGTTTTGGGATAATGGAAGATCCCATTTCCCACTCCGTTTCTTTATTGACTTGCTTAATTTTTTAAGATTATTTTTATAAAATGAAAGTCATGTATGGTAATGAGAGTATTAATTTAATCTATCGTGGTTTAAAAAGTATGTACAATGCGAAAAAAAGTATTTTAAGCCATATATGATAAAAGAAAGAGATTTTGATAGAACACTAAAAATAACTACCGTAAAATGGGGTGAATCGGAACAGTTTTCAAATTTAACGTTAAAAAAAAAAAGCAACAACTGATTTTTTTTATTTATTTTTTATGTTTCTACTAGAAACTTCGGTCTTGTTTTGTTCTTCACATTTAAGAAAAAACAAAACATTTTTTCTGTTTATATATACATTATTATTTTTTTAAATGGTGTTTCGATTCATCCCGCAGATAGGGGTGAATCGGAACAAATCATATAATCTTTATTTATTCAGATTCAAACTTTAATAGGGTTAATAAAAACAGGTAATAATGATAAGGAAGGAATAAGAACACGTAGTTACTGTGAAACCAAGCCTTTATTTTTTATACAAGCAAAGATGCGCCTTTTTAAAAATTAAAAAAACAACTTTGAAATCAAGAAAAATTAAAATTTATTTTAAGAAATATTCGAATTGCAGAAGTAGAATTCAATACCAATTCCGCCCTGTTATATGCTATCCTTTACTAGTAGTCATTGGGTAAGTGAATCTATTGAGTAGCCCCAATCGCAGCATGTATTAATACGATCTACTAATACGCCCTCATCCCCTCCCTTAGTACTGTTTGTATTCCTCTCTTTTTAATTTGTTTTTCATTTTGAGATGTTTGCGGAATGTTGTAGATGCCAGATAATAATTTTGAGGAGTTTTTCTAACTAATTTGCTATTTTAAAATTCTTCCATTGTGTGTTCCGTGTCTGTTGGATTAAACGTTGACGTTTTTGTTTAACCAAGTAATTTCTTGGCCCTTTTAAACTCTTCAAGTCATTAGAACAAACAAAATATTGTTACAATACATATTCAAACATATGTTTTCATGTATTACATGAAACTATTACTGTATAGAAAAATAAACCATGAGAGAAAACGTGTTCCGATTCACCCCGTAAATCTTAAACTTCTGATGTTACAAGCCATTTTTCATTTTTTCATTATATACTTAAGAAATAAGTAAAATTTAATACAGCATATCGTTCACACGTCTATCATTAATTAAAAATCCCTTCTCTTAGGTTTGGAATACGAAAAATACTGTAGTTACATACAAAGTTTTGAAGACATTGAAAAAATGACGTTTTTGAAGATCCTCTTGAAGTTTTTTTATATACCCCAGTAATGGTGCCAACATGTCAAAACTGAAGTTCCTAACTCTTAATGTTATTAGCTTCTATTCACCCCATTTGCGGTAATAAATATTACAGTTTTAAAATCCACCATGCTTGCAGGTGTTTATGTATTTAAGTCTTTGTTATATATTTGCGAATAAAAATGTACTTTTTACATTTCCGTGGCTCTCTAAATACCGTTATTTTTTGATCTGCTTAATTCTCTAATGATATTTTATAATATGAATGTCATGTATAGTAATGTGTGCATTATTATATTTTAGCGTGATTTAGAATGCTGTACAATGCAAAAAATGTATTTTTCCTATATGATTCCTACTAAGTCTTGTATGATAAAAAATAATGTGTGTTTGTACATAATAAAATAATTAGTATAAATTAAATCTAGATGAATATAGAGTTCGTGTAAATAAGTGATTTATTTAAAAATATATTTTCAAAATTATTATATATATTTTAATACGGGATATAAGAAAATAAAAACATTCTGATTTAGTTTTCAGTTAGAAATGCTCGATATGCAAACGATTTATGGCACGAAATACACCTAATCTGTAATCAAGTTCATTCCACACTTGCAAAAACAATCATTCTTAATGCAACATTCATGGTTTGTTTAGTGTTTTTATGCATGAATGCTATATACAGAACCATTGATTGTGAAATACTACCAAAGTGAAAAGAACTTGATTGCAGATTGCATGTTTGTCGTGTTAGGAAAATTTCGCATATCGAACATTTTCGTAGCTGAAAAATTGACCGCGTCCAAAACAAATTGCGCTAAACCCGGTTCGTATATGACACCCATGCCTAATTTAGACAGGAAATAAAGGCCTATCACAGTCACGGATATGATAAAATTTGTTTTAACTGTCTGCATAAAGATGCACATATTGTAATAAACATTGTTTGAATTTGCGATATTATGGCGGTACAACTTGGCGCAAAATTAACAGCAAATTTAAATGGGTGAAAAATTTTCGCGAAAGTTATTACATCATTGCCAAAATAATTTATGTGTTCCGCCAACTGTTTAATTAATTGGACAACAACTGTTAAAAGAGATACGGCCAGCCGGATAGACAAACCGAATACATAAACACTTTTCAACTTTGTTGGAAAATGTTGATAAAAGAGTTTAATAAAATACCGAGCGAGTCTTGGTTTACTTTGTACTCAATTATATTATGTATAATAGTTTTGAAAATTTATTTTTATTAAATTTCAGTTATTCATTTATGAAATTGTATATGTGTAGTTTACGCAATGGTACTTAAACATAAAAATTTTAATTTATCTCAAACTGTATGATTCTTAAAATGCCAGATGTAAGGACTTACTGGAAATTAATTTTATGTACTTTTTCCCTGACGGAAACCTTCTTCCTAAATCTGTATATTTATCAGACATTAACGTATATATGCGACATTAATAGTACGGAATGTAATGGAAATATGATATTTATGACACATGAAGGGATTTTTCGAAATGACTAAAGATGTGGTGATATGAAGAATGAAATAACATGGAAATGTCTATCAAGACGTGATTTTCTAAAGCTTAAGATTTAATCCGTTTCTGCCAAGATTCATAATATTTTCAAAACATTTATCTCAATATTGGAAATTAAGTCTTTAACCGTTTGTCTCGGCTTTTTCCGTTTCTAGATATCATGTTTAAATGGCTGCAGACAAAAATATTTTATGCGGAAAGTTTTTTTGAATCACACATAGAAAGAAGTGATATTAAAGATATTATAGCATCAAACTGTGATTAATTAATATAAATACCTTGCAATTAATAAGCATTCTTATAAAAATACATGAAAACCCTTGGACGGTAACAGTATGAATTTGTTTTTGATATCGATTTAAAATATGGGACTGTAAAATATTTTTGTTCATTTATCGCCTGCTTACAAGCATGATTTAGTAGATGGATGACAGAAGATTTAAAAGAAATACTTAAATAACCGTCAAAATACCTTTGAAGATACTCTGAAGCTTAAAGTTAAATCTGTCTCTTCCCTTTTCTTTATTTTTTTCTTCCTTTTTTGACATCTGGTTAGATTCTTAAAGAACATTTTCAAAATCTTATATGATAAATGGAAACTAACACTGGGAATTTACTTTTAATATCTCTTTAAATATTGGTCACTTATGTAATATTTAATTTATTGTTTAATTACATGCATGTTATAGCATATAGATAACAGAAGGTTTGATAAATGATGAAATAATCATCCCAATATCCATGATATTATAAAGATTAAAGTCATTTCTTCCTTTTCTTAATTATCTATTTTGTAATCTATTATGTACCTGTGTAGATTCTTAAAATACATTTCCAAAACAATTTTATCTAAATGGAAATTAACAATGCGATTTTATTCTGAGCATATCTTTGGAATCGGAATTTATTACAACATTGGAGAGTTGTGTTAAAATTTATTTATTTTACTCACACATGCATTTTCTTAAAATGGTTTAAAGTTTAAAAGTTTAAGGTTAAGTTAGGTTTAAGTTACCTTAAATGTTTAAGTTAAATGTGTTATATCTTCATCTTTATTTATTTATCTGTCTCGACCAGATTCTTACGAAAATATTTTCGAAACTTTTGCACATAAATGGAAAATAAACTGGAAATTTATTTTTAGCGTCTTTTTAGATATTAGACATTTTTATAATATTCCATTTATTATTTAATTACACAAAGCATTTGCTTAATGGATGACAGAAAGTCACTGAGTAAATGTTATTACTATAACTCTTATAATCTACATTAAAAAAAATGTCTAGTAATATAAATATATAAATATGAATATAATAGTCATTTTAATAATTTCCCCCATATAAAATCATTATTCCCCAACATTAACTGTATTTTATGATCTATATACAAAACAAAATATTTCCAAACTATATTTATGTAATCCTCTGACACACAGAAATCCGCTTTTTCTAAATGTGGAATTTTAGAAAGCATTCCATATCACAAAAATATCTTAGGCTCCACATTAATAGTGCCAAACGGAATAGATAGATGGTTTTTACGCCAAAGGAAAGGATTTTAAAAATGTCTATTGATAGGGCGAGACAAAGGATCAAATAACCATCAAAATGATTATGAAGACGTGGTATTATAAACAGGTAAGATTACTTCTTCATCATCTACTTTATTCTTTTTTGTACTTCTCTTTATTTTAAAAAAAAATCTTTAAAAAGCATAAAATTAAAAATAAATATTTTTAGCATCTCTATAGATTTTCAAGCATGGGAATAATATCTCTTTTATAATTGTTTTAAAAACATATTTTACAGAACTGATGACACAAGCTTTATTGTGTAGCGTTCAAGGCAACTTTAAAGCACTTCTATATTAATTTTTGTGATATAAATATATAAAAGTGGAATTTTAATGCAAATGCAGTGCACTTACAACGTGCCTACATAAAAATAAATTATATTTTCAATGTATATTAAATTTTACGATCCATAAAACAAGAAATTTTTACAAGCTACATTTATGTACATTCTTGTCTAGCCCTCCAAGCGTCTTGCAAAAGGGTAAAATTGTAATGTTGTTTTAATTTTGTTTTAAATGTTAAGAAAATATGATTCTTTCAACATTATATAAAAAAAAAACTTTATTATAAGCATGAATGCAAACATCGAGAGTATGTATCATTCGTTGATGCATTGAAAATTCATTAAATCTATAGAATTATAGTATTTTAAATATTGCTTATATTGCAGTGAAAACTGGAGCTTAGTATACGGAATATTACGTTCCAGACGCTTAGAGGTCTAGAGAAATCTCACCCCAAAATATGAACTTCAGAAAACATTAAAAGACCTTAAAAGAAACTTAGATACTACATCAACAGCATCGAACACGATATATAAAAATTCTATTTACAACAGGGTAAATTATTTTCAAAATGACTATTGATATGGAGATAGAAAGGATCAAATAACCATCAAAAGGCCCACGAAGAGGTGATATTTTACATGTTTAAAGGTTAGACTTCTTGCTCTTTTTTTCCTGTGTTTAGATGGATTTTTAAAGAAATCTTCAAAACATAAATGACATAATTCAAATAAATAATGTAAATATATTTTGAATCTCTCCAGAATTTATAACAGTAAAATAATATTTTAATTATTGTTTATTTACATTCAGCTTTTACTAAAACAATAGCAAATGTTCACATTCAGTGTCAGTTAATGGGACTATAATCAAATTTAAAAACATTTTTCTAATAATACATATATGTAAATATGTATGTATATAAATATGAATCTGTCTGTATTTTTAAAGAATCTTTGAAAAATTGAATGCAATAAACGTCGATTAATAATAATAATAATAATAATAATAATATATATATATATATATATATATATATTGGTTCTATGTATATATTTATAGATAGATTCTTGGAATGGAAAATATTCTTGGAAATTCTTAGTTATTAAATATTTTTTTCCTATAATAGAAAGCAGCACCATAAGTATATAATTTAATTAATATATTAATCATATAAATGGCAGCATTAAACATTTTTTCTACTAGAAGTTGTAGTAGTATATTCTAGTTAAATAATTAATATAGTAATATTAATAATTGCTTAAAAATAAAAATATAATACTTCTAACAGTAGCATTTATTTTTTTTCTAAATATATTATGAATTATATAGTATAATATATGTTCTACCAATTTTTATAATTATTGTTATAAGTTTATTTTATTATCTATATGATTTATACTCATTTATACATATTCAAATATATGTTTTCATGTATTACATGAAACTATTACTGTATAGAAAAATAAACCATGAGAGAAAACGTGTTCCGATTCACCCCGTAAATCTTAAACTTCTGATGTTACAAGCCATTTTTAATTTTTTCATTATATACTTAAGAAATAAGTAAAATTTAATACAGCATATCGTTCACACGTCTATCATTAATTAAAAATCCCTTCTCTTAGGTTTGGAATACGAAAAATACTGTAGTTACATACAAAGTTTTGAAGACATTGAAAAAATGAGGTTTTTGAAGATCCTCTTGAAGTTTTTTTTATATACCCCAGTAGTGGTGCCAACATGTCAAAACTGAAGTTCCTAAATCTTAATGTTATTAGCTTCTATTCATCCCATTTTGCGGTAATAAATATTACAGTTTTAAAAACCACCATGCTTGCAGGTGTTTATGTATTTAAGTCTTTGTTATATATTTGCGTATAAAAATGTACTTTTTACATTTCCGTGGCTCTCTAATTACCGTTATTTTTTGATCTGCTTAATTCTCTAATGATATTTTTATAATATGAATGTCATGTATAGTAATGTGTGCATTATTTTATTTTAGCGTGATTTAGAATGCTGTACAATGCAAAAAATGTATTTTTCCTATATGATTCCTACTAAGTCCTGTATGATAAAAAATAATGTGTGTTTGTACATAATAAAATAATTAGTATAAATTGAATCTAGATGAATATAGAGTTCGTGTAAATAAGTGATTTATTTAAAAATATATTTTCAAAATTATTACATATATTTTAATACGAGATATAAGAAAATAAAGAACATCCTGATTTAGTTTTCAGTTAGAAATGCTCAATATGCAAACGATTTGTGGCACGAAATACACCTAATCTGTAATCAAGTTCGTTCCACACTTGCAAAAACAATCATTCTTAATGCAACATTCATGGTTTGTTTAGTGTTTTAATGCATGAATGCTATATACAGAACCATTGATTGTGAAATACTACCAAAGTGAAAAGAACTTGATTGCAGATTGCATGTTTGTCGTGTTAGGAAAATTTCGCATATCGAACATTTTTGTAACTGAAAAATTGACCGCGTCCAAAACAAATTGCGCTAAACCCGGTTCGTATATGACACCCATGCCTAATTCAGACAGGAAATAAAGGCCTATCACAGTCACGGATATGATAAAATTTGTTTTAACTGTCTGCATAAAGATGCATATATTGTAATAAAAATTGTTTGATTTTGCGATATTATGGCGGAACAACTTGGCGCAAAACTAACAGCAAATTTAAATGGGTGAAAAATTTTCGCGAAAGTTATTACATCATTGCCAAAATAATTTATGTGTTCCGCCAACTGTTTAATTAATTGGACAACAACTGTTAAAAGAGATACGGCCAGCCGGCTAGACAAACCGAATACATAAACACTTTTCAACTTTGTTGGAAAATGTTGATAAAAGAGTTTAATAAAATACCGAGCGAGTCTTGGTTTACTTGGTACTCAATTATATTATGTATAATAGTTTTGAAAATTTATTTTTTTAAATTTCAGTTATTCATTGATGAAATTGTATATGTGTAGTTTACGCAATGGTACTTAAACATAAAAATTTTAATTTATCTCAAAATGTATGATTCTTAAAATGCCAGATGTAAGGACTTACTGGAAATTAATTTTATGTACTTTTTCCCTGACGGAAACCTTCTTCCTAAATCTGTATATTTATCAGACATTAACGTTTATATGCGACATTAATAGTACGGAATGTAATGGAAATATGATATTTATGACACATGAAGGGATTTTTCGAAATGACTAAAGATGTGGTGATATGAAGAATGAAATAACATGGAAATGTCCATCAAGACGTGATTTTCTAAAGCTTAAGGTTTAATCCGTTTCTGCCAAGATTCATAATATTTTCAAAACATTTATCTCAATATTGGATTTTAACTCTTTAACCGTTTGTCTCGGCTTTTTCCGTTTCTAGATATCATGTTTAAATGGCTGCAGACAAAAATATTTTATGCGGAAAGTTTTTTTGAATCACACATAGAAAGAAGTGATATTAAAGATATTATAGCATCAAACTGTGATTAATTAATATAAATACCTTGCAATTAATAAGCATTCTTATAAAAATACATGAAAACCCTTGGACGGTAACAGTATGAATTTGTTTTTGATATCGATTTAAAATATGGGACTGTAAAATATTTTTGTTCATTTATCGCCTACTTACAAGCATGATTTAGTAGATGGATGACAGAAGATTTAAAAGAAATACTTAAATAACCGTCAAAATACATTTGAAGATACTCTGAAGCTTAAAGTTAAATCTGTCTCTTCCCTTTTCTTTATTTTTTTCTTCCTTTTTTGACATCTGGTTAGATTCTTAAAGAACATTTTCAAAACCTTATATGATAAATAGAAACTAACACTGGGAATTTACTTTTAATATCTCTTTGAATATTGGTCACTTATGTAATATTTAATTTATTGTTTAATTACATGCATGTTATAGCATATAGATAACAGAAGGTTTGATAAATGATGAAATAATCATCCCAATATCCATGATATTATAAAGATTAAAGTCATTTCTTCCTTTTCTTAATTATCTATTTTGTAATCTATTATGTACCTGGGTAGATTCTTAAAATACATTTCCAAAACAATTTTATCTAAATGGAAATTAACAATGCGATTTTATTCTGAGCATATCTTTGGAATCGGAATTTATTACAACATTGGAGAGTTGTGTTAAAATTTATTTATTTTATTCACACATGCATTTTCTTAAAATGGTTTAAAGTTTAAAAGTTTAAGGTTAAGTTAGGTTTAAGTTACCTTAAATGTTTAAGTTAAATGTGTTATATCTTCATCTTTATTTATTTATCTGTCTCGACCAGATTCTTACGAATATATTTTCGAAACTTTTGCACATAAATGGAAATTAAAACTGGAAATTTATTTTTAGCGTCTTTTTAGATATTAGACAGTTTTATAATATTCCATTTATTATTTAATTACACAAAGCATTTGCTTAATGGATGACAGAAAGTCACTGAGTAAATGTTATTACTATAACCCTTATAATCTACATAAAAAAAATGTCTAGTAATATAAATATATAAATATGAATATAATAGTCATTTTAATAATTTCCCCCATATAAAATCATTATTCCCCAACATTAACTGTATTTTATGATCTATATACAAAACAAAATATTTCCAAACTATATTTATGTAATCCTCTGACACACAGAAATCCGCTTTTTCTAAATGTGGAATTTTAGAAAGCATTCCATATCACAAAAATATCTTAGGCTCCACATTAATAGTGCCAAACGGAATAGATAGATGGTTTTTACGCCAAAGGAAAGGATTTTAAAAATGTCTATTGATAGAGCGAGACAAAGGATCAAATAACCATCAAAATGATTATGAAGACGTGGTATTATAAACAGGTAAGATTACTTCTTCATCATCTACTTTATTCTTTTTTGTACTTCTCTTTATTTTTAAAAAAATCTTTAAAAAGCATAAAATTAAAAATAAATATTTTTAGCATCTTTATAGATTTTCAGGCATGGGAATAATATCTCTTTTATGATTGTTTTAAAAACGTATTTTACAGAACTGATGACACAAGCTTTATTGTGTAGCGTTTAATGCAACTTTAAAGCACTTCTATATTAATTTTTGTGATATAAATATATAAAAGTGGAATTTTAATGCAAATGCAGTGCACTTACAACGTGCCTACATAAAAATAAATTATATTTTCAATGTATATTAAATTTTACGATCCATAAAACAAGAAATTATTACAAGCTACATTTATGTACAATCTTGTCTAGCCCTCCAAGCGTCTTGCAAAAGGGTAAAATTGTAATGTTGTTTTCTCAACATTTGGTTTTAAATGTTAAGAAAATATGATTCTTTCAACATTATAAAAAAAAAAAACTTTATTATAAGCATGAATGCAAACATCCAGAGTATGAATCATTCGTTGCTGCATTGAAAATTCATTAAATCTATAGAATTATAGTATTTTAAATATTGCTTATATTGCAGTGAAAACTGGAGCTTAGTATAGAGAATAATACGTTCCAGACGCTTAGAGGACTAGAGAAATCTCACCCCAAAATATGAACTTCAGAAAACATTAAAAGACCTTAAAAGAAACTTAGATACTACATCAACAAAATCGAACACGATATATAAAAATTCTATTTACAACAGGGTAAATTATTTTCAAAATGACTATTGATATGGAGATAGAAAGGATCAAATAACCATCAAAATGCCCACGAAGAGCTGATATTTTATATGTTTAAAGGTTAGACTTCTTGTTCTTTTTGCCTGTGTTTAGCTGAACTTTTAAAGAAATCTTCAAAACATAAATGTCATAATTCAAATAATCTATGTAAATATATTTTGAATCTCTTTAGAATTTATAACAGTAAAATAATATTTTACTTATTGTTTATTTACATTCAGGTTTTGCAAAAACAATAGCAAATGTTTACATTCAATGTCAGTTAATGGGACTATAATCAAATTTAAGAGCATTTTTCTAATGATACATATATGTAAATATGAGTATATATAAATATGAATCTGTCTGTATTTTTAAAGAATCTTTGAAAAATTGAATGCAATAAACGTCAATTAATAATAATAATAATAATAATAATAATAATAATAATAATAATAATAATAATAATAATAATAATAATAATAATAATAATAATAATAATAATAATAATAATAATAATAATAATAATAATAATATATATGTGTGTGTGTGTGTATTACATCTCTATAGAATTTGGCGCAGTCGAATAATATCTCATTTATGATTGTTTTAAAATTATCTTTTACTAAACTGGCGAAAGAATCTTTTATTGAGTAGCGTTTAATGCAATTCTAAGATATTTAATATTTAGTTTATTGATATAAATAAATTTTAATGCAAATTCCTCGCACTTACAACGTGCCTCTATAAAAATCAATTTTATTTTCAATATATGTAATATCTTACGATCTATAAAACAAAAATATATTACGAAATACATTTATGTACCGTCTTCACTACCGAAATCCACTCATGAAAATAACTCCAGTAAACATTCAGGACCTTAAAATAAATTTAGATACGACATTAACAGTATCGAACACGATATATAAAAATGCTATTTACAACAGGGGAAGGGATTTCTAAAATGACTATTGATGTGGAGATAGAAAGGATCAAATAACCATCAAAATGCCCACGAAGAGGTGATATTTTACATGTTTAAAGGTTAGAATTCTTGTTCTTTTTTTTCCCGTGTTTAGCTGGACTTTTAAAGAAATCTTCAAAACATAAATGTCATAATTCAAATAAACAATGTAAATATATTTTGAATCTCTTTAGAATTTTTAACAGCCAAATAATATTTTACTGATAAACTTGAAAAAAAAAACAAGTTTACTTAATGGTGTACAAATTGTTTCAAAGTTTAAAAACTATACGGACAATAAAGTTAAGTTAAGGTAAACAACGTTTCGATCTTAATTAGAGATCTTCATCAGGAAAATATTTTTATACTGTTTCTACACAGAATAAAAACGTCTTGAAATTTAAAAGTTCATTATATTATCATTCAATTATTGCTTCAAACATTTATAAACAGGAAAACGTCCATTGCAAACATTTATCTAACAAAAATTAGAATAAGCATTAAAATGATTTTACGAAGGAGAATCATATTGCGTAATCTCATGTTGTAAAGTATACGATGAATAAAACAGTTTTAAAATATTATTTTAACATGTGCAACCAAAGTTTGAAAATCAATAATGGTAATTTAATGTACTTTTATATATCAAGACTGTTTTACTCTGCTTTGAAGGAGTATAACAACTATTTCCTGATGAAGATCACAGATAAAGATCAAAACGTTGAACATCATAACTTTACTTTAATGTTTGTATAGTTTTTAAAATTTCAATGAATTTGTACAAGAAACTGCAACAAGGCTATTTTATTTTCGGGTTAATTTGTAATGTTTGATGGTGTTCAGATTTGTTCAGCCTGTTCACTGCTAACATTTTACTTATTGTTTATTTACAATCATTTTTTACTAAAACAATGGCAGAAGCTTGCAACCAGTAACTGTTAATGCGACTATAACTAATATAAAAAAAATTTTTCTAATGATATAACTTTGTAAATATGAATGCAATTATCTTTTGAATAAATTTTATGCACTCCACATTTTTTTAGAAAAATCATTATTTCTCAACATTTACAATTTCTTATGGTCTGTAAAAACAAAAATTAATCCAAACTATATTTATGTAACCTTCTCGCCTACGAAAATTCCCTTTTTCTAAAGGTGGAATTTTAGCAAACATTAGTATATTTCAACAAAACAGCTAAGATATATTAATGCCGAACAGCATAGGTATATGCTATTTACGACACAGGAAAGGGGTTTTGCAAATGGCTATTGATGGTGTGAGACAGAGTCAGAAATAACCACCAAAATGGCCATAAAGGCGTGATATTTCGCACTTTTAAAAGTTCTTTTCCTTGTTTTTCTTTATTGTTTTTTGTGTCGATCTACATTTTTAGAGATAATTTTAAAAGAATTTATAATTGAAGAAAGGGCAATTAACACAGTGACTTTATTTTTAGCATCCATATAGGATTTTAGATAATGGAATAACTTATTATTTATTTTAAATCATGTTTTACTGAACTGACGATAGAAGTTTATTTTTAGTAACATTTCCTGCAACTGTAAAGTTATTTTTTTTTCTATTGGTAAAAATGCGTATACATAAAATTTTAAAATTCTTGTATAAATTTTCACTCTTAATTCCTTGACATTCGAAGATCTTTAAAAAATCGATTTTCCCCCATATGTATAATATCTTATGATGCATGAAAACAAGAAATTATTCCAAGCTACATTTATGCATCTACTCGACAACAGAAATCCTATCCCTCAAGCTATAATTTCAGAAAACATTAAAAAATGTCTTAGATGTCTTTATTTTCGAACACAATATATACACATATTTGAGTTTCGACATTGGAAATAATTTTAGAAATGACTATTGATTTGGAGGTAGAATTTATCAAAATGCCATCAAAATGGCCATGAAGACGATATATTTGTCATGTTTTGCAAATTTCTACGTCTCTTTTTTTTTTCAAGAGAAAGTAGTGTCGAGTCAGTTTTAAAAAACATCGAAACAGCACACAATATTGGCGATATTTACAAATTAAAACAATCAAACTCTGTAAAAAACAACCATAAAAAACAATACGTAAGATGTATTTTGAGTTGAAAATATTAATTGCTCGTCATCAGCTGAAGTACATATGCATCCATATGGGTACTTTGTCCTCTTACGAACAAGCAATAAAAAAAACAAAAAAAAGAGTAAGGAGAGTAAGAAGAGTAAAAAAGAAAGGTCTAAGTGTGAGAGAGTGGTTTGATATTTTGCATGACACCAACAACTATACTTTTTTTTCAAAATCTCGAATATAGAACAAATCCACTGAATAACTTCATATTACTGAAACAAAGCGAGATTTGGATGCAAAAAATGTGTACGTGAATAAACCCTATTGTTTAAAAACCCAAGTTTTGCATTATGAAAGCAATATGGAATTATTTCATGGAATTATCTGCAGTAACGACCTCTGTTATCTATATTTTAATTTAATTTTTTTGGTGGTGCAATATAAATCCTCGAACTACTCTGAATCCGTAACACTTATATCTCTCCGACGCATAGATAATTTTTAATAGCATTTTACACTTGCATCGAACTTTTGAAATACCCTGTATATGTATGTGTGTTAATTATAATGCTACTAGATATTTTCAAAACGACTATTAATGTGAAGCTTGAAAAACTCAAATAACCATCAAAATGGCCATGAGATTATATGGCCTGATATTTACTCTAAATTATTGTATTCATTACTTTCAATCTAATTTTATTGAATTTAATTTAATTTATGCTCGCACTGACTTTTAAAGTATATAGTAGAAGTAGATGTCATAAAATTAATTATCCAAATATTTGATTTTTTAAATTTGTGAAATAAGTTTATACTCTGTAGCTTTAATGTTATTTACGTACCTTAAAAACATTTTTACTGATATAAATCTGTATATATGGATGCAAATCTTTTTTGGATAGATTTTTAGCTCGCAGGCTATCATAGCCTGAGAGCTTATGTGCCCGTCCGTTCTGTATGTTCGTTCGTGCGTAACGCGATAACTCGTGATAAAAATATACGATCCACTTGAAATTTTGTATGTAGGTATATCCTGACAAGGCGCTTCCCTGATTAGTTTTTAGAGTTCATTCGATATGTATAAGAGGGGGAACGGGGGGCTCATGCCCCTCCCCTTAGTTGATATAAATGGGATTTTCATCCAGAATTAAGTTTTCGTTCAAAATTTAGATCAGGATCATTCTGATGAGGCAATTCCGTGACTGTTATTAGGTGTTCATTGAATAAGTATAAATAGGGGGAACAGGGGTTCTAATGCCCCCCCCCCCTTAATTTATATAAATGGGTTTTTTAAGCAGAATTTTTAGATTTCGTTCAAGTCTCTGAATAGTTTTGGAAGTTTAATTGTTAAGTATAAAAGACGGGGATAATTCCTTTTAAATTATATAAATGCTAAATGGTTTTTATTAAGAATTATCTCATTTTCTCTGAATTTTGGATATAGATTTTTTAATATGATAAAGTATGTCTTTGATAGTATAGGAGGTTCAATGATTAAGTATAAAAAAGAGGAAATGGGAGAGCTGTTTCCCCTTCTGAATTTTTTTTCGAACGGAATTAACCCTTGAAAATAGAAGGCTTTAATTAAGGCTTACAATTAGTATTTGTAGCCTGTGAACTCAATGCAATCAGTTTAACTGGGCAGTATTCTTTATTGATAATTAATATCTCGCTGTTCAACACTTCTTTATAAAAATCAATGTTTTTCTAACATTTATAATATTTCCTCATCCATAAAAGCGAGAAATTATTCCATGCTATACTTTTGTACCTTTACTCAAATACCGGAAAAATATTCCTTCAGGTGAAATTTTAGCAAGCAATAGCATATTCAATGGATGTTTTAGAGACTATGTTATTTGAACCGACAGATATATTATTTATGACAAAATATAGAAATTTCGAAATATGCGACAATATCGTGATAGACAGGATGAAATGAACATTGAGATGGTCACCTAACAGCAATATTTTTTGGTTTAAGTGTATATGTATATATGTGCGCTTTATTAATATTTGCTTTACTATGTTCTGGTATTTTTACTAAGAAATAATAAATAGACACGCATATGATAGATAAAGATATAAAGATCTATTTTACATCTGCTAAAAAATGAGCAATCGGAGAATATTTGACATATTCATTTTTATATTTAAAAACTTTGTTTAATACTTTTGTGCAAATAAATAAATAGTTTTACTAGATTATAATAGATATCAATTCAAATTTATATCATAAATCTATTAACGTTAATATGATATATTTTTAACGTAATATGTATGCGTATATATAGTTTGGAACCATACTTATTTATTATGCGGGACTCATAAATTACTTTTTTTACACGAGTGCGAGGGAAAAGCATATCGAATTCCGTGAAATACCACCCGAAGGAAAGAAGAACACATACAATTAGATGGATCACAAACAGAAGGATATCGCCTAAAATACGATGAAATGGTTTCATTAACAAGTTTGCAGTCATACGTTTTAGTTCATAATAGAAGTAATGTTTTGAATTCCATGAGGAATTTCCTGTTTAAATTAACTAACGATGTAGAACTCGCATAATTTTTTTGACATCAAACAGATAGAAAATGCTCCACCAATTTTGGACTTAATCCATCTTAGTTATAGGATAAACATAATGTAGAATATATAATGTATGTAGAATATAAGATATAATGTAGAAAGGCACAAAAATTTCGAAAATTGACTTAATCAAGGTGAGGAGGGCTCTTTTAGAATTTAAAAAATGTAGAATTCTCTCTTCCAAGCTACACTGTAAAACATTTGTGTAACGTTATTCCATAAAACTGGTGGCAGCATTGTTGCCTCCAATTTGGTGGAGTATTTTAACCAATATAATCAGTGTAACATTGCAATGTTACACCAGTAATGCATGTTTTTATTACACCATTATGTAAGTGAAAAATTATTCGATGAAGTGTAAATCGTAGCTGACCCCAATTTTATGGAGTAACGTTACCACAAATATTTTACAGTGAAGCTCAATGGCATTTTATACAAACAAGCGCAAAGATACAGATCCGAGAACAAAGGTCATGACGACGAGTGAACTTCTTATATGTCGAATAATTATCCAAAGAGGAAGAAAGAATGGGCGGGAGAAAAAAATAAGTTCTTAAAGCCTGATGAAGAAACATATTACTTAATGTGACCAATGCGTCGTTTCGCAAAAAGTCACGGTCATTTGAATAATGTTTTAAATGCAAACAAAATAAATTTAAAAACATGAAAAAATAAAATAAATTAATGAAAAGAAATAAATTAAATAAAGAAATAAAATTAATTAATTAAAGAAAAATTAAAAAAAATAAGGAATAAAATAAATTAACGGGTTTTAGGAAAATGTTGCTATACACAAAGTAAGGTTTTCAAAATAAGAAAATAAAGAATGCGTTAATGAAAGGTATGGGATTAAATTTTAATACATATGTTATGATATTATTAAAAAGCACAGTAACGTTTATTAATTATAAAAATATCGAATGCATTAATAAAAGTAAATAGCAAAATTATTATTATTATTGTTATTATTTTCAAACACGATCAGATTAGTTTTTTTTTTTTTTCTGATAAATGTGTAATAATTTGTACATATATATATATATATGTATAATAAAAGTTACTTTTATTATTTTATACGAAAGTAACGATAAATTAATATTAATAGTCTAATTATGGTTGTAAATATTTTACAAAAATAAATTTAGTTTCTAATTAAATTAATATATTTTAATAAACAATTTCTCTCTCAAGTTCATATTATTCTTATTATATATATTTGCTAATAAATTTTTACTTAGGAAAATTACTGAAGTAGAAATTTTCTTAATTCACATTTTGAAAATTAAAGATTAAACGGATCAAAAAGGCTTTCTATCCATAACACTCAAGGCTGACAGTAATTTATTCTCTCTATATTTTACAGAATATAAATTTCACAAAACTTCCGATATCCTAAAGTCACTGTTCGATACATCTTTGGTATACATAGATTTATAATTTATATATATATATATATATATATATATATATATATACTTATCACTTTTGGTAAGTTTAATGATTTAATTAAAATAATAATTAAAATTTGAATCAAAAGTATTCCGTTATGCAAGTACTTTTGCGAAACGACTAAATGATTAGTTTGTAGTAATTTGTAATGATTATATTTGATGAGTATATTCTTAATCAGTTTATACCAATATTGAAAAATAAATATGATAATAGTCTTTAAAAGAAACTAAGGTCATTTAAAATTAAACAAGTTGTAAATTGCACATTAAACGAAGTAAAAGAGTTGCGTTGCTACTGTAAGAATTTTTTAAAAATATTCAGATCTTCGTGTAATAGTAAACATAACTTTCGGTTCAGTACAGTATCCGAAATATTTTGTATATCCCTGTAAATGCTATCTGTTTTCTATTATACAGGAAACAACTTGAAGTAAATCTCAACAATGTATATCAATTTCATAAAATATGAAATAGTTTATATTATTAAATATCGCCCAAAACGATGTCTTTTTCTACACAAGGGCTACCCAACCTGGCGCCGGTGGGCGCAATGATACCCTTTGCAGATTTTTTGCGCTCTTTTAAGGTTTTTTGTTACTAAACTTTTTAGAAGTAAAATCTCATTGTAAAGAAAGTTTTTTTGCAAAATCATTAATATTTATTTGCATTAGAGATACTTTAAAAATCTGTGAAAACGCATTTAAAACCAGAAACATACTTCAAAACTTTACTCATGCACATTGTATTGATATATAGTTATTATTTATAAAGTTTAATTATTTTAGTCAAACTTGGTAATTGTTGGATATAAATAAATTATAGAAAAATAAACGTTTTTGGAACCCCAACCGATCTTTTGAAGACGGTTGTGCATCAAAATTCAGCTGTTTTTGATTTTGTAGTTTTCTGACACATCGGCCAATTGAGGGATAATTGGGATTAATTTTTCATTTGTATCACAAGTTGTCATTTAACCTTTTTTTTTCTCGCTTCAAAAATTTATTAATACATTGCAAAATGATTTTCAACTAAGCATGCATTTCCAGACTTTCTACTTTGAGCTACCCTACGGATTGTTCACTATCATATAAATATTTGTTTTTATACTTTTAATAAAACTAAGATCGCGCTTTCAAAATAAGTCAAAGCGTATATTCACATCCTAAAATAAAGGCAGCAATATTTCTAGTTTACATGGTTTTTTTTTTCTTTTTGTTTTTATTGCTGTTTTAGGCGATAAAAGTTTCTGGCATTTTGCTGTACAAACATTTTTGAGGTAGATCACAAAAAAATACATAATTTAAAATTTGATACTGCAGAACCACACAAATCTTATGTAATGCTCTAATATTTATTTGTATTAAGAAATGCATAAATAGTACTGTGCGATAAGACCGCCGCATGTTTGTTGTGATGGTTAATAATGACACCCTTCATTGGGTACATATATCTGAGGTGCACTCCTGTTTGCTGAAAGGTTGGACCGGCCTGCTCTATATAATTATGTAATAGAATACTTTTGTGTAGCCCTGTAAATTAATAACAATTGTCCTTTTCACCACAAATTTTACAGAATGCATATTTTACTATGTACTTTATAGATTATATCAATTTTATGTTCGAAAGAGTGTAATACCATTAAAATGCACTTGGAACTATTTTTCCCCTTGGCCGCAATGTGACGGAATACTCTTGATTGTAACTTTTATTAAAGTATGTATCAAATTTTCATAAAATTTTGAAAACTCGACAAAATTATGACACAATTATTTAATTTAAATTTTAAACGATTCGGTTGCATAGTTTTTACTCTGTTATATGCGGATAGACGGACGTACGGAACGACGACTATAGGCACTACGTTTTTACATAATGAAAAACACACCTAAATAGGGTATTATTCTTTGTTTTGCAGATATTTTTAAAAATTTCTGCATCTAACATCGAGATAAGCTTTTCAAAAGTATTACTGTGCTTAAACTTCACAAACTTATATCTATTCCAGAATAATTCTATGTTACATCTTCAGTTTACTTAAATACTTATTTTTAATTGATTTTATAGTTTTCGCCATGCTCAATGATAGAAGAAAAAAAAAATAATATAACTGAAAAGTGAAATGTTATGCAAATTATTTTTTAAACTGATCGCCCAACAATTTTGGATTAATATTATTCATATTGAGTATCAGCCTAAATGTTTCTTAATCCTTTTATGTTAAATATTAAAAAGTCTAAGCATTTCATATTCACAGAGGTCATATGATTTTTTTTTTATTATTATTATCCAGAAATGATGGAATCTACCTTACTTAACTCGGGAGAACGTGTGCCGTAAAATGTAACATAGGACGGGTATGTGGTTTCAGGACAACCTAAACATATTAAATGACATAAATGAGAAAAAAGTAGAATTCGATGTTAAAAAAATTCAGGATAATTGCTCTTTTACAAGTAAAATGATAGCTTCTTAAACATTAAATTTTCAATAATTAAAAAAATAGCAAATAATAAAATAAAAGCTCTCACCTTTATTTTTCTTAATCAAAAATCTTAATTTTTCCTACCTATCATGTAATGATTAAAAAAAGTTTCTATTATGTTAAATTTATACATTATTGCGGAAAATTATATTGAGATTTATGAATTTTCTTAAAAAGTAGCGTACACATGGATTAGAAACTTTAGCTTTTTTATTGTCTTCACACACAAAATCTTTCTCTAAAATTAAACAAGTTGGAAATTGCACATGAAGCGTAGCAAGTGAGGTGCGTTCGTACGATAACGAAATTTTAAAAATATCACTCTCATATATTAATCTTATAAAATTGTAAATAATTACAATTAAAATGCGCACCAAACAATGTTCTCCCTATACCATTATGCAACGGAATACTTTTCTGTAACCTTGTAAATCAATAGCGAATATTCTTTGCACCATTGATTATGCAAAATGTATTTTATAATACGTACTTCATAGATGCATATCAATTTTATTATGTTCGAATGAGTGTAACACCATTAAAATGCATTTGAAACATTTTCCCCCATTAACCGTAATGCAACGGAACACTTTTGATTGTCCCTGTAGTTAAACTATGCTTCCGATTTTGATAAAATTTGAAATAACTCGACAAAATCATGTAATAATTATGTATTTAAAATTTCAAATGATTAAAATGCATTTCAAACTTTTTTCCCCATTGACCGTAATGTAACGGAATCCTTTTGATTGTCCCTGTAATTAATCTATGCATCCGATTTTCATAAAATTGAAAATGACTCGACAAAATTATCTGATAATTATGTATTTTAAATTTCAAATGATTCAGTTGGGTAGTTTTTGCGTTGTTATATGCGGACAGACAGACAGACAGAGAGACAGACGGACATACAGACAGATGGACAGACAGACAGACGGACAGACGGACGGAATGAGCGACAACAATAGGTACTACGTATTTACATAATTACGAACGCACCTAAAAATAGTCTCATTTCGCTGTTTTCATACGCAATGCACGGAGCCTTGGATGCAGGTACTGATGCATCTGACCACTTCCGTTAATAAGGAGAGACAGCTCATGAATATTTTCAGGTATGGGGTGTCATAAGACACCACGTCCATCCTAACGAGTTAAAAATGCATAGGAAATATCACGGGTAAATAAGTTTTATCTAAATAAGTTTAAAAGTATCTAAATAAGTGTTATATCCTACAAAGAAACGGGCTATAATACTATAAAATACTTAATATATATTTAATACGTTTTTAAATTCAAGATAGACTACATATTTCATTTTATTTCTCGATTCTATTAAAAGCAGAAACAAATATAATGTACAGCAGTTTGATAGATAAAAACTGCAGAAAATGTTATTAAAATATCATAATTTATATCAGATTACATACAAAGACATTCCTTCACGTTTCAAGAATAAAATTCATCAAAATTACATTATCAATATTCAATATCTTTCATCTAATAATTTAATCAAAAAGAGTCCAATGTATACTAATCATTTCACCTTCACATGGGTCGCATTCACATGCAGCTTTTTCAAAATCAGCCACAAGAAATAGAATTTGTTTTATTTAAAAAAGGACATGTGAAAATATCATTTATTTAAACATACATCTCTAGAAATTAAACAATTAAGCTATAAAATGTGTATCAGCTATATTATTTTTGTTATTTTAATTATGGAGCTAGAAATGTCATTGTATTTTAAGTTTCAATTAAACGAAGAAAAAATATTATTTAGAAACATTTAAAAACTAATAAGTAAATGAATTTGTAAAAAACGCTGCCAAAATCAAAATATAGTCATTTTTTTTAATTACTTACAGAGACATTTCTTTACGTTCCAAAAACAAATCTTATCAAAATTACATTAGCAATATTTAAATATACCATTCAACAAAAACGTTCACCAAAATAAATTCAAAATGTTTTATATAATACTTCAAATATGAAATATAATCTTAAATATTAAATTAAGCCGTTGTATTTTTATTTAATTCGAATATTACATTGTTTCAATTAGAAACAAGTACAATAAACATTATTTGAAACATTTCCTAACAAAATGTGAATGAAAATGTAGAAATGTTTGCTTAAAATTAAGTTAAAACATGAAGTTTAAAAAATGAAAAGAACGAAAGTAAAACTCAATTGTTTGCTACCTCACAGAGCGGGGTAGTCTTGCATGCTTTCATGCTTTTGCGGAAGCTTTAAATAGCGTTAAAGCAAGGTAAAAAGAAGATTAGACGGTGGCTATCTTTTACACTGGATATTTTTCCTTTTTTGTGTAGTTTTTTCTTGGAAAAGTTCTTTTTTCTTTCCATTTTACCCTTCCTTTTGTTAAGGTTTTCAAAAAAGTTCTCACAATGGTTGCCAGAACTTTTTAGTAAAATTTCTATTCAAGCTTTTAAAATACTTCTTTTATCAAGTGACTGATTTGTCCATCAATTTAAGAATACAGTGTTTATGTAAGGTTTTGTATTTATATGAATAGGGTATGAATAGGATAAATTCAATATTTCTACAGCTAAAATTTTAATACTTGACAATAAAAAAAAATATTTTAAACTGTCACTTGCAGATTTTTTAAGAATAAAAATTTAAATAAAATTGTAAATATTCAGAAAGACCTTACTTTTTTTATCAATCAGACCTTATTTTGATTTTCTAGACGATTGTAAGTTTTAATGAGCACGCAAAATTAATTGTTAATTATGAAACTAAGGAGCTAAGAGTTTGAAAAAGTTTATATATATTTGTTACGGTCAATTTGATTAATTGGCTACTATTGATACTAACGGGTCGTTATTATAAATAACCAAATGATATCCAAATAAAAATGGCTAATATGATAAATTTAATAGAATTTATCAAATTAACAGGTTATTATTAATAACTACTAATTAAGGTTGTAAATTTAACAAATTTCAACTACTTTAGTTTGAGATATTTTGTTTACATTATATATATGTATATTCATTGCTAAAAACATGAATTTCAAAGCTGTACAATTTATTCTTTGAATGTTTCTGTGTTTAACATTTTTATGTGATTCATTCAGTATTTATAAAAATATTTATCTCAAAATGTTTAAGCTTTTGTGTCTTATTAATAGAACACTACTTTTGAGTGAGTATTATTGTCTCTAAACGATGACTTTTGTCATTTGACTCAAACAGTTATGATAATACACATTTTAGTAAAGTATGTATTCGTTACTATGCTTAATTAATCTTATTGACCGAGCTTCAACGGTAATTATTGATAGTAATCGGAAAACTTCATTAATATGCAACATTTATCAAATTTACCGTAAAACACACACACACACACACATATATATATATATATATATACAGTGGCGGTCAAAAGTTTCCGGAAAGCAAAATTTTTTTAGTTAATTTGTAAATATACCCATATGAAGAATAATCTCAAACCGATACTTATACATTTCATTGACATATTAGTTAGGAACTTACTTATAGTAGAACGTGTAAATATCAATAAATTTAATTGACAAAATTAAGTATAAAAGAAAACGAAAGTTCTCAAACGTTTCCGGCCACTTATCATTCTCTAGGTTTTTTTCTATCCGTAAAGCGTTTTTTAGTTGTGTTTATGAATCAATCAACGTGTATAGCATAGTTTGAATTCAAATTTGAAAAGTTCAAGAATTATTGTTCATAAATGAGTGATTAGTTTGTCACTAAAAGGCCGATCTTCCCGAGATATTGCGGCTAAGTTATCGATCGGTAAAATCGACTGTAAGCGATATTTAAAAATTATATAAAGATGGCCATGGCTTTCAGGACTTTCAGAGGTCCGGGAGACCCCGAAAAATTACTATTCTTGTGGACAGAATTATCAGGAGAAAAACCATTGATAATCCGCATGAAAAATCCATTGCAATATACTGCGATTTACGGAATGAAACTATTGCTGGAATAAGTTTGTCTACCATGTTATGATGCTGACGTGATACAAAACTTTATGGAAGCGAAGGTGTTAAAAAATTTCAGAGGTTAAAATAATACCGACGTACTCTACTTTCATTTCCCAAGGAACACAAAGTCTGGTCAAGTGAAAACTGGACGAAAGTTCTATTTTTCCATTAATCGAATTCAAAACAGCTTTGGAAGTGATGGCACAACGTCCGATAACTTAACGACAAAAGAAATCATTCGACCTATGTTTATCCTACAATGAAGCATGGCGGAGGACAAGTTATGCCGTGGAAAGTATTTTCTTCAAAAAGTGTCGGTCTGTTGTTTGAAATCCACAGCCAAGTGAATGATACAATGTATAAGGATATCTTGCAAGACCATTTTCTGCCTTATTAGAGAAAAAAAAATTGGTCACAACTATTTTTCTTAACATGATAACGTAAAAAGAAGGTTTCCAAATTTTCATAAGCAATGATTTTCGCAAAAAAAATTTCGTTTTTGAAATGATTAGCCCAAGCGCCCAGCATGAATCCAAAAGAAAATCTTTGAAAAGAAGATGACAAAAGTCTTCAGTACTATAAATATTCCAACTCAGTCGAAATTTCTCCAAAATTGCAAGAAATGTGGGAAAAACGTACCATAGTCGATCTTTAACCGTTGATTGTATGAATGTCACGTTGCTACGCCGCAGTACTTATTGCTAAAGCTAATAAAATAGTATTACGATAAAATACTAATCGTAAATGTTGTTGATCATTGTAATTTTCTATTGCAATACCACTTTTTTACAAACTTGTGAAGGTGGCCGGAAACTTTTGAGAACATCCGTTTTCCTTTTTACTTAATTTTTTCAATTAAATTTATTGATATTTACACGTTCTTCTATAAGTAAGTTCCTAACTATTGTGTCAATAAAATGTATAAGTATCACTTTGAGATTCCTCTTCATATGGGTATACTTACAAATAAACTGAAAAATTTTTGCTGACCGAAACTTTTGACCGCCAATGTATATACATTATTTTCATAGCTTATAGTGTCTGAGATATAGCCTAAGAACGAATTTTAATATTTCAATAATTACAAAGTTGCAGCAGAATATATGTCTCTGTGACTAATTGCTACTAAAAGAAAATTTAACATTAAGGGTTCGTTTCTATTACAAGTGTCTCCTGAAAACCCGTACCACTGACTAAAATTTAGTTTAGTTATTTTCTTTCTAAGATTGTTTTTTTTTAATCTTTATAATATCTAATTATGCAGAAAATTTTAAGTTTTTTATTAATTTCGAAAATTAATGAGATTTTAATGATTAAGAATTCCTCTAAAAACTGCTGATATTATTTGGCCACTTTTATACTCCGAAAACTCCGCTTCAAATTCCCCTTAATTTTTTTTTTTTTTAAATCACCATTCTAAAACTTATTTTTTTATGGGGTTAATATACAGGTTGTCCAGCAAATAAGACCGTCATTTCATAATTAAATTTCTCAAAAACAAAGATCGACAGAATTATGCGGCAAACTGTTTTTTTTTTTATTAGGTAAGTTGTAAAAATGTTATACAGTAGTTCAAACGGTGAATATTTTGGAAAGATTGTGTTCTCATTGCAAGGAATGCTTTACTTGACATTTTTCTTGCATTATATTGCTTGCAGATAATGAGTTTTTCAACGCACAATGCCATATTTTAATACTTTTTGGAACTCACTTTTTAGAATTTCTGAAATTTCAAAAATTTTGTTTCAAAAATCGTTAAAATATGGTACTGTTCACTGAAAAACGCAATCTCTGCAAGCAATCTAAGAGCTAAAAAATGTGAAAGTCAATCATCCTTGCAATCAGAAAACATTTTTTTTTCTAACTATTCATTGCTCGAAACTTGTATAACATTTTTACAGCTTATCTAATAAACATACCGTTTACCGCATAATTCTATCGATCTTTCTTTTTACGGTATTGAATTTTGAAATAAGGGTTTTATTTGCTAGACACCCTGTATATTTCTATTATTTGGCTTTTCATCTTTCTTTTCTCCATCTCCAAACAAATATGTAAGCTAGATAGTACATTTATTTCTAAGAAGTCTAAAACATTGTTTCTGTCGAAAGCCTCAAGTGAATTAAAAGAGTAACGGGAGATTGCAACACTGATAAATGTTTTATTATCATCTAATTCAAGTATACAAAATTTGATCTCTTGTTACAAGGAACAGGATCTTAAAAACAGAAATCAACTTATTTTATCAATTGCTGAGTATGTTACTCCTTTCTAAAACATTTTTTCTATAATATCTAACTCTTAAATGTTTATTCGTAATATGGAGTTTATATATTTTTTTATATCATTTGTTTGAGCCACACTTTTATATGCACTTTATAAGAATTCTAATAGTTTGTTTCAAATCTAATCAAAATCCTGAACTAAACTGACAAATAATAATAATAATAATAATAATATCAAAAAATAACAGAAACGTGCAAAGTAAAAAATATTTTTCCCAACCTAAATTAAGTTCAAAAAAATTTAAATTTCGTTACATAAAAAGGATTTTTAATAACGGAAAGTTATTTAATAATAAAAAGAACATTTAATGCATTATTCAATTCTAAAATGTTTTTGTACATATTCGAGTCTTTAAATACACATTCTTAATACGTAACAATGTTTTTTAATAGAAATTCATTCGTCATGTTCATTATACATACAGACATTATAAATACTGGTTTCACTAAATTTTTGTTTTAGTAATATCTGAGTTACTTTGGATTTATTTATGAAAGTACATATTTGTATATACAGTCACCCCCCCCCCCCGAAGAAAAGACACTTACGATTTTGCACGTTTCGTTAAATATCTAGGAATAGGCATATGGAATTATTCTGAAACTCCAGATGTGTAAACAAAATACTGCACTTCATATATTTTCGGGAAGAGTTTTCCCCGAAATCCAACAGGGGACACTCAACAAATTAAAAAAGAAAGAAGATCTTTTGGAACACCCTGTAAAAACTAATGAAGCAAAAGAGTTCAAACTGCAGATTATTATTAAGTGTCTTATTGTAATAAACTGTGTTCATTTTTATGAATATAGCATGTAAACTCGTAGAGAAATTAAAGTTTTTATAAAAACGTACCCAAATTTTTCCAAGTTTTTTCCTTATAACTTGCAGTGTTCTTCATAAAAAACAGTGTTCTTTTCAGAAAATATGACAATCAACATTGTACATAACAGCCTGTAATCCGAATTAAAAAATAATAAAATTTGTATGAAAAATGAGTAGGTTTAGTAAATAATTTTTCATTGCGCATGCGTCAACGATATTAAAATTTCAGTTGCATATTGTGCTAGATAAATGTATAGAGCAACTTTTGTGAAAGTTTCAAAGCATAGATTACAAATTATGAAAATTATCGTCGATAGAATGAGATCAAATTCCATTATTTCCTAAATGAAGCAAAAAGATGAGGGGCTGTATCTATATTCCACTTATTAGTGCCTACACAATATTGCACGTACAACTATATTTGGATAAAACCCCTGATTTTTTTGCTTCCTTTTGCAAATAACAGATTTTGAGTTGATTCTACAGACGATCATTTTCAGAATTTTCAAGCTATTTTTTTATAACTTTTGCAGATGTTACTCTATACATTTAGCTAACACATTATGCAAGTGAAATTTTGATATCATTGAGGCATGCGCAATGAAAAATTATTTACTATGTGAGGGAGTGACCTTTAGTCATAAAGGCACTCTAGTGTTTCTGAGATCGTGACGTCAATAATTTAACATTTTGTAGGCGTAAAAGTGACATCTATCCTCTCTTTTACTTTAACATTCTAGAGTGTGTGTGCTCTTTCGAATTCCGCAGTTAGCTCGCGGTTATTAGTATTATGTTAATGAGAAGTATCTCAGTTTGTCGTGTATAAAAGCTTGGGTGTGAGTTTGTGGTGTGTGTGTTCTGGCCTTGGCCAGCGTCGGTGTGTTTCTGGCCTTAGCCAGCAGCCAGCGTCATTGGACAACGAAGTTGATGATTGTTTAGTAAGGTGCTGACGATTAGAGAATAGCTACGGCCTCCAGTAAAGCAGAAAGGAGTTCAGATAGTGGATTAAAGGTTCGGCCTTGGTAAGAAAGTTTAGAATCGTTCCGTTTTGATTATTTGAGAAATAAAGAAATATCCACAGCCACGGGCTGTGAAATTAAGATTTGTTTAGTAGATCAGCCAGGAAATAGTGTCAAGTGTTAGACGGTGCCCCGACTGAGCTAGACCGACGCCTGTGAGTATGATTTAGCTTTTCATAGTGTTCTTAGTGAGTGAAATTATAGACTGGCTCCACTTCCCTTTAGCCCTTATCATTTTAATAAACTGTGTTGTTTTAACCTAAATTAATGAGTATGTCTGCATATAACGTGACAAATGACACCCAGCATGAGCGTACCGTCACAAATGGCGCCCAACGAAACATCGGACATTTTGAGATTGTGCCACGAGTGTATTTCACCGGTGAGGGTGATATTAGTGAATTTTTAGTGAAATTAGATGATTATATTTTGTTCAATAATATACCTGAGAAAAACAGGTACGTAGTGCTTAAATGCTCGTTAAAGGGCGAAGCACTTTTGTGGTTGGAAAATATAGGAAAGTTTTTGATTACTGAGGAAGCGAAAAGATTTGAACAAACTGTGATCGAGTTAAAGAAGGCATTTCCTCCCGTTAAAGATAAAAGTATTTTGAGAAAAGAGTTCTATTGTAATAAGCAGAATATATATGAGTCGGCGTCAAAATTTTATCTTCGTAAGCTGGAACTAAAAAATAAATTAGATTTGGATATTACATTTGAGGAATTGTTGGACATTGTCTTTCCTCTTTTTAATCCAAATATACAGGACTTTATTGAAGTTAGAGCACCGAAGAATTTCGCAGAAATGCACCAGATATTATCGAAGTATGAGTCTCGGCATAGCTCGGATCAACGGGATTTGCGTAACCCTCGGCAGAGACCTGTCACGGATAGTAATTTGAGAAATGAGGGGGAACGTAATTTTGTGAGAGGGGGGCAGCGATTTCCGGATAATGTGCGTAATAGAAGTGATGGATTTGGTCGTAATATGTCGAATACGAGTAATGGTAATAGGAATGGTGGTGGTGCTAATAATTTTAGAAGTAGTGAGAGAAATATGTATGGAAATAGACAGAATAGTGGTTATAATCATAGTGGGGGAGTACGGGACAGGAATGTTTCTTCGCAAGTAAGGAGATTAACTTCGGATGAGAATTTTGAAGGTAGATTAATGCAAAAGAGATGTGTTCAGAGGTTGGAAAAGTCGTCTTTAAGTTTGAATAAAATTACTATTAATCCGGTTGAGTTACCTGAAGTGTTAATTGTGTTAGATGGTATTGTCGTTAAAAGTGTCTTCGATACAGGGGCAGATAAGTCGTTCATTTCTTTTGATTGTTATCGGAAATATTTTTCGTATAAGAAGTTGAAAAGGTCAAGTCTGGTGGTTCAGTCAGCACAGGGAGTAGCTTGCGATAATAAAGGTTCAGTAGAATTGGAAGTTGAAATACGTTCGGTTAAGACATGTTGGGAGTTTTGTGTGTTAGATGGATTAACAGTGCATTGTATAGTTGGTGTGGATTATATGAGGGATAGAGGAATTAGTTTGGATTTCTTTAAAAAGTCGTTAATCGTGAATAATGATGAGAATGTGAGTAAGAAAGAGCCTGTTTCAGTGTCAGTTAATTTGGAGGAGTCGGGTTTAAGTGTGGTTAAGAAAATGGAGGTTAATAAGTCTTTAGTCGATTGTGGTAAAGTTTTTTCAGATAAACCGAGTTTAACTAATGAAATTTATATTGGTTTTGACGCACTAGTTGCTAGTAAACCATTTCGTTATGATTTTATATTCAATATTTTTAAGTCTTTGTGTGAAAAGTTGGAGACTGAGGACGGTATGGAACTTACTCAGTCTAATATGGCTGAACGTGTAAATCGTACATTAATTCAAATGATTTCTTCTTATGTTGGTTCTCATCATGCAAATTGGGACCAGTTTCTTCAACATTTTGCGTACGCACTTCGTACGGCAGTTCACGAGTCAACGGGGAAAACGCCTGCTGAATTGTTTTTGGGTAGAAAAGTTATTACTCCATTCCAAAGGTTAGTTATGGTGTCAGATGCAGAAAGTCAGTACATGTGTCAGGATATTGAGAGGTTGGTTAAGGAAGCTCAGGTTCAAATGGGAAAAGCGCAAGAAAAGCAAGCTCAGTATTATAATATGCGTAGAAGGGAGTTAGAAGTGAAAGTTGGAGATTTTGTGTTAGTAGAAAAGCATTGGTTAAGTTCAAGTCGTCAAAAGAGAGTAGCTAAGTTTGGTCCGAAGTTTGTAGGTCCGTTCGAGGTTTTGGAAGTTCGAAATAATAATTTGGTTGTTGATGTCAATGGTGAAAGAATGACTGTTAATCTGGATCAGGTTAGAGTGTATAAGTTTAGAGAAAATGGTAGTGAAGGTTCTCATATGTCGAGTGGTGTTTCGCGAAATTCCCGATCCAATGAGTGTCCCGAGTCCAGCACTTCTTCGTCTAATTCTTTTCATCAATATTCAAGAAGAAAATTTGGTCAAACAGCTCCAAAGACTGTTATTGAAAGTCGAAAGCCTGGCAATCCGAGAGCAAAGTATAATAAAAATAAGAGAACTGTGTCAAATACATCGGACTCTGTGTGTCATAAAAGACAAAAAATTATAAATTGTCCAGTTCCTCCATCTATTAGACAACAACCTCACAAGCATAAATTAACTAATAGTTCACCATCTTCAGTGATTAATCCCCAGAAAAGATTTCGTTTGGACACTCGTAAAACTGTTAAGCGAACTTTAAATGCCGAATCTTTGCCTAACAAGAAACTACATAGGTCCGGAAAGAAACGTGGCCTAGGATCTTCGGTAACTTCGGGTGCGTCTAGAAAGAGGAGGCAACTCTCAGATTACCGGCAACAACAGTGTGAACCTCGCCATGGAGTGAACCCAGCGAACCGGCCAGAGCAGAGTCGTCGAGTGGAACCTACGAGTATTCCACGGCATCCATTCAGAACCAGGCTGCAGGCACGGCAGTCAACTGTGGCGTCACCGTACAGTTCTGATGACGAGAGATCCTTCGTACAAGCCTTTTGGGACAGGAGGAGAAAGCCATCTTGCAGTATGAAGCCTGCCAGCAGCGAATCGTCTCTATGATTGGGTGATAATGTTCTTTATTAAATTTCTATTAGAGTGCATATATGTGGTAGCAATGTGAAGGAATAGAAAGCAGAGAGACTGTTTTGTACTTTGGGCCATTTTTGGAATTTTTTTTTGACGGACTCACGTTTAGTGCTTAATTGTGTTCAAAATTTGTTTGCAAAATTGTTAGTTTTATGTATGTTGGAAATTTTGGTCTTAACTGCTTTTAAAAATTCTGGATCTATTGTTAAATGGTTATGTTATTTGTTAAAAATGTTATTATATTGTTATATTGTTCATGTGTTATAAAATGTATGTTAATGTATGTTTAAATTTTCAGAAAGTACAGATAGTAATTTGAGTTATTTTGTACACGCGCCGCGGTTCAGGCGCGCACGTGTTTTGCGGTCAAGAAGTCCTTGACACGCGTTTCTATCTCTGATACTAACATTTAATGAATTAACTTTCTTCTTATCGTTCGTGTTTTATGAGTTGCGTTTTGTACTTTAGTTGGGAATGGTTTCCGCAAGTTGCGAAGTTTTAAGCTGCATTTGAATTTGAAATTGTATTGTATTAAAATTGAATGTTAATGTGATTTTCTTGCAGGGAAGTATACCTTTTGTTATGTATTGATTCTGCTATTTTTCTTTTAGTTAATACAGATGAAGAGATTGCTGACGTCATTTTGTAAATTTTTTGATATTTTTTGATTGTTGCATAGGCACAGCGATATGCCGCTGTACGTATGTGCCCCAATTATTGTTCAAGTGGAGTTAAGTCTGAAGAAGTTTGGGAGTTAGTTCATTGGCTAATGGGGATGTAGGTATTACGTAGTAGCAGAGTTAGTTTAGTATGAAGTAAATGTAATTTTAGATGAAGTCGGAATTTGGATGAGGAAAGTTTTTTGCGCATTGGGTTTTTTGGACTTGGTGCGAATTCTAGTATATTAAAAGTTATGGAGAAATTTTTGGGTAAAGTTATAGTTGCATTGCAATATTGAGGAAAATTTCGGAAGGTTAGTGTTTTGAGAAATTTTAGCACTCCCAGTGGAGTGGGTTGTTTTGAGAGAAGAAGTAATTAGTTTTGAAAGTTTTACTAGTTTTTGGAAGTTTTACGGAGGCTATTTGTAAGATAGAAGAATGATTGGATTGAATATATGAATATTTGAGGCAAACTGAGTTTTTTTTTTTTTGGTGGTGATGGGTTAAAGTTAATATTTTAAAAGTTATGTTTCGGCGTTAAATTTCACCCATCACTGTGTTTTGTTACGGCTCTAAATTTATAACAAGAAAAAGTTCTGGGCATGCATTTAGCCCAGCCCTTTTTCTCTGCGGAGTTCGAGGGGGGGTTGTGAGGGAGTGACCTTTAGTCATAAAGGCACTCTAGTGTTTCTGAGATCGTGACGTCAATAATTTAACATTTTGTAGGCGTAAAAGTGACATCTATCCTCTCTTTTACTTTAACTTTCTAGAGTGTGTGTGCTCTTTCGAATTCCGCAGTTAGCTCGCGGTTATTAGTATTATGTTAATGAGAAGTATCTCAGTTTGTCGTGTATAAAAGCTTGGGTGTGAGTTTGTGGTGTGTGTGTTCTGGCCTTGGCCAGCGTCGGTGTGTTTCTGGCCTTAGCCAGCAGCCAGCGTCATTGGACAACGAAGTTGATGATTGTTTAGTAAGGTGCTGACGATTAGAGAATAGCTACGGCCTCCAGTAAAGCAGAAAGGAGTTCAGATAGTGGATTAAAGGTTCGGCCTTGGTAAGAAAGTTTAGAATCGTTCCGTTTTGATTATTTGAGAAATAAAGAAATATCCACAGCCACGGGCTGTGAAATTAAGATTTGTTTAGTAGATCAGCCAGGAAATAGTGTCAAGTGTTAGACGGTGCCCCGACTGAGCTAGACCGACGCCTGTGAGTATGATTTAGCTTTTCATAGTGTTCTCAGTGAGTGAAATTATAGACTGGCTCCACTTCCCTTTAGCCCTTATCATTTTAATAAACTGTGTTGTTTTAACCTAAATTAATGAGTATGTCTGCATATAACGTGACAAATGACACCCAGCATGAGTACACCGTCACAACTAAACCTATTCATTTTTCCTACAATTTTTATTATTTTAAGATTCTGATGGCAGGGAGTAGTGTACAATGTTGTTCGTCATATTTTCAGAAAAGAAGATTAGTTTATATTAAGAACTCTGCAAATTATAAGCAAAAAAATGGAAAAATTTAGGACTGTTTTTATAAAAAATTTGATATCTCTTCGAGTATTAATGCTATCCTTATAAAAATAAACACAATTTATTACAATAAGCCACTTAATAATAAAGTGCAGTTTGAACGCTTTTGCTACATTAGTTTTGACAGGATTATTCAAAAGATCTTTATAGTTTTTCAATTTTTTTACGGTCCCTTGTTGGATTTCGGGGGAAATTCTTCACGAAAATATAAGACGCGTACTATTTTGTTTATATACCTGGAGTTTCAGAATAATTCCTTATTTATATTTCTAGATATTTAACAAAACGTCTAAAATCGTAAATGTCAACATTTTTTTGCGGTGACTCTATGTATGTAATGTGATACAATTAATTATATAAATCATTATAATGAATTATCCATGTTAAGGCTTACCTATTTTTAACATTTAACAGATGAATTATTTATAATTTTTAAATTTTTTTTCATTAAATATATAAATTTAAATTTTACTTATATATCTACTCAGAGTATATGCTTAAGGCATCTTGCAATGGATATGTAATGCATTTATTTAATTTATAATCACGACACTCTTTGTTTTGCTACATCCTTTTAGGGTTAACTATAGTGCCTAGTATATCCTTTCCTCTTATATCCATTTTAATAGTGTTTTTATGATTTAATTTTAATGTTTTTCTGTACATTATTTTGGTGTTGTGTGTGTTGGTAGACTCAGAGTTGTTTTACTTTACTTTTTCATGACTAATACGAAGATAAAATCACAAGCTTTATTTGTAGTTCCAAAGTATTTTTGGACCTGAAGATTCTAATTAGGTTCCACAAATTTCAATTAAAATCATTTTAATTTGTTTTTTTATGTTTCAATAGATTAACTTGTATTAAATTTAATGGTTTATATAAATAATTAGTGACTGATGAATCTATTATAAATCTGCATACTTCGAATATTCCTTTTAATTTACTTTTTCATGTTCTATTGAAAGACATTGTTTTATAATTAATGGTTATACACACACACACATATACATTAGGGTGGAGCGAAAAAAATTATTTTTTAAAAATCAAAAACGGGTAGGTGCCAAAAGTTACCTTTATACTAGTACATCAACTAGGTGAAATTTTACCGCTGAAAAAAAATGGCTTGAGTCTGCGCTTTTGCACCAAAAATCGAAAGTTTGGGTAAAATTTGTCATTTTTTGTCATTTTTTCAAAAAAATTAAAAAATTCCTACAGAGCTGGTTATTATTTAAAAGTGTTACTTATACCTTTATATTTATCTGCTTAACACATTAAAACTATAAAACAATATCTTTATTCCGTATAGCTGGAGCAAAACAGACAACTTTTGGTAAGAAAATGGCATTACCACTCTATTGGGACATACAATGAACTGTTGTTTTTAATACAGCTCTTCTTTTCAAAACTACTTTGGACATATGTCGCGGAGGTGGCTAAATTTCATGTACCATCCGTCTCAACTATTTGATCATCTTAGTGACTTTCATTTATATATTGATCTGTGATTTGATTTATCAAAATTTGGCATGTTTTCGACGCATCCACCTAGTTTATCTGTTCTTTGTATCCACGTGCTGCTGTGTCTATTTTAATGTATATCTTTACAGCTGGTACAAAAAAAATGACTAGCAGAGTAATATGTACGGGAATATTATTAAAGGGATCTATTCGGCCATCTATTAGCTTTATCAAACTTACATCCAGTTGATGAAAGTGACTAGAAGTTCTGTTACCACAACATTTTTTCAGTCAATTATATTTTTTTACGCAATGACCTGCTTCAAAGATGATTTCAGGTATTTCAAATATATGTGTTCCATCATTTATTCTGCTTTTGCATTTTTTATATGTTGAGAAGCGAGCTGTTTGATATGATTTCTGCTGATCGTCAGAAAGATTTGCAATGGGAATTTGTGCTGCACGTTCAGAGCAACCGTTGTTGTATTTTTTTTTTTTTTGGCATTGGTTTTATGTCGTTTTCTAAGTGTTTTCGTAGTCAGGTAACTTCTCATTAACATTTAGATCCCCATTTTATAAGTGAACAATATTTGATGGCGAACTGTCCCAGGCATAAGCTTATAATGAATAGTACTTTTTGAGAGAATGTACACACTCTAATCGACTATAAATACTCATTTAAATTTTGGAGAATTTTATTTGTCTCTGTGAACCATTTTGCATTGGGTAAGCTAAGAATTGTATATAATAATGGATCATATGCTATTTCAACTCCAGTGAATTTCCTCTGCGTCAATTATTAGAGAAGTCGATGTAAAACATTATAATCTACATGGATTCACTGGATCAATAAGAAAATCTTTGCCTACGTACTATTCATTTTCTTATTGCATTTTTTTATAAAATAGATAATAATTTTGAAAAAATATTTTCTCAAATTAAGTAAAAGATACTCAGAACAGACTAGAAATTTCTGTCGGAGATTGCAAAGCTAATTCATAATGAAAGCTATTTCTCAGAGGAAATGGGGAATAGGAATTTAGAAAACATCTCGCACAAAAAACAGCTCATAAAGCGAATAAAATTTTCCGCTTTTTATAAGCACAGATTGGCAATTTCTCTCACAAAATATATAATCAAAGTTTATACTGCGGGATATTTTATACCAAATGTAATACACACCTAAAGAATAGGTCTAAAAACTTATTAGAAATTACTCGACTATGAAACAATACAGAAAACGACATAAAACAAATACTAAATCTTCTTTCAAAATATTGTTGCTTTACACGCAAATTTTGTTTGCAATCCTCTGTGACGATCGTCATAATATTAAGCTGCTAGCTTCTCAAAATATATTCAATGTAATAGGTAAAGTAAATGATGACATACTAGAAATTGAATTCATACAATCAATTTTTAGGCATATAATGTAATTGATTGAAAAAATGTTGTGGTAACAGAACTCCCAATCATAATGTATTAATTGTATGAAAATTTAATGAAGATAATAGATTGCTGAATAGGTTCAATTAAGAACATACCTAATGTATTACTCAGCTTCCTCTTCCGTTATACAAGGTATAAAAATATACGTGCAGCAGGTCACACTAGTAGCATCCAATGTCAGTTGAAACAAAAAAGAGGTAAACTACTTTGATACATAGAAAACTTATGCCCTTCTTCGGGAAAAAAGTAACAATTCAATACAAAAAAAAAAAAAAAACAAACAAACACTGGGCCTACATTGCTGGGTGGCTGAGACGGGTGGGTTATGAAACGCAGCCACATCTACGAGTTATATACAGAATAGTTTTAAAAGCAGATAGGTACGAAATGAATTCATAACAACATTTCGTTGCATGCTCCAATAGAGAAGTAACGCTGGTTTTTACCAAAAGTTGTCAGATTTGCTCCAATTATACAGACCACAGATATTGTTTTATAGTTTAAATATGTTAAGCAGATAAATATAAAGGTTAAAATAACACTTTTAAATAATAACCAGCTCTGTAGAAATTTTTTAATTTTTTTGAAAAAATGTCAAAAAAATGACAAATTTTACCCAAACTTTCGATTTTTGGAGCAAAAGCGCGGACTCAAGCCATTTTTGTTTCAGTAGTAAAATTTCACACAGTTGATGTACTAGCATAAAGGCAACTTTTGGCACCTACCCGTTTTTGATTTTTAAAAAATAATTTTTTTCGCTCCACCCTAATATACATATTTGCATTTCGAAACAACATGTGAACAACGTTTTTATAAGAATTCTAATATATAGTTTGTACTCTATTCGAATTCTGATTTAAAAACTGAATATAAAAAAAATAACCTAAATTAAATGCAAAAAATTTTTACTTTTGTTACATAAAAATGGTGTTTAAAAATACAGAAATTAACTTAATGAGTTATTTAATCTATTACTACTTTCTAAACTATTTTTTTCGTATTCTAACTATTAATTTCTAATTTCGAATACGGATATATATATTTCACTTCTATTCGGATCTCGAAAAAAGGTATGTGAGCTACATTTTTATAAGAATTCTAATACATTATTTCCACACAATTCGAAAGCCTGAAATAAACTAAAAAAATAATAATAACGGGAACATGCTACAATGATGAATGTTTTTCCCAACCATAATTAAATGTACAAAAATTTATCTTTTGTTACACGAAAAGGAATCCCTGAACTAGAAATTTCCTAGATTTATTTTGTGCTATTATTGTGCAGTATGCTATTAATAATCAAATGTGATATCTTACGGACAGCTAATACGGCTGTCCTAATCCAAATTTAGTAAAAAATCCGACTTCGTTATAGGATCGCATAAAAGAAACCTCGATTATTTGAAACTCGGTTAATCAAGGTTCTACTACAACGTGTGTTCTCTATTCGAAATTCTGAACTGAACTGGAAAAAAATCGGAAACATGAAATAGTTGAAAAAACAAAAAGAAAAATAATAACCCAAATTAAATGCGAAAAAAAAATTACTTTTGTTCTATAAAATGGATGATTAATAACTGAAAGTAACTTAAAAACTTATTTATCCGGTTTTTTCGGATGTCGAAAATTGTATGTCTGCTATATTTTTATAAGAATTCTAATACATTATTATTTTTAACACAATCAAACTGATTGATAAAGTAATCATACGAATTGAATATTTCCAGCTGAGCGCAAAATTGTCCAGGCCGGGAATCGAACCCGGATACTTGGCTTACAAGGCCAATGCTTTACCTGTTAAGCTATCTGGGCGATAGCCGGCTGGAACTTTTCGCTCAGCTGGAAATATTCAATTCGTATGATTACTTTACCAATCAGTTTGATTGTGTTAAAAATAATAGTATATCTACGTATCCATCGTTATATGGAGTTCTATTACCTGCGGTTTATTCTGCGAGCTGTTTCAAATGACAGATTTGGATGTTACGACCAATATGGTTATCTGAGCGAAAAATCCCAGCCGGCTATCGCCCAGATAGCTTAGCAGGTAAAGCATTGGCCTTGTAAGCCAAGTATCCGGGTTCGATTCCCGGCCTGGGCAATTTTTCGCTCAGCTGGAAATATTCAATTCTAATGCACTATTTATCCTCAATGCGAAATCCTGAACTAAAAAAATAACGGAAACATGCAACAGTGCTAAATATTTTTCCCAACTTAAATTAAGTGCACAAAAATTGATCTCTTGTTACACGGAAAAGAAGTCCTCGACTTAGATATTTACTGGATTTTTTTATAGGGCAACTTAATGGACTCAGTGTTCAGTATGCTATTAATCACCAAATCTGAGATCTTGCGGACAGCCAATAAGGTTACTGGTCGCTGATTTACCAAAAAATCCGACATCCTTGTCGGATCGGTTAACAGAAACCTCGGTTAATCTAGATTCTGCTGTAAACTGTGTCTTCTATGTAAAATTCCGGACTAAACTGAAAAAAAACCGGAAACATGCAACACTTAAAAAAATAAAAAGAAGCAAACAAAAAACCATAACCTAAATTAAATGCGAAAAAATGAACTTCCGTTCTACAAAAAAAGATACTTAGTAACGGAAATTAACTTAACTTTCTTTAGTATATTATGCCTTTCTAAACAAATTTTGTTCATATTCTAGTTATTTTATTAAAAATTTCTAATGCGTTATTAATACACACACACACACACACACACACACACATATATATATACATATATATATATATATTTATACCTTGTGTGAGTGTAAAAGTTAAAACATCTTCATGCGACTGGCGCAAAGCAGTTCTATTTTGGACAACGTCCACGTATTTGTATATGAAAATACGATAACTATGAAAAAGGTGAAAAAATGGGTGCAATAACATTGAAATAGAAAAGAACAACATCAAAAAGTAATACAAAATAAACTCCCTGCTCCTCGGAAGATGGGGGGGGGGAATAGCAAGCATAAAAAAAAAAACAAAAAAAAATGTATCCTCACAGGTTTCGCAAGGCATGCCAAACCTGCATACTCCATGTATATAAAAGGTATATACAAAATAACTTTAAACAATGAAATCAATGCTACATTTTCAGCTACTTTAATCAGATACATTTTTATAAGAATTCTATTACATTGTTTCTCCTCAATTCGAAATCCTGAACTGAACTAAAAAAAATAACGGAAACATGCAACAGTGATGAATATTTTTCCCAAATTAAATTAAGTGCACAAAAATTGATCTCTTGTTACACGGAAAGGAAGTCCTTGACTTAGAAATTTCCTGGATTTCTTTTGTGTGGCGACTTAATGGACTTTATGGTCAGTATGCTATTAATCATCAAATCTCAGATCGGACAGCCAATAAGGTTACTGCTCGCTGATTTACCACCTGGTGAAGAATTCTTGATTTGCTCTTATACGTTGCGTTATTGGACATTTAAACGAATTAATAGGGCGTATACAGTCGATGTCTGAAGCTTCATAAAGCAGAGCATTTGCTGTGATGATATATTGATGCAATATCTGTCGCATTTGTTTTGCTATCTTTCTTCTGCGTAGATTTATGCTTATATTTATAATAATAATAAAAATACGAATGATTTATCTTTAGATAGAAAAGGTAAATATTGTCGAGATGTTCTTATAAATTGTGTTTATTTCTAACGATTTCTCTTGATCTTATGGATATATATATATATATATATATATATATATATATATATATATATATATATATATATAGAGAGAGAGAGAGAGAGAGAGAGAGAGAGAGAGAGAGAGAGCACATAATGTTTATAATGTATTCATTTGACTCAGAATTTATACATAATTTATGGGATTATTTGCAGTTAAAGAATGAATTTCGCTTTTTTAAATTTTTATTTTAAAACTTTTTCAAAAAACTTTTGGATTAAATATATATAAGTGTAATAATTAATTGTAAAACAATATATATCAATAGAACATTAAAAAAATAATTAAAAGGAATAATCGAACCATGCAGAACCCTAGTAGATTCATCAGACCTCATATATACACACACACACACACACACACACGCACACATATATATATATATATATAAACCCATAACCATAATACAAATTACCAAATTGAAACATGGAAAAAATAAATTTAAATGAATAAATTCGAAACTTTTAAAAAGTAGATTCCCATCTTGAGGTCCATAGATACTTTGGAATTACACATAAAATGTGTGGTTTCATCTTAAAAGTAACCATAAAAAATTAATGAAATGCCATATATAAATATTGGTAGATGCTTTAAGCATGATTGTTTATTTAATGAAAAACATTATTAAAAGTTTTAAGTAAATGATTTATTAAATATTAAGAATGTGTAAAATTTAATATTGATGAATCATCATAATGATTCCTGTAATTAATAGTATTATACAATAATATCTTAATTATTAAATTATTCTTAAAAAATGTTGTAATTACTTAGTAAGCAAATAACACAATGATAATTAATTTTTAACAAATATGATATTCTATTATTTTCCCGGCGTGGGCAATTTTTCGCCCAGCTGGAAATATTCAATTCGTATAAATATGATATTGCTTAAGTATTTAAAATGTAAAAAAGGAAAAAAAAATAATAGTTACATGCTTAAAAAACTGTTTATATATTGTTCTCATTGAATTTTCAATTTTGGTAAACATCTATGATGCACTGGATATATATATATATATATATATATATATATATATATATATATATATATATATATATATATATATATATATATATATATATATATATATATATATATATATATATATATATATTACCTACGTATGTATGCATGTATATAGCATTATTGATGAATAAGGTATATTCATGATTTTGAAGACAGTTTCTTTATTTGTGTGAAAATAATTTGTTTTATACACATAACGCATATTAAATAATTTTACAGCATTCAAGCATACAAATACATACAATACCATAACACATACACACACACAAAAAAATAAATAAATAATACTGCCGTACATGATTTTTTCGTATCATAATATTCTACGTATTTGTGTATTTGGATGTGGTAAAAGGTCTTAGCTTGTTTATTCAATGCACTGGTTTTAAATTTAAATGAATTAAGTAAAAAATAATAATCTATGTGTTTTGCACTTTCTTCATATTTTAATTATATATTACATAAAACAGATAGATATTTTACGATTCACTTTTATTCAATATGTTTGTGAACATTAAAAACAATTAATCGGCCGTATACAGTTAATGTTTGAGGCTACATCAATCCCCATGCTGTGATGATGTATTGCCGCAATATCCGTGGTATTTGTAAGGTATACGATATTTTTTCTTTCACAGATTTATGCTTATAATTCTAATAAATAAATATATAGGCGGAACATTTTTTTTTTCTGAACAAGAAAAAATATATAGTAAGAGAATGCTCGGATAAATTGTGTTTCCTTCATAAGGAAATGTATTTTCCGGAACTTATGGATCTTTCTGCATTGAAGCGTTCCTGATTAATAAGATGCGCTTTTTTTCTTTTTTCCCTGTTTCTGTGGTGATTCGGTATTCCTTCATAAAATATTTGCTTTTATTGTTAAATTACATCATCCAAATACACAACATGCGTAATAGGCACCAAGGTAAGCACTTCCTTTATCTTTTCTTTTGAATAATAATAATAATAATAATAATAAGGTACTACACTGTTATAGCGTCGACCGATTTCGCCAAATTATACAAATCGCCAAACGAATAACCAAATTATACATGTTGACAAAATTTTTATTTTAAATAATAATAAAAACAATTAGAAGAATCTTAATAAAAATACAAATAAAAATTCGAAATAAAAAATCACTTAATGACGTTTTAAACACGTATCGTATTTAATGTCATTGAATTGATATTCATGATCATCCATTATTGTCATTTAATTTTATAATTTGGCGATAGTATTTTGGTCGACGGGATAACAGAGTAGTGCCATAAATACTTATACGTAATGAAAATGGGCATTTAATGAATAATTCAATTATTTAATACAGTCATTTAAAAAATATCATAATGAGATTTTATTATGCAGCATTTGCCTTTATTGTAATATTATGTACTTCAAAATTATATGCGTACAATATACATAATAAACTCAAAATTATGCAATTATTTTAATCTTCTTTTCCATTTTATGTTTACTTAAGTGTAATGAATCTACACATTTATTACACTTGTAACGATTTTTGCAAATGTAAAGTATTTAATAGAATTATTTAAGAAATAAGATTTGAATATTTATTTTTTCAAATACAAAATACGTAATTAACAGCAAAGTATGCATTATCTTTAACTATCTTTTTGATTCTTTAAAATATTATTTTATTTAAGTCTAATGGATTTGACACTCATTTTATGAATAACGATTTTTGTAAAAGTAAAACCAAAGAGTTTAGTACAATTTTTTAAAGATTTAATAAGATTTGTTTATGCAGCAAATGTTTTTATTGCTAAATTAAATCATTCAAAAGTAAAATATACATAAAAAGCTCTGCGTTTGCATTACCTGTAACTTTAAAGAATAATTATTAAAAAAAGTGTAATGAATTTTGATATTTATTATAAGAATATGTATGTTTGTAAAATTATTGTTCAATATAATTATTTAAGTAATAAAATTTATTAATATTTTTTTATGAAGTATTTCTTTTAAAATTAAAATATATCATTCAAAATCACAACATGTGTAAAATTATAAAAGATTGCATTACTTATAACACCTTGCTCTTAAAATAATTTAAAAAAAATGTACGTATAAGTGTAATGAATTAATACGTACATTCCATTAAGAACGATTTTTGTAAAGATATTTGTAAAGTTTAAAAAAAATTAAATTTTAAAGATTTTTGTAATGTAATTAATAGAATTATTTAATATAATAAGTGATATGCAAATAAGTTTTTTTTCACGCATAGAAATATAATTAAATATATCAAATTGTATTTTTCAATAATTTATGTGGTGGAAAATACATAAATCAATAAGTTTGTTATCATTAGTTTGCTCATCATGCGTCAGTCCACGTTTAGAATTAAAAAAAAAAAGATTTCAATAAATCGTAAGCCGAATGAAATATAATGTTATTATAGTCTGTGCTATAAATGTTAAAACATTTATAGCACCGAATTTTTTCGGGTAGTTATTAAATAAATAAAATAACTTCATTAAAAATAGTTACATTTATTCAAAATAATCTGAAATATTTAAATAAATACAAGTTATAAAATTAACAGTCAACAGATAGATTTACGATAAAACAGTTCAAAATAGCTTGTGCTGAATTTACAAGAATGGAATATTAAAGTTGTACTTATACTATACCCGTTGAAACATAAGCCAGAAACTTATAATCTTTCACAAATAGAACATTGTTCTAAACTTAACACCAACTTCTTAAGAATAAAATCGTGTTGTTTACATTGTTGACAACTAAGTTTAAATGTTGCACATTCTTGACCTCATCCTTATTTTTTTAAGTACTACTGTATTTTCATTTTTTTTCTAAAATCATTTTTGCCATCATGAATGCAGTTTGGAAAATGACACATATTTATAAAAGATAAAATATCATAATCTTAAGATTTAACGTAATTATTCTTCCTTATTTTTTTTCTTATCTAATATCACAGTGCTGTTAATTACTTGTTTAAAAATTGAGCATGTTTTAATATTAATATATTTTCTATTTTAACTTTGCAGTTTATAAGACAAGTAACAGCTTTTAGTATTTTTTCTAATTCTCTTAGCTTGAATTATCATTTATTATTAAATCTAGTTTTTGCTATTTAAGAATTTAACTTTATAAAAAAGTGAATATGTATAGATAATTATGCATTCATATATTGATATGAATGTATGATTATGTATCGATAGTTAACAATTAATTTTAAATTTTCTGTAGATTACAAAACAGGCAAAAATTTTTATTAACTTTTGTAATATTCTAAACTTTTAAAATTAAAAATTAAACTGAGCATTTTCTATTTAAAAACATATAATAAATAAGTTTTAATATTTATATATTTTCTGTTATATTAACAATTTATTATAAATCTTCTATAGATTATAAAACATACTAATGTTTTTTATTAGTTTTTCTAATTTTCACAACTTTTAACATCTTTTACCCCTGACCGCCGAGCTAAAGGGTAAAATCGTAGTGTTGTTTTCTCTGTAATTTAATTTAAATGTTTAAGAAAGAGGCTTCTTCTAATACGATATATATACATATATATTCTAGGTATATGTTTATAATCCCTGAGAGGATTGATAGTAACTTAATTTAAAAAAAAAACTGGATTATATTTGTACAATTATATTAATTGAAATAATGCTTTAATTGCAGTGAAACCTGCAGACTAGTGATTGGATATATTAGTTTGCGGCTGTGGAAAATCAAATTTATCTTTTGCTATTTAATAACATACCTTCCCCGGAATGCAATAACTGCAACAACAACAAAATAACTTTCTTTGTATTCAGAAAATATTTTCTGACGAACAAAGAATCTAAACATTCCCAGGAATTTTTCTCCGGAATAATGACATTTTTACGTTATTTAACAAATTAAAGGAGTGTGTGTATAATTTTTTAGAAAACTAATTACCTGCATGATGATTAGACTTTTCACATCACATAATGGGCAGACTGATCAGTAAATATTAACATTTAATAAAGATAATTTTACTTGTGTGTAAAATTCTCGATTAATGTCTTCTAAACCCAAGATTTCTAAATTATGAATTTTAATAATAAATAATGATTCTTTGGTTTTCAAAAATTCCTTTCATTAAATTTTATTATCATTTGTAATTAAAAAAAGCTCGATTGTTTCATTAAAATAAGATACAGAATGATTAAAGTAAATTATAAATGAAACAGAATTTTACTTGAGCGTAAAATTCTCAATTCTCGATAAATGTCTTCTAAACCCAAGATTTCTAAATTAAGAATTTTAATAATGAATAATAATACTTTGATTTTCCAGTTTTTTAAATTGATGAAATTTTATTTACATTTGTAACAAAAAACTTGTTATTTTAGAAAAATTAAGACATAATATCTATAAAATAAATTATAAGTTAAACATAATTTTACTTGTGCGTAAAATGGTCGACAAATGTCTTCTAAACTGAAAATTTCTAAATTAAGGATTTTAATAATAAATAATTATTCTTTGGTTTTCAAAAAATTTTCCTTTCATTAAACTTTATTGTCATCTGTAATAAAAAACGAGACTATTTCATTAAAATTAAGCTACAGAATGATTAAAATAAATTATAAATGAAATAGAATTTTACTTGCTAGTAAAATTCTTGATAAATTTCTTCTAAACTCTAAATTTCTAAACTAAGAATTTCAATGATAAATAATCATTCTTTGGTTTTCAGGTTTGTTCGTTCATGAAATTTTGTTTACATTTGTAATAAAAAAACTTTATTATTTCATTAAAATTATATTTGTGATATAATATCACAAAAATAAATTATAAATTAAAAAGTCGTTATACTGCGTAAAGCAGTATTGCGAATTTTTCATTTATATTTTTTATGCCATTTAGGTTTTCATTTTTTCGAGCATAATAAATATTTGAACAATGAGCTAAAAAACTCAGAATTTTTATGCATTTTTTAAAACAGTGTACGATGGGAATTGAGCAGTACACTGTAAAAAAAGGGTCGATCTACTAAAAAAACTTTAGTGATCCTTGGAATAACTAAAAAATTTTTAGTAATCTTAGTCGGTTACAAGAAAATCTGTAAGAATTACTAGAAAAAAGTTAGCAACGAAGAGTTAATAGTTTTATATTTTTAATAACTATTTTTTAAACTCACTTGGTGTGGCCTTGATAGCATAGTGGTTATAGTAACGGACACCAAACTAAAAGGTGACGGGTTCGATACTGCCCACCGCCAAATGCGCCCCGAATGTATGTAGTGTAAGTACTCGTTAGTAAAGGGATTATGAAAATCGTGTCGAAGCAGTTAGCAATGTTTGGTGCTGCCATCTATTGCAGTTTTGCCGAAAATCTTCCGCTTCAGAAGTCTGGATGCAGCTGGAAGGAACCTCCTGCCCTTCGGGCTCACGTAACGGTTATTAAAAATAATTTTGGAGCTATTACTAAAATTTGCTTGGTGGCTCATAGTAAAGTTTTTTCAGTTAGTTATACAAAAAATTCTTTTGTTCAGTTTACGAAAGAAATGATTGTTTCACTTGCAAAAAAAAAAAGTTTGTAATGGTTACTAAAAAATTCTGTGGAATACAAATTTACTAAAAAATTTTTAGTAACCACTTGATTTTTTTTTACAGTGCACATGGCGATTAAAAATCTATGTGCATATATATATATATATATATATATATATATATATTACGTTATATATATATATTACGTCAACGTATGCGGCACAAAAAATCACGATTACTTGTTAATTGTTCAATGGCAATAACTGAATGAAACGCAAATCATCTGTTATTGCTTTGCGTAAAAGTATTTTGATGGATTTAGACCAAGGTAAATCTTATTTATTTGCACTTTTCTCTTTCGCTGCAATTATAGAGATTTAAAATATTACTATTTTTAGCTCTCTGTTACTTTACAAAAAAAAAAAAAAAAAAAAAAAAAAAAAAAATACAAGTCATGAATTTTAAACCTTTTAGTTTCAAATTAAAGTTATGTATAATAAATGAAATGATTGAAAGGGTTATATTTCAAATGAAATTAATGAAATACGAAAAAATGCCTGGGGAAGATTGTTTCGCGAATTATCACCTGTGCACGGTCAGTATAAAAATACTAAGTTTTTGAATTTTCTAGCAGAATTATCTGATTGGCACACAATTGAGCAGGTAAAATTAAATTATGAATAAACGTGTTATGATGAAATGTTTAGTTTAAATTCAAACGAGACCAAACAGATTGCCAAGGGCGGCTAGTATACATGAATATAAAAAATATGCATGTCATTTAAACATTAAAACAGTTTTCCCAACATTTTCAGTCAAAATATTGTTTCCTTTCTCAAGGAATAATAACGATGAACTATCAAAGACTGATATTCCAACTCGAATACACAAGAATTTTTAAAGTAGAAAAAGAAATTAAAGTTTGTAAAGTTATTTAAATATTATTTTTAAATAGATAATTTTTTAATACATAAAATGTTTTTAAAGCTATTTATAAAATATTTTTTTCGACGATGAGCAAAATAAGAGTATTTAGAAAAAAATTACTAAATAAAATAAAACATTATTCTTCGTGTTTTTTTATTATTATTTTAATTAATTTTTTCACATACGTCTACATTGCATTCAAAAAAGGCCTCAATTAATGCACATTTTCCACTATTTCTAGTGGATGTGTATTTTTAACGTTATGCATGTGTATTTATTATAAAAAAAGTCATAAATTTATACTGATTTTTGTTTAATGAATTTTCTTTATATTGAAGTATTTAAGTGTAATGGCGAGACATCGTTAAATGGGAACTGATATGCTGACTTTAAAACGAACGCATAAATATTTCTTAAAAATAAGCAAATTATCTATTTACACTATTAATGAATTATGTGTTTAAACAATGAGCTAATAATAAAGATATTTAAAAAATATGCTATTTAATTTTTATATCTTTGAATGAATTCATGATTTTCAGCCCAATTTACGTTATTGTTTGCTTTTTTAGAAATGCGAACAAACTACAAAAAATACTGAAATGCTGAATTTAAAAGTAAATAATATTATCGCTAAAAATATAGGTGTATCACTAAGAGAAATTGGAGTAAATGAATAATACTTTAGAAAAAAAATGAAAAATCCTCTTTTTTTTTGCATTTATAATTGCAAGTTTATACTTTACCATGTTTTTCTTTACTCATTGTAGTCTAATGTCATCATTCTTTGAAAAAAAATGCAATTTGTTTCTCTAAGAATTACTGCGATTAGAAATTTTCCAAGCAAGATTTTAATAATTTAACTCAGGTTATTCTTGTTGGTATCTAGTGAAATAAATATGCTGAAGGACAGAGATATTATAAGCAGAAAACTACATCAAGTAACGCAAAATAAGAATATTCCGCTTTATCATAACAAGGAAAATTCCAAATTTAATTAATCCTAATGATTAAAATATTACGTAAGCGAAATAATGAATTTAAAATTAAAGAAATATTATCGCAAAGTAACCAGATTTATCACAAAAAGAAATTGATTTACGCGAATAGTATTTTAGACAAGAAGTTCTTTAAAGCAATCAATGCACCTGTTCATTTAAATTGTGTTACATTTAAAATTGCAATTTTACACTTTACCATAATTTTCGTTACTCATCTTAGTCCAGCCATATCATTCTAAGGGAAAAAAAATCTAAATTTTAAAATACTCACGGCGATTAGAAATTTTGCCAGTGAGATTTCTTAATTTAATGTAGGTTATTTTTGTTGGTATCTAGTGAAATAATAGGCAGATGCACAGAAATATTATAAGCAGAAAAATTTCAGCTTGTAACACAAAATCAAAAAATCCCGCTTTGCCATAACAAGGAAAATTCCAATTTTAATTAACTGCAATGATTAAAATATTACGGTGGTACATAATATTCTTTAATTTTCCTCTTAAATAAATGTTTTGTCTGGTAAATTTTTTCCAGCAAAAATAGCGAAAAAAATATTATAGAAAATTTTATTTTTATTATCATGCAACACGTTTATACTATCGTGCATTATAAACTCTATATAGTGTAATATATGCATTTTAACAGCAGCGTATCAAGGATAGGTGCCTAATATCAGTAAAATTGTAAAGTTTTCTTCTTATTATTCCCAGCAGAAATTTTTCTCGCTTGATAAGACGAACACAACTTTCAAATATCACCGGCATTTAGAGTATTTATGACTATCACTATTCAGATAGCAAGAATATTTAGACTATTTATTTAAAATATGTTAAAACAACAAGCTAAAAATACATGTATTTAAAAAATCTACTATTTAATTTTCATATCTTTGAATAAATTTATGTTTTTCAGTCCAATTTACGTTATTGTTTGCTTTTTACAAATATGAACAAATTACAAAAAAATACTGAAATACTGGATTTAAAAGTAAATAAGTATTATATATAAAAAATCAGGTGTATCACAAATACAAATTGACGTAAATGAATAATATTTTAGAAAAAAAAACTACCTTAAAACAACCCATGCGCCTGTTCTTTTAAGCTGCGTCGCATTTATAACTGCAAATTTATACTTTATCTCGACTTTCTTTTCCTCTTTGTAGTCATATTTCTTGATTCCCAGGAAAAAAAAATTTTTCGTTAGATAAGACGAACAGAATTTTCGAATATTACAGATACTCAGAGCATTTAGCACCCACTCTGGTTAAGCCACTGTATACGTGATCTAATTTACTATATTTAGTTACCAGCCATGTAACTGTTGTTTGCATCTTTAGTCACACACTGAAAATAGAATTTCATAATATATCGAATTTTTCTTATTAGTGTATGGATTAAATATATTTAATACTAATGTAGCTAAACGCAGTACGCCTTTTTAAATTTAAAAGTTTCCGTTTTGTCATAACAATAAGAAATTTCTAATTTTATAAATCACATCGTTAGACTTTTACAACACAAAAATTCTGCATGTCCATTTGACATCTAACATTTTTGGTTGTGTATTCTAATTTTCAAATAAAATATGAAGATATATATATGCTATAGGGAATATTTTTTTAGTATACCTTGTAATGTAAACAAACTAACGAACTCAAATATTCACTTGCATTTATATATTAAAAATACATATATGACACCATATATTTTGTATATTTTTAAAGAATAACAGTTTTTCTCTAACCTAAACTATATTTTAAATATTCAATACCTCGAATCAAGTCATACACCTGTTGTTTTTAACTTAAGACAGAGACAAACAGTAGAATTTTATAACTTACCCCACGGCTGCTCATTAGTAGCTGGAGCAGGTGCTCTTGCATTAACTAGCACATAAACGCAACTATAACACAGCACATAACACAAACTCAAAAAATCCCGCCTTGCCATAACAAGCACAAAATTCCAATTTTATGATAGAAGCAACCTGGTATTTTCTTTATCAGCGGAAGAAGTTGTATAATCCGGTTCAAATATAACACTTCACAATTTTTTCCTCCGTTAAACAATTTCCGTTTTCACTGGTTTTATATATATTAAATGCTTCCACAGCATCTTGAACGGGAAGAATATTTTATCAGTTTTTACGTGGTTAAAAAAAATCCATGTATGTGTACGCGTAAATTTTTCCGTCAATTGCATTCCAAAAGAGCGCACTCAAAATTAAAAATCCAATGAAAAAGGCCCTGAAAAACAAATATAAAATGAAAATGCTACTTGAAAAAAAATATTTTGAATTTCTAGTAATTTTTTTGTTATTTTTCTTCAAATCCAATTCTTTGCGTAAATTGTTTAAATCACAGATACATATTTTAATACGTAAAATCCGAAGATGCGTTCTCGTCAGTCAGCGCTGTCCCACTGTGTTACTGACCGAGCTAGAGCTACTTGCGGCAAACCCCTATCGATTCATGAGCGCTTTAGTTTGTAGATCCGCCACCAGGAGTCTCGTATGGCCGGGATCTCAACATTTGAATGGCGGTGAGGAAATGTTACACATACGCAAACATTGGTTTATATTTTCTTGCTTTTAATATTTCAAAAAAATATATATTGAAATTAGAGAATATTTTATACATTCTTCTCATAAATTGAGTAATCGTGTTTCTTTTTTTTCCACTAAAGAAGTCCGAGTTAAAAATAAAAATAACTATAGTAAAATTATTTACTCGTTTTACCTCTTGAAATGTACACTTATGTATGTTTTCGGATTAAAATATAATTTATTTAAGGAAAACTTATTTTTTTTCTTTTTAACTGAGTACTACTTATAAATATTTTGAAAGAAAAATGC